>JAKSYS010000009.1:0-308480 GCA_022925895.1 Fragilaria crotonensis
GGTGGTGAGCAACACAAGTACTTGTGCTCAAGCACCATCGGGCATCAAAAATGGGTCATTCAACATTTACTCATGCATCTACCTATTCCAGTGAACGAGTCGGTTCAGAAGAGGCCCACTTCAATGCCTATCACTTTGCTTTAGGAGATACATCATATGGATTCTCGAGATGTCAGAATATTTTATCCTTGGCTAATCTGCGGTCGGCAATGCAACTCCGATATCCAACTTCCTCAACACCAGAGGTCACAACTACCTTTCCTTGCAAAAAAGAGTTGGTTGAGTTTGGGTATGGTATGACCTTCACAAGCCACAGCATTGCGTTGCTCTACTAGCTCCTGGTGAGGGAAGTCAGAATGCTACATAATCCCAACCATTGCTCGCGTCCTCGCAAACCAAAGTACGAAGACCATCATCCATGTTTCTCCGTATCGCTTCCTGGCGAATATCAGTTCGCCACATGTTCAGCAGCCTTTAAGAAGCTTGGACTCGATTCCAACATGCGTGTTTCACCGGGCAAGACATCACTTCTGATGGTGTGTTGCCGGAAGGACTCTACGAAAGAACGTCTTCCGAGTTTACTGTTTTTAAACCTTGATGCCTTAAACAACTTGTTCCATTACTTCGGGAAGTTTTCAAGTCGTGGTTGGATGTCGTCGACAAAATTGTAATAGACGAAGCGCACACCATCCTTTCCGAGACATGTTTCCGAGACAAGTACAAGGTATATTCCAAACTTCCAAGTTTGGGTATTCCCATTGTCATGTTGAGTGGATCAATGCCTACGTTTGCAGTTTCTAAATTCACAAAGCAACTAGGATTGTCCAACGCTGATGACATGAGTGATGTCAAAGTTATTCTTGGGAATCATGTTGTCGGAAAGTTTCAAGCGGATTTAAGATAAAGGTAGCGGTTTCGTCTCTGTACGTAAACCTCGCTGCCCGATTCGTCCAGAAAAGATGGACTCAGGTGGAGGACTATCAGGTCCACGTTGTGCTGCTCACGTTGTTGTTGCCGAGAAGAAGGACGGCAGGACTTTATTCGAGCAGCTTTCCACCACCCGGTATAAATGCAAGTTTGTTTCTTCTGATTCCACTCACAAGGAAGTGAAAGAAACCGCCGAAGCATGGAGCAATGGAAAGTTAGACATCCTCATATCAACAACCATGGGCTTGGTCGGCAATGAAAATCCATACTGCAGATATTTGGTTTGCGTAGGATATCTGTATGATTCCATGCAGATTGTGCAAGCGTTCGGTCGATTGCGAAACTACATGCGAACCTCTTTTGGTCAAGTGTTATTCGCGGTTCCCGACAAATTGTCCGATCACCGAACTAAGGATGATGAACATCGCTACACTCGGCTTTTGAATGAGAACTTTATTTCTTCAAAAGACCATTGCAACTTCAAAGCGGTTATGACATCGAGTGGAGTTCATGATTGGTTATCTGACACCTCCCAAGGACAGAGGGTTGTGCGATCAAGATTTTGT
Organism: Fragilaria crotonensis; assembly: GCA_022925895.1. Lineage (NCBI taxonomy): Eukaryota > Bacillariophyta > Fragilariophyceae > Fragilariales > Fragilariaceae > Fragilaria > Fragilaria crotonensis. The sequence continues at coordinate 1,494 of JAKSYS010000009.1, forward strand.
CGGCTTCGTTTGGGAGAGAGCGTTAGACAATTGTGGAGCCTGCCACTTTTGTCGCAACATTCCGTTGATGAGTCTCCAAAGCGAGGCAACCAACCGCATTCATCAAGTCCGAAAGGATGAATGTGCCTCATGACGCGTCTTACTCCAATTGTCATCGGCCTGTCTTGTGTGTGGGAAACCCACGTGTGAGAATACCTCTTGAGAGGACCAGGTAGCAAGTCCTTGCCAGAGAACCAACAAGTTTGTTTCCAATGGAAAATGTGTTACGCATGTGGTGTGAGTACACATGATCGCAAGCTTTGTCCCTTTAAAAGATTATTTGAACAACCGAGCATGCTGCGAGTGTTGGGTTTTAAAGGCTGCCGGTTCCACGAAGCACGAAAGCAACAGCTGCCCAGTTAAGGGCAGACTGCGACGATTACTGTCGCATACCTTCGTCAGAGCAAAAGTGACAGGTACCTTCCAGGCTTACGTTGAACAAATTTACACCTCAGAAGCATCATTTTCCAAGTTTTTGGCCTCAGGGAGACAGCATTTATGACACCTGCGTCCCGGTAGACAGGCATTGTTCAGTCTCTGCCTGTTTATGGCTGCCATTGAGGCCAAATATATTCACCGAAAAATAAGTTGAACTAATGATTGGTTGACAACTACTTTTGCACACTGTTGTTATTACCTCCCACCACTGCAGTCTTTAGGTACAACGACAAGCAAAACACATCCTTGTTTTCATAATTGGATGTTCGCGACGAAAGACAGTGTTGATACAATGGGTTGAAAAGACACTTTTTTTCGTTCGTAGTTTTCACATCACCCTTCCGTCCGTCGCCCGTCTCTCCGTAGAACTGATACGAATCACCTCGTGTGAATCCACCATGTCTGAAGGAGCGGCAGCTCAATCTTCTCCCACCATGGCTTACCTTCCACCCGACGGTGATCCCGTCTTTGGTTTCCTTACCACCAAGTGGATAGAACCTCCAAACCCCGCCTCGATCCGTCATGAAACAGACGAAGACCGCAAAAGTCGTCTCATGACTGAAGCCACGTACCGCTCCCAAACAAATCCTACGTCCTGGTATCGTTTCTGCACTTTAGGAAGATATGCAGTGGACGGTCCAACTTTGAAATGATATGGAATGAATTCAGTAGATCCCCTTCGAGCACACTGCCTTATCTGGTATCACTACATGTATCACCTAGATAGGAAGTTGGACATTCCAAGCAAACTCGACTCCTGGGCTACTAAACGTTCTCAAGTCTATCTTGCTATCCATGCCACATCGGTTCTATCGGTTGATACAGTTCAAACCACTTGGAGAGCATTGACACAAGCGCAGTCCATCGCAACCCCGTGGACTACAGTTGGGCACAAACAACGTTCAGGGCCAAAACAGTCTCAGCAAAAATCAAAGCATGTTCAAATGGTGCTCCCCTTCAAACGCGCTTCAAGCGTACTAGGCGAATTGGCGACTCAACGATCATGGAGGAAGGAAAAGAAAACGATTCGACAGCATCTAACAACACTTCAAACAAGGCATCCCCGGTCACTGCCTCACGGGAAGGTAGGACAACCTTTCCCAAGCTTCGTCACAGGGAAAAATGTCTGCACTGATTCCGAACTTGAATGTTCCTCTCAATGATGGTACCCACAGGATTACTATCCGTTGGAAAACAACAATCGAGTTTAATAACTCCGCACAGCAAGCCGACGTACTAAACCGTCATATATACGACCTTCTCAACGAACTGTTCAGTGATGATGACGGTTTGTTATACAAATGGGGAAGAGACGACCTTGATCATTTCAACTCTATTTCCAAAATGACTCCTGAGGAAGTCCGAGCTTTCATATCTCCGACTATTGCAATTATTCCGTCACAATCCTTGGTAATTATACCAATCCGGTTCGGCTTCTCGGGCATGACACCATCACACTGGAGAAACAAAAACGTGACAAAAATGACTCTCGATCGTCTCAATCTAACCCTGTCGACCTCAAATTCTAAGACGACAAGCGGCAAACTCGTCGTCTGCGGGTACATTTTGCTAAAAGCACCCATGACAACCCATCGCATCCGATATCTTCAAAGCCTTCGCAGTGTGCTACCAGAGACAACACCCCATTTTGATATACTTCTGCACAGAACAACACCACTGGGACAGAAAATAAATCATCTCGTAGTACAATGTGGTGAAAAACACGTGCACCCGCTAAGTCAAGCCCTTCTCACCGTTCTCACGGGATACAGATCTCCAGTCTATATACCGAGATTTGCTTTCGCGGACATGAGTACAGAACAGGCCACAAAGCTCTTTGAAACGCACGACCAATACATCAAAGCGCTTCGGTCAATTTCCCTATTTCCCATGTTGACAAACTTGGACACGCTGAGGACAGAGCATTTTCCTGATGGCAACACGTTAGTGAGGTCTACTCGAGATTGGGCAACGAGTATTATGTCAATTGACGGTACAGAATCTGCCAAATGCGACGTGGTTAATGGTGGACTCGATCAAAAGGCATATTTGCTTTTTCCTCCTCAATTCGAAGAAGCTGCTCGACTTGCTTTCGAAGAGTATCGCCGACGAATCTTTCCCTTCACTCAAAGAGAAGCCCGTTTTCGCGACAGTGTTGGACCACCAAACGTTATCCACGTGAAATCAAAGATTGACGCAAATATACAGATCATCGAATCGCTCTCAGCAAACGATTTCTGGAAGAAAGCACCTCCATCAGTCACATCACCACAGTCTGAAAACAATTTCCGCTCAGAGATTTCCCACGACAGCACCGATACCACCATTGCATCCGCTCAATCGTCCTTGAATCGACCACCGACCCCGCTGGAATCCCTTCGGCATCGGTACAATTCAAACGCGACACACTCCTCCAACGAGAACGAAGAAACTACAGCCACCAGCGATACATCTCGATCTCAGGGTTTATCAGGAAATTCTTCGAACGCCGCGCGTTTCAAAGAATTGGAGTCAAAGATTACCCGACAACAGAAAGACCTTCATAAGTCAAACAAATACTCCACCGACAAACTTCAACAAATTGAAGATCACCTTCAGTCTAAACTGGACGAAGTCAAGCACGACGTGTCCATACAATTAACCGCACTGGAAAAGCAATTGATAACGTCAATGCAGCAACAGGTTCACACAGGCGACTCGATGAAAGCAATCAATGAAAAAATCGAAAGGCTTACCGATGCAGTCGCACTTCTTCTCCGGAAGACATCATCCAGCTCCCCACCGGCACATGATACATCGCATTCTCACAGGTCAAACAATGACTACTCATCAACCTTGATTTTAACACAAAATCCAGATGGTGATGAATCGATGAAAACATCGTCAACGGGCTCGTCCGCACAAGAGGTCATATCATCACCCCAACACAAAAAACAACGACCTTTGCATTCAGAAGGCGACGACCATATTGACGACATGGTGTTCGGTACTCCAGACAGCTCTGACCGTAATCCTGAGATCACGAGTCCCAACCTAGACGGAGGTCCTTCTCATTCAACAAGCAATGACGACTCAATCGCCTCATCATCCATATCGCAATCAGCTGATCAGTCTCATCTCTTTCCGCCACCTGAAACCATTGCACCAACCATTCCAAATCCACTCGAAGAAAGCTCTCATTCCCCCCATTTGGCTGATATAACCGCCGACCTGGAAGCACGATACAATTACCCCAATGCTCCAGGCGGTGGGAAAGCCACATGAGTCACCACACTCAAGCACCCACACCGGAGCCATTAGTTACGGCTCCTTTTTCCACCCACACCACGGGTGTTTTGCACACACTTCCCACATCACCAATTCTTCTCTTACCATCACACAGGCCAGGGCGCAAACAATGGTCAAACCCATTAGATCCTCATCCAGACAAAAGTTACGGTGACAGCATCAGGGAGAAACCGCAGCACAGTCTTCGAGTTTTTTTCCAAAACGTGAAAGGCTTCTCTCACTCCGACGGTTTTGATGATTTCAAGTATTACTTCTCTAGTCTTCAGGCATTCGGTGTTGACATTTCTGGATCCGCTGAAACGAACACAGCATGGCAACATGTTCATCTACAACAAGACGTCCGAAAGATCATTCACAAACGATTTCGACAAAGTAAAATAATTTTTGGGTCGGCTACTCCTGAAGTTGATCGTTGCCCCCCTTCCGAAGTTTATCAATCTGGAGGAACAATGACACTAGTACAGGGTCCAATTACATCTAGTGTATACGGCGACACTATCAAGGACGAAACAGGTCTAGGACGATGGACAGGCATAACACTCCGAGGACACGGCGACTACCGACTGAGCATCATTACGGCTTATCGGACATGCGGCGGAAATATCAAAACTTCATCTCTTGGCAGCGTCTTCAGCAGAGAATTTACCTACTTTCGATCACTCGGTATTCAAACCCCAAACCCTCGACGATTGTTCTTTCATCACTTGAGTTCCGTCATTCAAGACCTACAGGAGAATGGATGCCACATCCTTCTGATGCTTGACGCAAATTCAGATTTGTCTACGGACCATGGCTTTTCTGAATTCGCGGCGCAATGTGACCTACACGATCTCCACTACCGTGCTACACCACCGTCAACATATATCGGGTCATCACATCGACGCATTGATTATATATTTGGCTGCAGCGGCCTGTCAAATCTCTGCTCACGATCCGGCTCTCTTTCTTATATCGAAGGACCTCAGTCTGATCATCGCGGTCTTTTTGTGGACCTAACGATTCCTTCCTTGATTCCCGCTTTGCGCATGCAACCAATGTCACCCTCTTCGCATCGCGCCCTACATACCGGGAATCCCGAACTAGTTGATGCGTATCTAAAATCCGTTGGCGAGTATTATCAAAAGCACCGAATGAAGGAACGAATTGACGAACTTTTCCTGAAACACAAAGCCATGGATAAACAAGAAGTACTTCGTCTGTTAATTGGATGGGATAATGACCAGGGTAGAGCAATGTCCTCGGCGGAAGATAAATTGAGCAAACCACCAAAGAAATGCGTCTGGTCGCCAACGTTAAGGAACACTGCAATGATCCGTAAGTATTGGAAACTTCGACTGCGTGAGGCCAACTTCCAGGAATGTTACCTTCCCACCTTCCTACGATGGCAAACACACATTCAAAAGCACGATCCGAGTTTTACATTTCCACACTTGCATACATCCTTGTCTCTCCAGGAGATAAGACAACAATTTAATCAGGCGACAAAGCGGTTTCGTAAATCACAGATGGATTCCACTTCGCTTCGTTTGAAAACGTATGAAGAATTAATGCAGCATTATCTGGACGACAACAACTCGGCGACTCAAAAAGAATCCACACGAAAAGCCAAAGTTATCTTACGAACACTACAAACAGAGACATGTCGAAAAACATTCACCGATCTTCGATTGGCACTCAAACCCAACACAAGTACTCAATCTGGCTTGTCTCACATCATGATTCCTCATCCACAAACCGACGCTCCCGAGCTCTCTCACAATTCATACACAATCCTTCGCGACACGCCTCCTGAAGAGCTAAGATGGGACACAATAATCGACAGAGCGGACATCGAAAATCAATTGTTGACCTATAACAAAGAAGCGTTTCGGGCAGCGGCAGCATCGCCATGCGGACACGGGATTATATATGATGCTATCACCTTTACAAGTTTGTCTCCCTCGGCAAAACAGCTCCTTGCTGGCATTGTACCACCGGAATGGCACGGTGACGATCAAGTTTTGAAGGAATTCTTAGCGTCCTTTGCCATACCAGCTTCTGTTCAGAAATCCGAGCCCATCAGTACAATCATTTCGGAAGAAGACGTTACGCGTGGCTTCAAGGGCTGGCGAGAGACTACTACAACGTCACCATCCGGTCGACATTTGGGTCACTACAAAGCCCTCATCACCGATAGTATATTTTTGCAATGTTTGACGAAATTCTTGAATATTGTTCTGTTTCACGGGATATCAATTCCGCGATGGTGTCATGCAACAAACATTCTACTCGAAAAGGATCCGGGTCGTCCGCATATCAATCGGTTGCGAATCATTCATCTGTTCGAGGCGGATTTTAATTTCCTGTTGAAGATATTATGGGGATCGAGATTGGTGCATCGAGCAGTCGACTTCGACTTACTGCATGATGGACAGTTCGGATCGGTTCCCAGAAAAACCACGTTGGATCCCATTATGTTAACGCAATTAACAACAGATTTGTCGCGGATCCTAAAAATGAATATGGCGCGCTTCGACAACGACGCATCCGCATGTTATGATCGAATTATAGTGGCTTTTGGTATGTTGGCCGCTCGCCGTTGCGGCATGCCAGAAAATGCAGTAAGTACACATGCTTCCGCACTACAGTTCATGCGGTACTCAGTGAAGACAATATATGGCATATCTAGGGACACATATTCGGGTAGTGACTTGGCACCTCTCTTTGGAACCGGGCAAGGCAGCGGAGCCTCTCCTCAGTATGGTTATCGCTGGTGGTCCTTCTTCTAAACACCTTGGAGAAGTTAATTCCCGACCGCATCAGTTTTGAATCTCCGACGAGGCAAATGCAACATAATCGGCTTGTTGACGCCTACGTCGACGACACATCGTTGGGTCTGACCGATCCGTTTTCAGATTATACGATGGAGAAATGATTGATCGTCTGCAAGCTATGGCTCAGACATGGGAACACATTTTATCGTTATCGGGTGGAGCACTCAATTTTAAGAAATGCAGCTGGTATGCGGTATATTGGGAATGGGATAAAGGAAGACCACGTATTCGTCCAGTCTCACCTCAGGATCCCTCCATTACACTACAAAATTCCGTGGGAAATCCCTCCCCACAGGCAATTCCGCGAATGTCACTTGAAGCATCGTCACGTGTTCTTGGAGTTCATCTTTCTCCGTCTGGAGATTTCTCTGAATCTATAAAAGTCTATAAGCGGAAAGCCGACGAGTTTGCCGCTAGGCTTCACTCTCCTCGAATACGCGCTCCTGAGGCCCGCATCTTTCATCGATCCATATATGTGCCGACAATGCGATATGGTCTGGCAGCTTTGTCCGCATCGGAAGAAACATTGGCTGGAGTACAATCTCGCGTGCTTGCATCACTTCTTCAAAAAATGAATGTCAGTAAATCCCTGCCCACTGCAATCCGTCACGGTCCTCAGGAATTTGGCGGATTAGCCCTCTATGATTTACGCACCGAAATTGGAATCGAAAACATCAAATTTTTACGAGATGCAGTGTTTGCAAATTCATCGGCTGGCAGACTGATTTTGATAAATCTCCAATACCTACAATTAGAAGCAGGCATCGGCGAAGGACTACTTCAACACCCTACGATCCCGGTTCCTTATCTGACTCCATCGTGGCTTCTCTCCGTCAGGCAATTTTTGTCTAAGCACAACATGACAATCACATTGACAGATGAACCCACAATCACCAAAGCTAACTCGTCTGACCAATTTATAATGCAGCATTCGCATTTGCAAAGGTACAGTATTACCCAACAAAAAGGACATTAACCTGGTTCGTATCTATCTGCAGGTGAACACACTTGCTGACATGACTGACGTCTCTCAACCGAATCGCATCTCCCTTTGCTACCTTGATGGGAATCGACCGCCGGGCTGGGCAGAAACAATGAGATGGCCCCGTCAAGCTGCTCCATCTTCTTCCCAGAAACGACTATGGAAACGATTTTTAACATCCTCCTTTCTAAGATACATCCCGTATTGGAAACAGAACCCCATTCAACCGACAAACGATTCCGTTCATTCCGTATTCTGCGAATCTTCTCCACCTCCTCACAATCCTGCCACTGCAACGAACATGCCCTTGATGGATTATCTTAAAACATTACCCCCGTACTCAGCGACGGATGGTGTCCAACGTTGAACAAGTGGCGACGGATGTCCAAGTATGGCGAGCTTTTCGTTCACGAGAAAGGTTACACATTGCCTCTGATGGCGGATTACACGGCAATCTTGGCACATTTGGATGGGTATTGGCGACGTCTAAAAACATTTTATTCAAATGCGGGGGTCCGGTTGATGGGCCTTTCGATACCGCCAGTTCCACGAGAAGCGAACTATGCGGATTCGCCTCCTCGTTACTTCTCATTGCAGCAGCTTCCAGAAACTGGGGTCTGAGACATAGCTGTTCTTTTCGATGGCTCACCGACAGTCGTTCCGCAATCTCGAAAGTTTATAAAACAAATCGACGTGGGTGCCTCGCCAGTCGACAAACATTTGATTCAGATCTTCTCTCAATGATTCGGTCGCTTCTGATTGAAATTCGACGCATCGTGGTCTTTCGTTGGGTGCGAGGACATCAAGACTCCATCAAGTCATATGAACATCTCTCCAGAGAAGCCAGACTTAACATTGATGCGGATTATCTTGCCACAAGATATCGTCTTCGAGGCAAGTTGAAGTCCACGAGTACCGTCGATCATCATCCGGCGCAGCGGATATCTATATCGATCATGGGAAAACGGCTGACAGCACAATATGACGAGTGCATTCGGTTTCACATAAATGGTTACCATTTGAAACAATATATGCAGGATCGGAAGCAATGGAACGACAATACGTGGAACATGATCGACATGGGGAGCTTCAGTCACCATTTCAAACGCCTTACTCCGTCGCAGCAGACATCACACATGAAGTTCGTTCATGACCAACTTCCTCTCGGAAAACGTCGCTTTCAAGTTTCGATGAGCAAGGACACGATCTTGAAAACATGCCCGTGTTGCGGCAAAGCTGACGAGGACTCACACCACCTGGTACGTTGCCACTCCAATTCCTTCATGAATTCGGGTTTACAAACGCTTCGACGGTCTCCAAACGAAGGGCCACATCCTCTGCGTCGCATCCTAGTTGGAGGCATTACACATTGGATTCATAACGGCACGTCCGATTATCGAGTTGATCTGGAAGGGTATCCGGAACACATGAAAGACACGATCACTCGTATACTTCTCGAACAAGAGTTAATAGGATGGGACAACGCCCTGAAAGGTTTTTTGAGTAAGTCATGGATGGATCTTGCATCGCTGAGGTATGACGATTCCAGCAGCGACCGTGTTGAAGGCGCGAATCGCCTTCGACGCAGCATTCGAGCACTTTATGTTTACACCACCGGGGTTTGGAGAGCACGGAATTCGGCCCTCCACGAATCTGATGATGATCTCAACCGACGTCTTCGTTCAAATATGCATGATACCATTCTTCAATTACATCGGAATCCGGACCAGATCTGCTTTGACGACCGTTATTTATGCGAAATGCCATTGGAGACACTGCTGAAAAGTTCTGCTGCCACTCAACGGCGATGGATAAAGAAGATGCGCGAATCTCGAGCCATGTACACCCGGCTCGGTGAACAACAAACATTGATCACATCTTTCTTCTCACGGGGGAATTAAATTCTCATGATGGTATTTTTCACAAAAACTCCTCGCCTACCTCCGGGTTGGCCGGGTAGGGGTACACACTTGGACCCGTTTGGTTTCAGGACGGTGATTAACCCGATAATTAGGTTTTGTTTTGTTTTGTTTTTAGCTCCTTGACCACATCACGAATGTGGCGTGGTAGTGAATGGAACTCCAGCTCGGAGCTGTGGTCTGTGTTGTGCGGGTCCTTCACTAATCACTACGTTTGGATCCACTTTTTCCCGAGCTAACAGGCCCCAGTGGGACCGCCAATATAAAAATGTAGTTTTACGAGAAGGGGAGAAGGCGCTAATGAAGCCTGCTGGCTGTCGTGCTTGCAAATGAACGCCTGCTGAGAACGGAAATTCTACTCCGGCCAAATGACCTGGAAGGTTGATGCACACAGTATCCTCTGCAGTCATGATCATCATTAAGAGCAACAACCACAAAGACTTTACTATTCAGTATTCAGAGCACTACGGCAGCAGTATTCCAAGAACTGCTACAATATCTGCCAAATCCAGTGCGGCTCCCATCGGATGATTTTCGTGATCCCGTTCCCCGAGAACAGTGCATGCGTGAAGCCGTTAATCGATTGTGACCTGTGGCCGAGCTGCCATGCAAATCCTTTGTGAATTGTCTTCCATTGTAGAAGGTGGATAAGTCATGGATTAAGAAGTGCATTTTTGAAGCGTTTGTCCCATTGACGTCAAGAGGGCAGCCCTCCTTCGATTGTTTTGAAGCCATGCCCTTCTCCAAAAGGAACGCGACGTGTTCCCTCGTCTTGATGTAAGCTAAATCATCCGCTCAGAGTCACCAGATGATCAGACCCTCCATGGGAATAACTTTAAGAGGTTTTGAGGCAATTATGGAAGCCGAACCGACACGCCATGCTGGGAGAATGGCTGAACGAGAGAAAGCGGGCAGGTGTGAGCAACCTTGCGATGCCTGCAGAGATGAAAAGGGAAGCAACGTTAGCAATGACGATACCAATAATTAAAAAGATGCCTGAAACATTATGAGTTCAATTTCAAAGAATGATCTGATAGTAGCTTGTATCGCAACAATGAAGATATAAAAACAAAACTGCCTGGTGGATTGTTGCGTGAAGCGAGGTAGCAAGACTTCCATCAAAACTGGATGCTTGTAGGTACACTCATTCGCTGGTCCAGTTATGGAGAGGAACCCACTTGCATTGATGTGAAACTCCAGAAACCAATTGACTGCCGTATCGGTGTATAGGGTCATGGGCAGTGTATAAAGCTCCAACACAATGTGACTTTGCAATAGAGAGCCACCGACAAGAACTCAACTTTGCAAAAGCTAAGTGGGGAGTTGGCTGAAACCAAAGGGCAAGTTAAACATCCTAGCAACCAAGCACCCTCAATGCATCCACTCACGTTCTGCCAGGGAGCCGTGCAAAGAATACAACATTCTATGGACGTATGTTGTGTTGCATCGTATGAACACGACAGCCCTTGACAAAACAGTGTAAATATGTGTGTCAGACACGGAGATAGACTACCCAGCCTACACAGAACGTTTCTTGGGAGTATTTGGAAGGCAACTGTTCAGGCTGGGTAGTTTAAAAGAGTGCATCTAATGCAAACGACGGCATGCAATCTCATGGCAAAACGCTTGCTTTCAGCACAACAATTCATTGTAAAGATGACGTCAATTGAGAATGAAATGCAGTCTTGCGTAACGTGAAACCTGCCATACCATTCACACCCTGTTGACGTATCACTGCATTCTTGCTTCACTTGTTGTCCTCTGCGCTGAAGGGCATAGAATGACTCACTTTGGCTCTCATGGTTGTCAATCTGATGGGTATCCATCATCTCATTGTGTAGATTGTGATGGCTTATACAACAGCAGGAGCTCTGATGTCACCAACAGAGATCCATCCTCCTCACTTTGCAAAGCATTGTGACTTCCTATTACATGGTTCTTTGATTGTTTTGACTAACCTTGGTACATAGCCCAGGGTAAATCGGACCAACTTGCCAACCACAGGTTTTGAAATACTTTTGTGCCCACACATAGCTCAGACCCTACTTTTGATTCAAGTGAAAAGTTAAGATTGCACTTGATCAGTTAGGTTGGTAGTGAGCAAGAACAAAGAAGCAAAGTTCATGGTCTCAAGCCTCATTTTCTTGACAGATAGGTCTGCATTGCTCAGTTTGTTTTTCTCATACTACAGCATGATTTTACATTAAATATGTGTCAGGTGTAGTTGGAAGCGTGACAAACGTAAATGTGAATGTTTGCAAGTCTCGTTGCGGTGGAACTATGGTGCTCGTATACAAGGTTCCTACTCCAGTGCCTTAGCAAACGAAAACACTTGTGCGTGCACAGTACTTGGAAGCGGACCGAACTACCGGTACAGCACGGTGTTAATTAAGGTGCCTAAGTTGGCAAGACGAGAATGCACCTAACTATCGGTAGGCACGATGTTAACTAGGTGCCTAAGTTGGCAAGACGAGAATACCTGGTGTACTTAATAAGTTGAGTTGATGCACTATATGTATCCATGGAATCAAGGCCATGTATCCGAACAAGGCACCTTGGTAATTATCTGATGAAGCGAGGGTAAAGTCCAAGCACAAATCGACAAGATTGTGTTGGTTTCCCTTGGTCCATGATTACGAAAAGAGAGCATCGCTGCCGAAGAGGACTTTCTTGCGTTCTAGCACTGGCATATCCGAGAGAGACTTGTGCCGATTGAGAACGACTAATCCGCTGGTAAATTGAAATCCGGACGCGGAACTTTCCAAAAGGACCGTGTCATCGAGAATTTCGTTATTCTTCTGCTGCAAAATGGCTGCAATTGAAGGGGTCATCGTTGCGAGCTCCGTCATAGTTGCATTAACGTTTCTTGCAGTCGGAGTTGGCGATGCTGGATTCTTCATAAGATCAACTTGATGTTTCGCGGCTGCCATGATTCCGCAACTGCGGATGATGGCAGCGACATAGATATAAGAATAGATTTTGACGTCAGTAACAATGTGATCACGTGCCCGTCGTAGGATAACTCTGGCAGTATCGGTGGGGGCATTTCTGCAATTGAACCACATGGCTCCATAATTGGGGTCCGCGTTTGCGCAGCGAAGCTCCAAATTGGAGGTTTGGAGCAACTCGTCGAGGTTGTTCGTCTCCAGCTGAGCTCGAAGAGACGGAATGACTGATTTGTCAAATAACTCTCCGTCAAATTCTACCGAAGATTGTCCACACGTGGCCATTCGCACAAGTTTAACACTAGCAACGACCAGGGACGATATCCAACGGCTCGAATCCTCGATCTGATCAACAAAGAGAGGATAGATAGCTTCCCAAACACAAGATGCCATAGGAAGAACCCATCTTTCGATCATCTCCAACCGAAGCGTCTCCAAGAAGCCGTCTCCGTATTGAGGCGTAAAACGAGTTGCGAAGAACAGATGACGGCGTGCCTCGGACAAATTGAAACGGGTGGAAAATGGGTTGAGATGTACTCGACCACCCTCGCACCAAACCTCTCCACTTTTCGGGACAGACCGCAACGCGTTTGTCAAGGACAAAAATTGAGCATCCTCGCCGCCTTCGAGGTATCGCAGCTGCACGAGACAAGCCCAGAGTCGGCCCGTACCGGAATGTTTCTCAAGGGCTTGCTTGGCAAGAGACAAAGCCTTGGTATGCTTCCCGTCTCGAATTTCGAGAAGCACACTTTCCAACCAGACCTTCCAATCGGTCATATGCTCTAGGCGACTCTTACAGAGAATAGCTCTTGCCAAGTCAACATCCCCGGCGAATTCCTCAAGACGGGCGCACTCGAGCAAGGTTGCAACACGACCTTTCTCGGGCACGACCTTGTGAGCTCGAAGGAAGAGACTACGAGCTGTTTCAATGTTTCCTGCCGAGAGCTCCATCCTTCCTCCAGCGAGCCAGACCTTCCATGACAGGTTCGAGGGGCAGCTTAGTGCTGTCATGGCAACCCTCTTGCGGCAAGCATCTAGCGCCTGGTCAACATTCGCGTTAGGCATGCCAGCGACGGACGACAGAGCGGCGCGTTCTAAAATCTGGGCCGCGTCCAAATGGACCTTCCAAACGAGCTCGCGGCTGATGCTGTTGACCGCACGCTCGAACATAAGCATGGTTCGAGGAAGATGATACGCTTTCGCGTTAAAATCAAGAGCATCACAAAGTCTAAAGGCACCGAACCAGAGTGGTCCGTACCGAGGAATTGCTTTCAATCCCCTCTCGACGATACTGAGAGCTTCGTCAGGCCGCCCAAGATCTCGTTCGAGTCGGTAGGCCTCCAAATAGAGCGGCCCATACCAAGGGACGTGGTGCATCAAATACTTGAGAACCCTTCTGGCCATGGCATGGTTACCAGCACGACCTTCCAATAAAGCGCCTTCCAGGACAGTCCTCCAAACCTTCTCAATCCCAACGTGCTTGAGACGAGCAAGAAGCTCTCGGGCTCGAGAAAGGTTGTTCATTTTTTCCTCGTGTTTGATAGCGCGACTGAGAAGATTCTCGCTGATTGCGCAATACTTGAGGCCTTCGTTCAGGATCTTGGAACATCTACTCATGTGGCCGCATTCTTCCTCCAGCTTGCTGAATTCAAGCCAACCTTGACTGGCGTAGGGCTGCAACTCACAAACTTGAGCGTACAACTTGCGCGCTTCAACAAACCTGTTCGATCTCTTGGCGAGGTCTGCAAGTTCGAGATAAACGCGCCAATGAGTCTTCTCAGGGACAGCTCCAGTTTCGAGTGCCTTGAGTGCGTATTCCTTCGCTTCTTGGATCGAGGAACGCTCGTTCAAACGAAAGTTACGGTAAAACTCCTTGAATGCCGCGCGAGTTTCAGGACTTTCCACAAGTTCTGCACGCTTGGTCTCTCCAGGATCCTCCTGATCTTCATCGGTCTTACGACCCTTGACGATGCGTTTAGAAGTGACAGCGACCGCAGAAGGTACAACGGGGTTCACTTTGGCATTACTGGGAGATGGAGTGCTTGACGAAATGGGAGGGTTTTCTTGTTAATGTTGCGAGGAAGTTTGTCAACCTTGGTGACAATAGCAGGGGTCTTGATTGGCTTCTTAACAGTGCGCTTAAGCGTAAGGCGTGACTCGCGGCGATTAATTTTCGATGGATCAACATTATCCAATTGTCCATCGCCGGAGTCAAACGGTTCTGCTTCCTGTTGCGAGGGCTCGAAGGACTGCGCAGTCGGGCTGCATCTTGCTTCGTACCCAAGATTCTGTGCGTCGTTCCAATACAGCGATGGCTGGTGATGTTGTTGCTGGTGATGTTGTTGCTGTTGATGATGGTGATGATTCTGCTGAAGCTGTGGTTGTGAATACACGTGGGGCGGGCTGTGAATACATATGCGGGTTTGGCGGCATATGATTCTGATGTGAAATCAAACCATATCCGAAGGCATTGGTATCCATCCATGGCGTTTCCATATCCTGGCCCCATCCCCGAGATGCTGTTGTTGCTGCTGTTGGGTAGGCATGGCAAACAAAGGAGGAGGGGCATATGATTGGCGTAATGACTCCATTGTTGCTTGCGCTGTTGGGAGACATCATCATTGAAGCCCATTCCACACCGTGAGGCAGCTGCTGCGATGGATGCTGCTGCTGCTGATGGTGGCGATGCTGTTGCTGGCTTAGCACGTAGCTGTTAGGAGGGACAAAGCTCGATGCCATTCGATGCGATTGTTGCTCATAACCGAGGTGCGAGACCTCCATGGACGTTGCAAGGGATTGGTTAGACATGTCAGAAGACGAGGACAAAGAATAGCCCACGTGAGGGCCATGATGGACTTGTGGGTGAGGGCAAAACATGAGGGTTAAATGTTTGGTGCGGAGGGACAAAAGACTTGCTTCCGGTCGAGAACGCAATCGGATCGTTCTGTGAGGATGACGGGATTGGTCTACGGAAGGGAGGGTCGTTGGGAGCGGATGACGGAACAGGACGTTGGAAAATGCCTCGATCGGATGGTGGCGCAAATGCACCTTCAAAGTTGAGAGGCTGGGGAACTTCGTCATCATTGCTTCGCGTGCCATCCTGCCTTCTTAGGTGGTGTGGTTGGTGCTGGTCCATGAGAAAGTGCTGTAGTTGATCTTGGCGGGGAGTGTATTCACGAGGAGACTCATTCGAACCTCGACTACGCCGTCCACTGACTCGACGATTCTTCTTTCCAATTCTAGTATGCTCCGCCGTCCCTCCTTCCGATTCGAATATGTACCGTTTGGTCCAACTCGTCTCCGCATCTTCGCCCTCTTGAAAGAATTGGTGCCTTAACTCTTCATCTTCTTCGTCAAGGAGGTTATCCAAATCCTCCGTGAGTCTCAAAGTGTTGGGGGAGAAAGCACCGTGACTGACCTGGATATGTGGGTTCTTGGTGAGGCATAGCTTGCAGGCGTGTAGGATAGATCTTCCCTCCTGTTCTGGTGTGCGAGATTGGAACTTGAATTGATGTTATTGGGATCGCGAGGGGTCGAGATGCTGGGCTGTGACGATCCTTTCGATGTCCTCCTGCCAAAGGTGTCGAGAGCCAGTCCAAAGCCGAGCAGTTCCGTCCGCGAGGATAGGTGCATCTGGATTGCTCCAGGGTTCGTCGAAGAGATTGATCATCGTCATCACGATTATGATGCTTCGCTGCGGTGGCTGAAGTGGCAATACATGCAGAAGATGCATTTGAGGCCGATGGTTCGGCTGAAATTATTGTCAAATGCGAACGAGCCCTTCTGATGCGTTCCTGTTCTAATGAAATCATTTCTTCTTCGACATCGTCTTCTTCTTCGTCGTCTTCTTCCAGACCTTGATGAGAAACCTGATACTGATGCTGTTGTTGTTGTCGATGACGCTGCGGTTGATCATTCTGACCTTGGCCGTGGCGAGTTTGGTGCTGGTGATTGTGTCGATCTTCATCTTCCAACGTCGGGGTTGTGTTATCAATAACCTTTCGTCGATCTGCTCGTGGTTTGCCTCCTCGGTGAAGGACGATTGGTTCATCATCATACTCTTCCCAGGAATCTTCCTCGTCGTCGGTGTGAGGCCCTGCAGTGTTTGAGGATGCCATTTTGTTGGAGGTGGTAGGTCTACCAACAGTAGTGGTGCGAGCAGCAATGGATTCAACAACCGAGGCAGAGAGTCTGGACCGCTCCTGGAAGTCAGTACTCATTCTACATAATTCTGCAGTTCCATCAGGCGCTCGATTTCCACCTCTACCACTACTGTCACTGGGATTAGTACCAGTTACGGAAGGATCCATACTGTCGTTATCCCCGGTACTGCCGGCGTTCGCCTTTTTTTACGACACGCACCCAGGTTTGGAGAGAGCGAGACACACACACACGCGCGCACACACACAGCAACGACAACAAAGCCCTTTAGTTGCGACAACAGAGCTAATGAGGAAGAGATTGAGAGCCTTTTTGGTTCAGAGGGATCGGGAGTCACAAGGAGGGACAACAAGAGAAAACAGAGAAACAACCGGATCCAACTCTTGACTCTCCCCAAAAAATCAAGGCGCTCTTCTGGTTGTGCCTGCTGCGTGTGTGTGTGAGGTGCTTGCGATTCACGTGGATCGATATGGTAAGATACTGTATTGCAGCGAGCAATATCGTAGGGAGGGGCCGGCGAGTTTTTAAGCGTCGATCCGGCGGTGGCAGTTGCGCCGCCTTTCTATTAGGCCGCACTTGAAGACCTTCGTTGGGGGCGCGCCACTTCCGGCCGGAGGATGACCCGTCTACAAATATCCCAAAATTTCGATGGCGATTCCCACACAACACACAATACTACCGTACCAATCTACCGTTATTTACCGGTGCATTGTTACTACAGTAGCGTCTCTTGGTACAGTAGTGATACTCGTACTCCGAGTACAGCTTACCGCACCGGTATGGCGATGCCGTGGGGTCTACATACATGATTCCGTCGCGCCGTCGTGAGACTCGCGATTCGCGATGTTGACGCGGAACTTCCGACAGAACAATCCCATGAGCGCTGTCATCATTCGTACGATTCAAAAAGGCGAAGGCTACGGTAATCGTGGTACAAGTTCGTGTCTGGCTCGTTGGAGACAACATCAGGGATCGGTGTTGGATTCTCATTCCATTTCATCCCATGATCCCCTCCCATCATTGATTTGCTTACCATACATTCAAAATTCGACACCAGAGCAGTTGCAGCTGAGTATTTTTATGCATCGCCTGCGGGATATCCTCAATCTTCAATAGTGGGTGATTGTGCTTCTTGTCGAGGTCGAGAATTGTGAATGTCACACGCGATGTGGGTCAAGGCAAGGACAATTCTTCGTGCTTGTCGTCAGTCCAAACATCAGATACAACAATGTCAGGCGATGATTCTGAATCAAAGCTCTATTCTTCATCGCAGAGTTTTCTCGACGGCAAGTGCTGTCCAGACACAACCACAATCAATTGACTTCGAGACCACAACATCTCCGACAACGAATGAAAATGCTGATCGAAAATGAATCTGTTTACCGCGATCAATGACGCCATGTCGATTGCCATGAAAACAGACGGAAGCGCTATTGTCTTTGGAGAAGATGTTGGTTTCGGCGGAGTCTTTCGTTGCTCCCAAGGCCTTCAAGAACAGTTCGGAAAGGACCGCGTATTCAACACACCTCTCTCCGAAAATGGCATTGTTGGCTTTGCTATAGGATATGCGTCCATGGGAGGGACAGCCATTGCCGAAATTCAATTTGCAGACTACATTTTTCCAGCCATGGACCAGATCGTTAACGAAATGGCGAAATTCAGGTACCGCAGTGGAAATCAATGGCAATGCGGGGGTGTCACGGTGCGCACTCCTTGTGGAGCCGTAGGTCATGGCGGGCACTACCATTCCCAAAGTCCAGAAGCATACCTTGCGCATACACCAGGACTGGTGGTTGTCATGCCCCGGGGCCCCAAGGCAGCTAAGGGATTGCTACTAAGTGCAATTCGATGTCCTGATCCGGTCATATTTCTTGAACCTAAGGTGAGTGCGTGTGTTTTGTTTCTCTGATTGGCGGTTAACCTGTTGAACGCACGCATTTTGCTCGTGATAGTGCCACGCCAAGCATTTTTATCATTGGTTTCTTAACGTTTTCTGTTGTCTTTGAAGGCATTGTATCGGACGGCAGTCGAGCAAGTTCCTCTGGTGATTACGAGCCCTTGCAGCGAAGCGATAATGCGACCCGGAAGCGATGTGACTGTGGTCGGATGGGGTGCACAGTTGAGAGTCCTAGAGGCTGCCTGCGACTTGGCCCAGAAACAGTACGGTATAAGTGCCGAGCTGATTGACTTGCAAACTATTTTGCCGTGGGACGCCGACACGATTGAGAAGTCGGTGAACAAGACTGGAAAACTCATTGTCAGTCATGAAGCACCCATAACATGTGGATTCGGAGCCGAAATTGTGGCAACTATACAAGAGCGATGCTTCCTATCGCTAGAGGCTCCGATTCAACGAGTGTGTGGCTACGACACACCTTTCCCGTTGGTCTTCGAGAAGTACTACCTTCCGGATGCATTAAAAAACTTGGAGGCCATCCGGTATGTTTGCGACTTTGCAAGATAGTGTGAACGCTGAATGCTGCCTCTTCTCGTAAGTGTGACAGAGCGGCGGTGCCATGGAGCTCATCAGCTGTCGCTACGTAGTAGACAATGCGGTTAGAAATTAGGACGATGCTAGAGGTCTTCGGTCGACCCCTATCGTACGGTAGCACTGTGATCACGAGTGAATTCCGTCTTACTAGAAACGCAGTGCTCGGATCCCTTGTGATAGATTGCGTCAGACTCTGAGACTTATTCTGGTGAATCCGTAGTTCTCTAATTCGATATTGTATTGGTCCACGGCTTAGAGAGATCATTCCTGAATGATCAGTGTCCGACGGTACACACTTTATGAATGGTAAAACCACTGCATGCTGCATCTGGAATGCGGTATGCATTACTACGACTAGTATATGATACCTGCTCCTTTCAGACGTCGTATGTGTAAAGCAGGCATCATGTCGTCATTCACACATAGAAACGCAAATAATATATATGTCTCCTGTTACGTATATCTTCATTTTATTTTCTGGTGTCAGATGAGTGTCAGCAACCTCATATGATATACAGTAGCGCCAACATGTATGTTCATAGCACCATTTTTTCTCGGGGTTCAATACCAGGAGTGGTCCTGTAAGTAGTATCAGTTCTACGTGGAAAGGCAAATTCAAATCCCTGAAAAATTCTCATCCTCAGGAAGTTTGGAACACGTAGAAATGTACATGAACTCTTGGTATACAAAAAAGTCCTGGATCGCACCGGAAGCAGCGAGCCCGAGTCATACCGCCCTCTGGTATGCCGCGTTTTCTGGCGTTCGACGTGTGCAACCCCGTCCAGCGAGACCGACTTTTAGCTCCACAACGAGTGTTTGTGGTATTGGGGATTGTCGCCGCTCGTCTCGCACTACTCTCCTTTCCGCAACCTCTCTACTCTTCCTCGTACCATCTGTGCTTGTGGGATCTGGGAACAAGGGGTTGGTTGAGGTTTCGGTTTCTTTCATCATCCCTGTTTGGTTCTTCGGGTGCTCCCGTGGAAGTAGTACTGGCTGCGTCTGCACGGACAAGTCCACTCGAAGGCGTTCGCACTGTCGTACTAATATCAGTACCAGTACAAATTAACATGTTTTCGTTTTTCAATGATTTATTCCATGGGACTCTCACCAACATTTAAAGAACAATCCGGTGAGCACTCTGCCCGATATTCCGACTACGAACGAACACAGCCAAGTCAGCCAAAGCAGCTGTACAGTTACTGGGAAACGATTGAGAGTAGGAAACGATTGCGCGAAACGGGGCGATTGTGGCCGACGCCCAGGGCGTAGGTCATGGACAACATTACGTCATCTCGACGGATGGCAGCAGCGTCGAAGTCTGTTTAGAACCTCCTGCGAAGAAAGTTCGCTCAGTTATCATGAAGAGTCAAAATTAATTCAAATGGTGCCAACCGAAGTCTTGCACCATGTCCTTGCTTTCTGTGGTTCTACCCAAGATCGCTTCGCAATTCAAACGACCTGTAAAACCTTTCAACGAATATCCAACGATTCGCCTGAGTTGCTAGCGAATGTCTCGCTCGGGGGCGATGTCAATGGAAGGGGAGGTTTGCTGCGAGATGAAGATACTCCGGCGACGGCCTCGATTAAGTTGACTCTACCGCCAAGCCGGCAATTTGGAGGCCATTTATATGTACGTACCCTGTGTTATCTTATTCTGATAAATGCGCGCAACCTTTCTTGATATAAATCTCACCATTCTCGCCGAATTCAGGTTGGGAATGATCAAGAGCTACCGCCTCCACGATGTGGACAAGGGATCAGCTTATTGAAGCTTGCTAGTAAGCGGGCTATATTCGCCACCTACACTTTGGGAATCATGTTGCGGGACATAAACCTCGTGAGGCACGACGCTATATGAGCGAAGCAGCCGAGTTGGGGTATCTTCCTGCTCTTCAGGAAATCTTGCCGGCTCGCGACTTGAAGACCAAATTCGGCGAGCCGACGGCAGGGGAACTTTGTCAATATCTGGATCCTACAAGCCTCAATCGTTTGTTGGGTCGTCACTACGTTATTTGCCCTCATCTGAGAGATCTGAATACGAGCCATTGTTGGAATCCACTCTGTGGACGATGGGCACATCGAGCGCAGAATGCTAGCATCGCTTTGAACTCATCGAACATGACCAGTACAGGACGAAATCGACGCCCCTTTACATTATCAAAGGATCAAGCGCCTAATACACCGGGAGCAATGTCCAACACCCGAGTGTCTCGTATGAAGATGTGCAGCCGATGCTGCCGGGCGAAGTATTGCAGCAAACTCTGCCAAGTTTATGATTGGAGATCAGGCCGACACAAGGTTGAGTGTCCTTTTCTCTGAGAAAATGAGATTTTAACTACCCAGGGGAAAGTAAGAGAGAGATCACGATTTATAATAACAACACATAAGATCGGAGATTCGAATAAGAAAGAAAAAGAAGTGCTACACAGGAGAGAAAGAAAAGTGAAATCAAGGATAGGAGAAGAAAGCATCATGTATGGAAAGTAACGATAATCATAAGGGAAGAAAAAGGTTACGTTTTCTTTGACCATTTCTTCATCAGTGATTCTAAGATTAGGGATATGACTGGAAGCACTAGCATGAAGTATTTCATCACTAATGATCGGCGATGACCGGCCATTACCCAGGATCATCGTGGATGTTGTAGACTTTGGAATAGTTGCCTGCATCACTGCATGTGTTCCGCTTAAAGTATTCCACCGCTTCATTTACTTTCGCAATCAAAGCACAAAGCATATAGGCTTCTCGTCTGGCTTGCCTCTCCGATATAATTGTGTGTTCTTGTGTCCAGGTGCCCTTGTACGTGTGAACTGGTGGTGGACTGAATGCCTCTCGCTCGTCTTGGATGGAGGGAGGTGGAACTTGGAGCAGGGGAACGTGACATTCCATAAAATCCTTGCGATGACGGTACTTGCTCCAGAACCACTTTTTCCCCAACAGGTACCGCCCGCAGTAATGCAATGCGAAAATTCCCTTGACGGTGGAATGATGGAGACATACTGGATCTGGAATGCTGTCAACAAAACTCCACCCTTCGCGACTTGAACTTGTGGTACTTGAGACCACCAAACTCTTGATGAGAGTGTGTGGCATTCCGAGGTACACAGTTGCGATGATGTAGCCAAACATTTCAGCAAAGAGCTTTGGGAATTGACGATGAACTCGGGGAGCAAATTCGACCCAATGTGAGGCAATCTGGTACCCATCCACGGCAGTGAAAAGATAGGGAGGACCAGAATTCCAATGTACCGGACCATCGTTTTGTTGCACATGCAGAGCTGGCGTTTGGTTGACGAGCGTGATCTTTTTCATGTCCAGATTCATCCATTCGTTACGTAAATAGCCATCCTGTTGGGCCATGGGGTGTCCACGATGGACATATCGGTACTCCGCGGTTGGGTTTCCGATGAGCTCGACGGTGGGGTCATCTCGAAAGTCGTGAGTCAACGGCTTTATTAAAATCATGTCCGGGTCAATGAGAAACACAACATCGTCGTCGTAGTGAGTATTCAGTTTGCTTTCATTGTACCCCAAGACGTGTTCGAACCAGTGCTTCAATGAGAACGGTTTGTTCATGTACTTGTAGTGTTCTTTCTTGTTGCCGTCGCGATGGTGCCTAACCATGCTGAAATCTGGAGTGAAGTGGACATGAAAGTTTGGTGACAATGTTTGAATATGAGTCTGATGAAACAAGCGTTGCTCCTCTTCCTCCTTTGTTCCACAGCCTGAGAGAAGTCTCGTCACATTTCCATGTTGGCCGACCTTATAAGCGTGATAAAACAAGACATAACTCTCCCAATGTTGCTGATCTGTACACGATGTTGAAAAGACAACGTGATACTGTGTGGTGCTCTGTTTGCTACCACTCTGCTGCTTCGTGATGTTATTTGAATAGGTCCGCCGAAGAGATGCACTGTTGTTGATAAGTTTATGACTCGTTGTTGGATTCGACGGTGACGTTCGTGGCATGATGACAACAGACAGTGGATGATCCTCGTGCACTTGAACCTCGGGCAGGAACAATGCGGCCAGAGAAAGACCTCCAAACAGTAGAGCGGATAGAAAAATTAAGTACGTTGGGATTGCAAGCTTCGGTTCTCGTTTGTCCCTTTGACGAGAAGGTAGAGAATATTGAGGTGTTGGATGCAGATTTGTTTTTCGATGGTTCATCATCATAATAATGGTCAAACTACGCTGTGTTGCTTGTCAAGGCGTCTCGTTTGCAAAAGAGCAAAGCCACGGCCCTTGTTGAGAGCTCTGATGACATGGAATCGACTTTGGTGTTGCTCGGCGATTGCCGCAGAGAGCGAACTCTAAAACGTGCTATTCATAGTAATCGTCGAGAGCCGTGAGTTCGTCCATCGCCGCCAAAGCAATCAGCACATCGCGCGTTCTCGATCATACTGTATGAGTGTAGAGATACCGTACCATAGACAATCAGCTAATGGTCACAGGGTCCAACGGTAGACGTGACACTTTACTGTTGTACGGTACTTGTGCACTGTGCACTGTTCCCCTAACTTTTAATGAGGAGGTCTGTATCATACGGCCACGATACGAGAACAGTGTGTTACCGAAGGACTGGTACATCATTTGTACTCCGAAGTACTACGGCAGGTATACCGGAGTACAGTATTGGTACGCCAGCACATAATTGCAGAGTGTGAGTAGGGTGTGTGTGCTACCTACCGGTAGTACTAGTACGATAGACTGGTAGACCGGTAGATCGCTCCCGCATCCCGCCCATATTTCAGCGTTTCTTCTGTTTTTGAATTGAATCACAGTTTCGCATCGGTTCTGAACCGGTCCAAGAATAGTATGTAGCCGTACATAGTTTTGAATTGCATCAAGGCCCTCTCACACACACGACCAAAACAAATTACAAACACACACACACACTTTTGATTACATGGGGGATGCAATCATGTACCAATTCGTACCGCCATTGACAGACGAGGGAATACTTGATCGTCGCCCGAGAACCTTGTTTGAGTGCTTGGTGGATGGGAAATTGGATATGCATCGCGTTCTGCAATACAACATGCGATCGTATAACGAATCTCAGAAACGTTGTTTTGAACTTCTTTTCAGCGCCTCACTCTTGCACGAAGAAGAAGAAGAAGATGAAGAAGCAGATGATTCTACTCAATTCACATCACCACCAGCTCCAAAGAAGAGGCGAACAGAGAAGCAAGTTGTTATTGACACCGTCCGAGTGACTAGTGAGAGACATTGTCAGTCCCCAGTCATGCCACAGTGGTAAGGAAATTTCTTGTTGACGAGTGTTTATCAGTAGTGGTCTTCTCATTGCCATCATGCCGCATATTGCTCCAGGTATAACATGTATGTTCAATTGCCAGATTTGGACGATTCAACACTCCATCGAAGCATTCGACGCCGTTTCCGATTGCCTTGCAACAGTTTCAAGGAGATGGCTGCATTAGCTTCAGACTCGACGATCTTTCAGCATTGGAAAGAAGGAAACTGTGATGGCATTCATCAGAAGTCAACACCACTTCCTCTGCTGATCCTTCGTGCTCTTCAATACCTGGGTCGAGGTTGGGCATTCTCTGATCTCGCAGAAGACACTGGAATTGAAATGGAGATTCGATCATTTATGCACAATTTTATCATCTTTGGCAGTACCGAACTTTGCAACAAATTTGATGTAGCTCCGACCATTGCGGAAGGAGTTATCCATCACACAGAAGAGTACATAAATTGTGGCTTCCCGCTTTTCAGCACGCAAGGTGGCTTCCCGGCTCCCATGAACATGCAAGTTGGCTTCCCGGCTCCCATGAACATGCAAGGTGGCTTCCCGGTTCCCATGAACAAGAAAGGCTTCTTCCCGGATTTCAACATGCAAGGCTTCTTCCCGGATTTCAACATGCAAGGTGGCTTCCCGGTTTTCAACATGCAAGCGCCAGAACGTGTAACCAATAACTGACTGTAAGAACGCATGAATAGTTCCGCAAATAATCGAATTTCCGTCCATAACGTGAAGGAAAGCCAGAGAACAGGATCGTGTTTCCATCGAGAATAGAAAACCAATCCAGTGCGTCATTGCACACACAAGGATGTAGATGTAGTCGCTGTCGAGTATATGTGGAGTGATTTTCTCATCAATGCCGGATTCGATAGCACAATCACACACACACACACACAGAAGTAATTATTGATACATCTCTATTGCTCGAATTTGCTGGGAGTCTACCGGTAGCTGGAGATTTTGGTCAAGTCAATATTGAATGTCTCAAGTTTGGACAGTTTCGCATACTCGGGCGGTACAGTACCCGACATTTCTTGGTTGCCGTAAAGAATCAACGTTCGGAGCTCAGACAAATTACCGAGTTCACTGGGAAGAGTCCCGGTCAAGAAACTGCCCGCAAGGTTAAGAAACTGCAGTTGAGTGCACAGTCCTAATTCAGATGGAATCGATCCTTCCGATGGTAAGAAAGCAAGATCCAAATGCTCTGTTTCCAGCAAATCATTAGCATTTAACACGTAAAGGCGCATACACTAACAGAAACTTGCACTTACCCAACTTGGACAACCGACCAATACTGGTTGGAATGCTATCACCAATGAATGTGAAGGCAACTGACAAGTACTCTGAGGAAATTGGCACAAAGCATTGTTAATGGAGTTTGTTCCACAATTTTCCCTTCTCGGTCACTGGACCATCACTTACCGATCCCATCCGGCAAAAGCTCTACCAATTCTGATACAGACCCGCTCACAATTGTGTCGCTTATTGCAAAATACGTCAAGTTCGACAGAAGCTTCAAGCCGGATGGAATTGTTCCATCAATGTCTTGGTTACCTGTTAGATCAAAGCTTTCAAGCTGAGGAAGGAGATTGATATCAGTTGGTAGTGTTCCCGTTAATGTCATGTGAGAAACATTCAAGTGCTGAAGCTTTGCAAATTTAGTAAAAGAAGGTAAGCTTCCTGTAAACATATTTAGAGCCAAGTCAATCTTCGTTAACGTTGGTGCATCGATGGAAGGCATGGATATGACGCCACTTAGCTTGTTGCTATTGAGAAGTAAATTCTCTGAACGAGGAAAATAAGATCTTGTGTGGAATTTAACATGCAAGCATTGTCGCACAATCATTTCCAACGTACCGAGGCTAGGAAGGCTCCAGACATCCAGGGGTATCGAGCCGGTGATATCATTTTCGGACAGTTGCAATGTCGTTAGATTCTGCAGCAAACCAAGTCTGCTGTCGAGGGAGCCTTGGAGCTGGTTCTTTGGTAATGACAACATCACAATGTTTCCGTCACCATCACAGGAAATGCCAAACCAATCACATACTGAACTACTACTCATCCACTTGGTGCGTTCCGTCCAGTCCCTTCCCCCCAACGTTTCGAAAACATGCGCCATGACCAAACGATCCAGAATCGTTTTGTCGATGACAGCTTGACTCGCCTCGTTAGCAGCGGCCATCTCCGTAGCTAACCAAACCAAGGCCAAATTTTCCGGGGAGCAAGACTCGATGGAAATGCCGAGGCCCACAAATTCAGTCAGCACACTTGATGTCGTCAAGGAGTAGTACTCGACACTAATATTCGTATCCGTGACTTGAATTTGACCGAAGCATTCACATTGACGAAATGGATCTTGGGTCGATTGGCAATCTTCATCACCATCATCACCTGACGTTGAAGTAGCACTACTCCCAGAAGTGCCTGTCTTTCTCGTCAACAGGTACCCTATAACGCCCCCAATCGCACCAATCGCAATCAACGCGAAAAGGATTAGGATAAGCCATCGACGGGATCGCCGTGGTTTAACATCCGGCTCTTCAATCAAATCACATGAAACATGAGGAATTTCACTTTCCTCAATCGAGTCAGGTTCAGTTTGCAACACATCATCCGATTGTGGTTCATCCACAAAGAGAGGCGAGTCATGCATGCGCTCCGTCGGGTCCCAAACATGGTTGATTGGAGGCGCCATCTCGCTAACCCTCGAGACAGCATAGGCGCCAGGAATTTCATCCTCGTCGCTGTCGCTGTCAGCATTTGGTGGTAATCTGACTTTGCCGGCTCCCTTTCCCGCTGTTGCGAACTGAGAAATCGAGCCACGAGTGGCACGCGAACGGCTTTCGACATCGTCGTCGTCGTCGTCCTCACTGCTTCGATTGCCTCCCGGCGACACAGCAAAGCTACTTGGATCTGATTCGAGACGTCTCTCGGTTCGCCAAACTGATCCTCCCCTCATCCTCGAAACCAAAATGGGCGTTTTAATATTTAAGTTTAGAAACACTGCCGTGCAGAGAAAAGAGGATTTATGCCTCGTTCAGAAGCCAAGGATTAGAGAAGGGTATAAAGTTACAAGGTATAAGTGTGCCTGTATTATGCAGGGATATTTGTTCAGGTCTTTGCAATGACCAGGCAGTATGGCTGGGTGCAGAAAAAAAGTCTTTTGGGTAGCCATCGTAGATGTAGTATGCTATAATTTTGGTTATCAATGAATCGAAGAGCGCTCGTTGAGGATTCCTCTATACATTTTGTATATATTCATGTTATGTAACATAATCCGAAATCGTTGCCGATGAGTGCACAATCGCATTCATGAAGAACACATCAACCTGAGGTCAGGCCTCCTTGACAAACTTGTAGTCGAAGTCAAAGGCACAGCGGTGAGTCTTGAACTGGCCAATAAGTTTTGTCAGTGCCACAGGGCCGTAAGTCCTGCAATCGTGTCCTGTTTGTTCATCAACTTGATTGGTATCGATTGCATGGTATGCCATCAAATACTGCCGCGCTCGTCTTGCAAATCTTCTGATTCTAACCTTTGTTATTACTTCCTCTGACAGGCAAAAGCACACTCTTCTTGAAGTTGTCCTTTCCTTCTTGTCGCGTAGCTTAGATTTCGATACGCTCCTTTCGCACAAGCCCAGACATATTCAACACCCTCGCCAGCAAGTTCTGCATGGCATTTTGGAGTCAAAAGGACCGTGACACCAATACTCTTGGCAATGTATTGCAGCATTCCCTCTTCATTTATGAAATCATTGCACATGCCCATTATGCTGCAAGCTTGTGCGCTCATCAACTATTCCAAAGTCATCTTTCTTCCCCGTCAGTGAGTACTGCTTCAAATTCTCACCGTCAATAAGTCCTCTTTCCCAGAGAATTTGTGACAAACCTTTCGCTTTCCCTTCCCATCCTTCTTTGATCTTTTCAACAGTCTTCGTGATTGCAATGTTGTGATGTCCACATAGTTCAACTAACTCCCTTTATTCTTTCCCTTCGCCGACACCTTTCCTCGCAGACTAAGTTCCAACTCGGAACGATTTCGTGGCGTGACAGTTTCCGTTCCGAGTTGGATGTCAAATCGGCATTCTTCTCTCTCGCTCTCACTCATCCAGAATGGACCGGAATCAGAGGCGGAAAAAAGAAGTGATTGAATGCTTCCGGGCTCAAGCACTCTTTGGAATGGTCCGAGAAAGCCCTCTTCCTGTGTGATCAGAGTATCTCGCATCGCAGCTGCCTTGCCCCCGTAAGACCTGTTCATCCTATGTTGATTGAGGCCATCCGGACGTTTTTTTGAGTGGCCAGCACTATGGTCAAACAGGAACACAAAGTCAAAGGATGGGTGCATAACTTTTAGCACATCCACAGCGTCCTCGAACTGGAGTACCATATGATTGTAGGCCCAATAGCCTTCACGGTTCTCGCCATATTCAAAAAGAACAAGAAAGGGAGACTTGTCTGCTGTCAGCGGTCGCTTCTCAGCACTTCCTAGGATCTCAACTGCTGCCTCAGGATCAGCGTATGTCTGCCCCGCACGTTGAGCATTCACTTGGACAAGTATCTCTGGTGGAAGAGATCGGATAAGGCCATGTTCACGGCAAATGAATGCCGATATCATTGTACCACTTCCCTCATCCTTTGGGAGAAGAGGTCTTTCACCGCTCGGGCCAACCCACATCTTTGTCAGGAAAAGGAATTGTTTAAAAATTGCTTCGTCCTGACCGATGAAGATCACTGCCTTACTGTCGATTGGCTTTCGAACACTGAGGTTGCCTCCGAAGAGAAGCAAAAGAAGTTGCTCCTCAAAGGCATAGGATGCATCAATGTGATACTCGACCATATCGACATGTTTGTCATCAACATAATGATAGCCGCAATTTAAAGCTATACTCTTGTTTGATTCCATTTCTTGCGATTGTATCAAAGTGATCTGGATCCACCGGTGTGCTCGAATCTCATCATTGAGATACTTCTTTGTGAAGATTGGTCTGTATGCAATAGTTTCAGGGCGTTCGTGCCCGTCCACAAAATAATGCTTCTCTCGTTTCTTAAATCTAAACCCGCAAGCATGCATCCACCTTGCTATCGTTGTGATACTTAGAGTTGAAAGGCCGTATGATTGCAAGAAGGACTCTTTAGTAGTAGGAGTTACATCTTTGTTGTTGTTGTCTTGCAATGATCCTACTTCTACGTCATCACCATTGTCATCGTACAATGAATCGTTCTGAAGCAGGATGAGCTTCGGAATAAGTTCAGAATGAACATACTCCAGCATCATCTCGACCCGGAGGTCCTTGATGTTGGCAAGTCCGTATTGTTTGAATGCTTCCATTGCATCAGGATTGTCGAGAAAGAAGCGGGGACACAAATTCTTTTCACCTGGTGCCTTGTAAAAAAAGAATCGATTTCGTGCAAACTTCCTGTGCCAGCGTGCCAGGGTTGAGAAGCTTGAATAGAACTCAATACCCACATCGTTCATTGCTTGGATGGCATACTGGAGGCATCGTTTCCAAGTCCACTGAGTCCGCAAATCGCCGGTGACGTTGAGCACAAATTGCTTCAATGCAATCGCCAAGTACATGCTTCTAAATCTCAACGAGAGCACATCCGCTTCAGAGTAATTCTTCAGACTTTGATCTCCCCCCACTTGTATCCACAACAAAGTTCCAGTTACTGCCAGTGCAATTTACAGCCTCAAACACTTCGATTCTATTCATGACAACTTCCTTCACAGAACAGCGGGTATCATATTTAGAATCAGAGCAGGAGTGTGACGGCGCAAACAACCGTCGTGCATCTCCAGATTTCCACCAATCACCATGATCATGACGAGGACCGCTATCAACAATAGAAGGCGGAGGAGCGGTTGCTTCCACCGCTATGTGTTGCTCAGTGCTTGCAGCGACGTTGCCTGCAATTATCATCCCCTTCTTTTGTCGCTTTGACTCTGGCTCCTCTAACGTGCTGAGGCTCAATGGCTGTTCACGATTTCCAGCTAGCAGCCTTGTCACAGCACAGTCTTCTTCCCATGCTGTTGAATTCATTTGTGATGGTAGTGATGGACGAAGTCCAACCTGAGCTGTTACCCAAAAAGAAGTACCTCCGAGTCCGATTTTGAAATGTGTGGCGAAAGACTTGAAGCTGCGGTCCGCCTGCTGGAATATCGACCAAATTTGGATCTGTGCTTGTGAGAGGAAGCATTTTATTCACCACTCTTTTCATTGAACTCAATGAGAACTTGATGTCGTCTCCGATTTCGAACTTCATGTGCATATACATGAGCAGTTGCTCAGCTGGTAGCCATCTCCCATGCAATTGTCGTTCGCTAAAAACCCTCCGCAGACAAGTCAAGATAAAAGCAGATCCATTATGTTTGCCGTGTGCATCTAAAGTGGAACTGCTCATTGTGCACTTGATGTAGCTTTTGAGCTATAGATGCACACGGGAGGTGGATTTGATCAAAAGATAATTGATATCGAAGGTTAGTGTCAATGAAGCACGATGTTTGACGTGATGAGTGCATCGGCGGATGGAGTATAGAACCAAAATGTCATACTATGGTCTACTGAGGCTACCCTAATTTCCCATTTTCTGCACCCAGCCATACTGCATACTAATGACGCGGAACGGAAATAGGACACCCACCAGGCTGTTCGTCGAAGTACGTGTTACACGGTGAAATGGTCACGTCATACCTGCGAACAAGTAGCCGAGAAGAAAAGGTTTATGTTGTTCGGGCATTAGTAGCAGGACTATGACCTGCTTCGATAAATGCGATTCTGCCTAAATATATCAAATGAATCACGAATCGTCCATAAGCGCAACATATAAACCATCATACGAACAAAATTCATATCATACGTAGGACAAGGGCGACTTCCGTACCGCACGTACTCCGAACTCCCGAATTATTACAAGTCCGTAGTCCGTAATATGCATACACGGAAAAACTATGCCTTCTTTCTGTTTCATAGCCGAGCACCTGCTGGCACCGACGCGCAGTTGCCGACGAATGGGACACATGTCACCATCGCACCAAACGTGAAAAATGAAAGTAATATATATCTATATATTCAATATCTGCTCCTCTCCCTCTCAAAAACTGGCATGGCTCCAAACCACAAAAGCGCACTGCACAGCAGTCATAAGGGAAGTCACTTATCGTACTGAGTCATCAACTGTCACCAGCGAACCATCACCTCCACTAATCATCTGACAGCGAGTGACTCGGGAAAACAAGTCCACGCGCATCAGTATTCCCGCCCATGAATGAAACTTCCGACGAAGGCTGGCTCTGACCTTGACATTATGTGCAGTTCTGATCATCCGAACATGTCGAATGTTTGTACCATGTGACTGAGCACACTGATCGTTCGATGGTAACAATGGTGCACCGCTCATGAACGAGTTCGATCAGAGAAGTATAGCAATATATTTGAACCAACTTTGCGTGACACATGAGACCAAAACGAAGGCAGGCGGTCGTGAAGACCGCCAAGTCAGTAAATCTGAACAGGACAGTTCTTCTGGCGAAGAACGCCCCGGTGACAGCCATACCTCGTTGACGAAAAGGAATGCCATCAAGAAAAGTCGTGAGAGAAGAATCACCCCAAGGAGAACAGGAGAAGACGGTGGACATTTCTTGTGGCGATGGTGTGGATGAGTTTTGTCGGAGACGAGGGCGTCATTACGTTGCCCCCATGCTTTCCCTGCCGCCAGCAGCTGGTCGTGCCCATGACGGCAATGTGTGAAGAAGAGAGTGCATAGTTTGACCATTCCGACAATGTCTCGAACTGCGAGTATGAAGTATAACATGCAGTCCATAAAAGTAAGCACCCTTGACATCATAGAGTTCTGGAATGCTTTATCATCAAATGTGCGCCAGGGCGACGACCTTCTTTAACTCCACTCCGAGGCAGCGTCTCATTCTTCCTGCTTACCCAAATCTATTGCCCCTTCATTACATCAAATGCCTTTGACTGTTCCGTAACTGCACATTGTACCAGCCGCCAGGCGGCGACGCAAACAAATCTTTTGTGTTCCTCGAGACAATGTGCAACTTCGAACATTTCACAAGCCAGGGCAATGTCGAGCGGTGTCGAGCCAGCAATATTCTTTAGACTTGCATCCACTCTGTCATCTTCCAACATCATCAAAACAATGTCCAATCTTCCGTTCAGACTAGCCTACATGAGGGGTGTGAAACCAAGTGGACCTTGAACATTCTGATCAACCTCCTCGTGTTTCATCAACTCGCAAACAACCTCCCAGTGGTCGTTCCGGCTCGCCATGTACAAACTTGTGCGACCTTTCCAATCTTTGACATTCACATCCACCGTGTTGCTAGTCAACGATTTTCGCATCGAGTTACTTGTACTTGCAATCAAACAATCAACCTTGAGATGATTGAGAAATTCGCGAACCATGGCAACACTGCCAATTTCGCACGCAAAGAAAAGTGCTGTGCTGCCGTCTTCAGCTCTCGCATTCACATCCACCTTGCTACAATTCAGCAATTCATGAACCACATCAATGTAACAACACATGCTTGCGTATGCAAGTGCTGTGTTGCCCCTCTTATCTCTCGCATTAACATCCACCTTGTCACAATTCAGAAACTCGCGAACCACATTGATATTGCGGCTCATGCATGAGTAAATAAGGGCTGTCCAGCCGTAGTCATCTCTCGCATTCGTATCCACCTTTGTTATGATTGAGCAACTCGCGAAGCACATCGAATTCACCATGACTGACCGCGCACATGAGTGCTGTGTTGCCCTTATTATCTCTTGCATTCACATCTAATTCGTCACACCAGCAACTCGCGAACCACTTCGACATGACCATTCAGGCTTGCGTGCATCAGGGCTGTCCAGCCATCATGGTCGCTCGAATTACATCCACTTTTTCATGATTGCGCACCATCCAAACCACACCTACATTCCTTTTTGAAAGGGCGCCGAAGAAGGGTAACTTGCCGCATTCATCTCTTGCATTCATATCTTCCGTGTTATGATTGAGCAATTCGCGAACCACATGAATATGACCAAATCCGCTTGCCCTTGATAGGGCTGTTCTTCCTGTTTCGTCTCTGGCATTCACATCCACCATATCGTGATTCAGCAACTCGCGAACCACATCAATATGACCATGTTCACTCGCACCGATAAGGGCTGTATTGCCGTTGACGTCTCTTGCATTCACATCCACCTTCTTTCCAACGAAATGATGATGATGGTGCAGCAACAAGCGAACCAGATCGACACGACCAATCATGCTCGCATCGATCAAGAGGGAGGCGGCAGCGTCGTCATCTCCCGAATTCACAAGATCATCTACCATCACCGCTTTGTGATTGAAATGCTCGCAAATGCATGAGAACCACATGGCCATGAAGGTATAGAAAGCGATTGCTACCGAGCTAAAATTGCACAATGCAAATCACGATTATTGGATGTGCACTTATACATGAATGACATGCGCTAAAACGCTTCTTATGTCTCAAATGAACACATCAACAAAAAGGGAGTGATTTTCGACACCGGTACCTGGTACAATTGAACACACTCGTACTATGGAGTATGGAGTATGGAGTATGGAGTATGGAGTACGGAGTATGGAGTATGGAGTATGGAGTATGGAGTATGGAGTATGGAGTACGGAGTATGGAGTATGGAGTATGGAGTATGGAGTATGGAGTATGGAGTATGGAGTATGGAGTATGGAGTATGGAGTATGGAGTGTGGAGTATGGAGTATGGAGTATGGAGTATGGAGTATGGAGTATGGAGTATGGAGTATGGAGTATGGAGTATCATATGGAGTATGGAGTATCATATGGAGTATGGAGTATGGAGTATGGAGTAGATGGACTATCTACTATCTTACCGTAATCTCTGTACCAGTATCATAATCATATCGTGCAGTACGAAACTACCACCAATGTTCTCGGAGCGACATAACACATAACAAAAGGGCAGCATACCTGACGCCAACAGTAACGTTTCTACACAATATCTAACGTGATCAGTCCAGACGTGCGCGCTCGATTGGCGTCACTATTTTACACTACTGGAGTACTGGAGTAATCGAGTACAGGTAGTGCATTATTACACGTACGGTCCAGATGCCAGCATGGCCGTTACAGTTTCATGGTGTTGTAGACACTGTGCAACACTTTAATGTAAGAAGGTTACATCAACGAATCGACCTATGTACAGGGATGTTTTAATCAAACATATTTGTGGACTGTGCGACGATCTACTTTGACACAACTTTGTGACTCATATTCCCTCTAAAGGCCTGCTGACCCAAAGCTATCGCCGCCTTATTTAATCAACCTTTTGTCGTTTCCGCAACTTTCCGTCGTTCCTCCGGTGTTCCTCCAGACATTGTGCAACTTCGAACATTTCACAAGCGAGTGCAATATTGGAGTATGGAGTATCATATGGAGTATGGAGTATCATATGGAGTATGGAGTATGGAGTATGGAGTAGATGGACTATCTACTATCTTACCGTAATCTCTGTACCAGTATCATAATCATATCGTGCAGTACGAAACTACCACCAATGTTCTCGGAGCGACATAACACATAACAAAAGGGCAGCATACCTGACGCCAACAGTAACGTTTCTACACAATATCTAACGTGATCAGTCCAGACGTGCGCGCTCGATTGGCGTCACTATTTTACACTACTGGAGTACTGGAGTAATCGAGTACAGGTAGTGCATTATTACACGTACGGTCCAGATGCCAGCATGGCCGTTACAGTTTCATGGTGTTGTAGACACTGTGCAACACTTTAATGTAAGAAGGTTACATCAACGAATCGACCTATGTACAGGGATGTTTTAATCAAACATATTTGTGGACTGTGCGACGATCTACTTTGACACAACTTTGTGACTCATATTCCCTCTAAAGGCCTGCTGACCCAAAGCTATCGCCGCCTTATTTAATCAACCTTTTGTCGTTTCCGCAACTTTCCGTCGTTCCTCCGGTGTTCCTCCAGACATTGTGCAACTTCGAACATTTCACAAGCGAGTGCAATATCGAGCGCAGTCGAGCCAGCAATATTCTTCAGTTCTGCATCCACTTTGTCATCTTCCAACATCATCATAACAACGTCCACTCTTCCTTTCAGGCTAGCCCAGATGAGGGGTGTGTAACCAAGTGGACCTTGAACATTAGGATCGACCTCCTCATGTTTCAATAACTCGCCAACAACATCCCAGCGGTCCTTCTGGATCGCGATGTGTAAAGCTGTGCGACCTTTACGATCTTTGACATTTACATCGACCTTGCCATTTGTCAACCTTTCGCTCACGATTCCTTTGGTGCGACTCGTTGAAAGGTCTGGCTCCACACAACTATTCATCACGTTGTGCTGTAGCAACTCACGAACCATATTGACATGACCAATGCCGCTCGCAAAGTGAAGTGCTGTCCTGCCAAATATATCACTCGCGTTGACATCCACCTCGTCATGACTGAGCAACTCGCGAACCACATTGAAATTACCACACCAGCATGCGGACATGAGGGCTGTGTGACCTGATAAATCTATCCCATTCACATCCACGCTGTAATCATTGAGCAACTCGCGAACCATATCGATACCATCACCTAGGCTCGCGAGTATGAGGGCTGTACTGTCGTTGTCACACACGTCAATATTCACCTCTTCGTGACGTAGCAACTCGTGGGCCACATCCCAACATCTCCAATGAAGGGCAGCGCCAAGTGCTGTCCTGCCGTAACAATTCCTCGCATTCACGTCCAGCTTGTCATGATTGAGCAACTCGTGAACCAAAATTAAATAACCACGTTCGCTCGCGCTGATAAGGGCTGTGGTGCCATATATATTTCTAGCATTCACATCGATCTTGTCATGCTTGAGCAAGGCGCGAAGAGCATTCAAATCACAACGCGCGATCGCTAACGTCAGTGCTGTATCGCCAACTCCATTTCTGGCATTGACATCCAACTTGTCATGCTTCAGAATTTCGCGAAGCACAATGATACGACCGTCTCCAATCGCGACAAAAAGTGGTGGGTTGCCCACTCCATTTCTCGCGTTCACATCCACCTCGTCACGATTGAGAAGCTCAAGAACTACCTGCAAACTGCATCTATCGATTGCGTAGAAAAGGTTGGGGGTCGCTTCATCATTATCACTCGCATTCTTCACATCCATCTTGTCGTGATGTGTAAGCGTAAGTCTCTTTCACGCACCTTGGGGATGACAACTCGAAGTGTTCTGTCGTTAATCTTCAGACGTGGATTATGAAGCAGTTTGGAGTTCGGAGTGTACGTACCAGGATCACTCTGTGTACCGTATCGTACATACATGAATGGGAGCCGCGGTATCTACTATATGATATGCATACACTTGATTCCGGCTTCAATCGCTGGGGTAAATACACGAGGACATGTTTGTTCTGGACTACTTGTACATACAACTCAGGAAAAGCAACCGAAGTGGATTTTCCTGGTATCTCTCCACTGCGGGCCTGTAGAAACGTTTCAGTCCACTCACGCGAAATAGCGGATTTTGGGGCAAAAAGCACAGAACAAAGGAAACCAGGGTTTCCCCCAGGGTTGCCTTTTCTGACAAATTTTCTACGTCACCTTCATGTACAAAGGCAACCCAAATCGTCAAAAAGCAACTCGAATGAATCGGAAGTTGGGGGATTTGGGGGTGTCGTCGGTCGTGGTGTGCGAGCAGCTCGCAGCCTTAACTCCGAAATACTACAGTACGTTACTGTAAATACACGTGATGCTTCTTGTATTTCAATACTACTCCAGTACTGCTTAACTACTCCATACTGTATTACTAGTACTCCAGAATGCCAGTACGGCTCTACACCTACCGGTAGGGTACTCTGAGTACTATATTCTGTATTGCTGTTGAATAAATGAATATTGGAGCACATTATGTGTACTCAGAGTAAATAGGCATTAGCAACAGCATGGCAAGAAGAAAGCTATGATAAGTCAGTGTCCATGCCATCTTTTGTTGTGGCTGTCATTCCAAATGATCTCATCTCACCCTTGCCAATTGCTACACTTGTGACAGCAAGAATGCAAATGTACATCAAAACCACAAGTTGAGTCATGCCTTCACTGAGAGTCAAGTCCATAATCAAGTCAGGAGTACTACAATTAGTGTAATACTTTTCTGCAATGGACTTTAAGGCTTTGCTCCATCTGGAGGCATATTATACTCACCTTAATTGGCTGTAAGTCCACTACTACCTATTCCACCTGGCCTTTAGTTCATCAACCCCACAGCATCTAAGGAAGATCAGAGGTGTCTGAGCATGCAGTAGCTTATTTTGGAAGCAAGTGTGCTGTTGTTGGAAATGTTGGACAACCTTGCACATTAACTGATAGTATTGTTATTGTTATGGTGGATCCAGGTTTCAGAATTGAGTTTATTGCAATTATCATCATATCCAATACGACAATAGCTTGATTGCAATAGCTACCTCTGATGAAAAGCAAGAATACAAGATATTGGCATGATTGTTGTACAAACCAATATGCAATATATTGTCAACGACATATTGCAATACATCCCAATACATTGTCCTTTTTACCTTTGGATTTTTACGCCCCTATTGAGGTGTACATGTCATTTTGTATGAAGCTAAAATTGTACAAGAACATATTTCTGGACATCATAACATTGATATTGTCAGACTGCTTACTGGTAGCTACATATTTGTACTGTTAGACTAAGCAATTCTCAGTACAATGTACATGCAATGAAATCCATTGCTGAGTATCACTGCTTGGATTTGTCCATAGCCTTACGACCCTGAGTTCTTAACATGATCATGTGATCTGCCTGCCTGTGATCCAAAATGGTGCCACAATCTTTAAGCTTCCCTTCTTGATCAGATTGTCTATCTAACCTTTCAACATTGTTTGAAGAATGGCAATGAAGAGGCAAGAGTTGTCTGTGTGGCAAATAAATTCTGAACTCCTGTGATGCTAGAAGTGAGGTTGTTTTGTTGAATAGGAAAATTAATTGGTGTAGTAGTTCCTTACGAAATGAGTGTACACCGTACTACGTACCCATGTACTAGACTACTGTAACGCAGTACTACGGAACGACGTGACACGTGACACACTAATACCGACAGAGAACACAAAAAATGTGGAGTCGTATGCGGTCCGCATACCCCCATCGTACTGGCAAACGTGATGGTACACAAGTAGTTGTAGCAGCTCGTACAACAACTACATGGCCGTGTATTCGATACTAGCGCTACAGGGTTTCCTTCAGGGTTGCCTAAAAACCGGATACGTGCACAATACTTGTACTTGGAGTACATTTTACATTTACTACTATCGCACGTCGCATACTTGTACCATACACCAAAACAACACATTTCTCTTACTGCTGTGTACAGTCTACACGTATGAATATTACAATGCTGCGTTCCATTCTCTACTCCGAGCAAGAGTATAATCTTGTAGCCTGGTACCAGGTACTGTCAAAAACTACTGTGGGATTTGTTATTATTCGACAAGAGTCGTTCTCAGTTCTCACATCGCACGCCATAAAGCGCGGCGGTCTGTATGTATGCTCGGCTTTTCTACAAACAAATCCCGACCACAAAATCATCGGCACTGTATGATGGCACTGGAGTTTATACTGCTGATGAAGTAGTGGCGTCAATTACTCGCGTTCTTTGCGGGATCGCATTCATTTGGCCTTGCCATCTGTCTGCGGTTCACGTGTCAACTGGCAACAAACGCCCAGCCGATCACGAAAACCGGTCGTCTTTATATCCGGTGTTCCTCATCTGACCCACGGACCACGGACAACATAGTTTTCGAACGCAATGAAGTTCCTCGGTTCTGCGCTTATTGCATTGGCTGTCGCTGCTTCTCTTCCAACACAATCGGAAGCGTTCGCTGTTGCCCCCTTCAAACTATCTGCTGGCTTGAAATCTACGTCATTTGTTCCTCGTTCGTCGCACAGATCAAACAAGATGCCAATTGCTCCACCACCGCAGCACTTGTCCATGAGTTATTCCGTTGCCATTGTTGGTGCCACAGGCGCTGTCGGCAAGGAGATTCGTACTTGTCTCGAGGCTCGCAACTTTCCAGTTTCGCAACTCCGTATCTTTGGATCGGCACGATCGGCC
Organism: Fragilaria crotonensis; assembly: GCA_022925895.1. Lineage (NCBI taxonomy): Eukaryota > Bacillariophyta > Fragilariophyceae > Fragilariales > Fragilariaceae > Fragilaria > Fragilaria crotonensis. The sequence goes on from JAKSYS010000009.1 coordinate 41,002, forward strand.
GGGACCAAGGTCGAAACGGAATCCTATGGCACTGTGGAAGTGGAACTCTTTGATGTGGCCAAGGCGAGAGAATGTGACGTTGTCTTTCTTGCTGTCAGTGGAGACTTTGCTCTGGAACATGCAGAAGCCATTGCGGCAGGAGATGATGGAGCAGTTGTTATTGATAACTCGGTACGTGATGTTTGTCATTGTCGGGAGAAATATGAGATAGATCTACGAAGCACTAACGTCTTCACACAAACAGTCCGCCTTCCGCTACAGAGCCGACATTCCCCTTGTTGTTCCTGAAATTAATGGTCAGTGTACCAAGGATGGCAAGTTGATTGCCAACCCCAACTGCACGACAGCCATTGGCCTCATGGCCATTTGGCCTCTCCACAAGGCATTTGGTTTGAAGAAAATCATCATGTCCACCTATCAAGCTGCATCCGGAGCTGGTCAAGAGGGTATGGATGAACTGCAAGATGGTACCCGAGTGTGGCTCGATGGTGGCAAGCCAGTCAACAAGATCTTTGCTCATCCATTGCCATTCAATGTTATTCCTCAAATTGATAAATTTCAAGAGAACGGCTACACCAAGGAAGAAATGAAGGTTACCTGGGAATCGCGCAAAATTTGTGGACTTGCGGATGATTTTCCAATTAGGTGAGTTTGTTGTTGCGGTTGCTGCCTCAGTACATGTCATTCCAATTAGCTGACTCGTATGTGTTTTTGTTGTTGCTATTCGAATCAACCTTGTTCTACAATACTCTGTTGATACAAAAATAGTTGCTCGGCAGTTCGCATCCCCACCATCCGCGCTCATTCGGAAGTCATTATTGTCGAAACCGAAAAGCCCGTCGACTTGGAGGTTGCTCGTCAGGTCCTGTCGGAAGCACCTGGTCTCAAATTGGTGGACATTCCAGAAGAATCCCAATATCCCATGCCATTGACGGCAACAGGACAATTCGATGTGGAAGTTGGTCGCGTTCGCAAGAGTCTGGTCTTTGGAGATTATGGGTTGGAATTCTTTGTATGCGGAGATCAGCTACTTCGAGGGGCGGCGTTGAATGCTGTCCTGGTGGCGGAGGAAATGGCCAAGAATGGAGCCCTCGAATCGTACAAGAAGGTCGCTGCTGCTTAAAGTGAATACTTTTACGAAATGAAAATGAATGAGGGTGGCACACGGCATACTGCTGAATAATGATGTTGTTGTTGTCGTTTGGAAGTAGTGAAAACGGGAACAAGAGGCATTTATTCATAGACTATTGTTGTGTTTGCGATTCGTTTGTTGCTCAATACTTGGAGTGCTGCCCGTAGGAATGTCAAAAAATGATGCGTTCTATAGCTTATTTCCCTCTATATCGTAACATGTTACGACCTCGGAGCATGAACTTTCAACACGGTCTGAAAGAATTCATAAAACAAAAAGAAGAATCCATTGGCTGGTATCTTGTGCAACAATCTTGGGACAGATCCACGCAAGAATGCCATGGCCCCACCCTCGAGCCACACATCGCGAGTGCAATGGGCAATGGACCCCGCGTACAGATCTGGATTGGTCTGAATGCGGGTCTTGATGACATCCAATGGATTCGTCACGTACGATCCCAACCCCCCGGCGAGTGCACCCGTCATGGCATCGACGAGTCCATCGGGATAGTTGTGTGTTTCCTTGTCTTTCAGTGGGAGCATGACTTGTTTAAGAATTTCGTAACTTAGCAGTGTTACCATGGCGTAGGGAATGTCACGCAGCATTTGGATGGCAACGCCGCCGAGTGGAAAAAAGGCACGGAGGCCTCCTTGTTTGGTCATTTCCGACAAGGCTTGCCATGTGGATGTGTACATGCCGGTTTGTAAATGCTGCTTGACAACTTCGTAGGGGACTCGAGAGAAACTGGCGACCGTGTTGCCAATGGCAGCGGATGTCGTTACGGATATGCTAAAGAGGAGTCGAGAAGAGAGTTGGTGTTTGGAGTTTGGGCCGAAATGTGTGTCCAGATGTGGAACAAGGATGCGCTTGCAATAGGAGTATACACCAAAGTAAAGACCTACGGATGGCATACTACCGACGACTGCTACACCAAGACCAGCCTATTGGTGTGTCAATGTGTCAATGTGAGCGAGATGAAAGTGAGGAAAACAAAAAAGTCACACTCGCATATGGTACACTCACATACAACTCTCGAATCCCATTTGGTCTTGATGTGACGAGCTTCACGGCTTGCCAAAAGCTCAACGAGGTTCCTGACGAACGATAATTCTGTTGAATAGTCTTGAGAGTATCAAACGGAGCCAGCAATGTTTTGCTACATCCCGCGGCAAGAGCGGACGCAAGAGATGATTTGAGACCTTCCACCGTGGCACTCGTAGTAGCATTCGTTGTAGTTGCAGCCGCACCGCCACGAATCACCAGATGACGGTGATGTAGTTTGTGATGCAGACTGTTCTTTGACTGACGTAAACGGCTGTTTCGGTGAAAATGATGAGCCCGTGCATGTTTATGAAGTGGGATCTGTGACTGTGTCGACGACGATGAATGGGAGGAAGCAAGAATCGGAATCACTGACGCTTGAACGAATGTTGAAGACAGAAAACTCATGTTGAGAAAAAGCAGAGCACAAGTGCACACCACTCTGTTGATGTTGCTCTTGCAATTGGGCTTGGGCTTGCTGCTCACACTCATGGTTGTTCCCATAGTTATTACGTTGATACTTTGATGTCAATTAACGACTGCTAGCGTGCTGGAGTACTCAACCGCCAAGGTGCTGCTTTGATTGATTGTTGTAGGTTGTGTCAAGAAATGATGTTAAATTGCCAATGATCCACAGGAGAGTGATGACGGGGTCTGTCTACTCGTCGATTGACTGACTGACGTACTGACAAGTGCACAGTACGTAGCAGTCCAATATCCCTGTACCATATAATTCTACTCGTGACTCGTAACGCGGACACAGTTCGCAATGCGCAAGTAACCTGCACTTCAGTACCTACTCCATTCCTGTAACATCGCACATAAAATGTCCCAATACACAGTGCGTGTATTGTGTACTACTTGTACATACCATCCACGGATCAGCAGTTACCTGGTACTGTAGTCATAAGGTACTACGTACAAGAACCAAGTACGACGTACTATACTCGGCGACAACATGACATGTGCGATTGATTTTGATTTTTTCATTCTTTACGGAATACGCCAAGGACAGTGACCATGGCGTCCGTTGAAGCTGACGACGTCAACGATAGTCATGGTTCCAGTCGACAGGACGATATGGACATTGATAATGATGATGAGATCAAGGTGGAGAAGCCAGGAAATGAAGATATCATTGCAGAAAACGAACCAACATTAGAACAACCACAACTGTCTGCGGTGGGTGTTGCGAACAAGAATGTTGATGATGGTGATAAATCAACGAATGCAAATAGAATAATTGATCAAGAAAAAGTCAAGATGGAGACAGATACTGAAGTGACGAAGCATGACGAATCTGCACTGCCCATGATGGAGATGAACGAGGATTCGGTAGACAAAAAGAGCGACGAAAGCGACGAGCTGGAGGACTCTGTAATGATTATCGATTCTCCGAATACTGCGAATGGTGATTCACATTCTCATCTGACGCCATTACCCGATGATATCAGAGAGGATAAGCCGATTCTTACGGAAGGAATCGAACGTGTGCCTCAAGAAGAGGTCACCGAGAAGGGTAACGCTGTCAAGGAGCTTGAAATCATACCCGAAACTGAGGATACAACTCATCACAAGTCAGCAGAAACATCTAGGCCTACATTTATTGTGGAAGAGGAATCGGATGATGACAATGACGAAGATGCCTTTTCTGCGTTTTCGAAGCGCAAACTCGAGACCAGCAGCTCTCCTCAAAAGAAGAAGCAGAAGCGCATCGAAATCAAACTTGCTTCGAAAAAATCAAAGACTACCAAGAATCTCAAGGAGGAGCCTGTAGTCGTGTCACAACTATCAGTGTATCAATCTGAAATAATGCCCGAGTACATTGCCGACCTCCAAGGCGCAGCGCATGAAGCTGAGCAAGAACTGGAAGAGCGCTTGGCATTCTATGCCGAAACTCATGAAGATCAGGATCCAAGGGTTCAAGCAAAGCTAAAGGCGAAACATAAGCAGGACTGTGAATCGGAGCTGAAGGCAATTGCAGCGGAAGACGAAATGACTCAAAAGGAAATTTATCAAATAGTACAACTCCAATTGAAGGAAAAACTCGCCTCCACCAGCCAAAACATTGAACGGTTGCGTGCCAGGGCTGCTAGCGACGAACAAAGGGATCTTCAGAAACTCCTTCAAATGTACAATGAAAAGTTGAGTTCCGAACAAGCCAAGATACAAAACGACATGAAGCTCCTGTCTCAACGGCAAGCCCAAGAAATGCACAAACAGATGCAACAACATCGTTTGAATGCTCGCCAACGTGGTATTCCAGATCAAATGGCGAACGCTGAATGGGCGCAACTGTCGCAACAACTCCAAGACAGAAATGGGCGCCTGCTGCAGGAGTTCAAAATCAAGGGTGACGAATTCAAGACACGATGCGAGCAAGAATATTTGCAGGAACGCGAAAAGTGTCGCAAGCACCAAGAAAAGAGACGGAAAGACATGGAACATTCCATGCGGAAGATTATCACACGCATGCATCAGAATTTCAAAATTCAGCAGCAGAGGTATATCAAGCGCCATTTGCAACGCATCAGCAAGAAGAGGAACGAAGTGCTTGCTCGTATGAACGGATTACCTCCTCCCGCGGAAACGGTGAATCTTTTGAAAGATATCTTGTCCAACGCCAACGATGATCGCAAAGAGCTGCAATCTCCTCTTCCCATCAAGTCTTGCTCCATCCAAATGTCTTCCACAGAAGAGTCATCGGAATACCCTGCTGCAGTCAGACACAGGCATCGAAATGCAATCATGAGTAACATTCCAGGTCAGCTTGGAGTGGAAATCCACAATGAAGGTCTTTGGATCAACCCGATCAAGGAAAAGACAGAAGAAACCAAGCAGAACGACGTTAAAGCGGTTGAGGAGGATACTGCCCAAAACACTGAATTTATTCCGTGGGGTGTCAAGGCTCGCGAGATCCTTCACACACTTGTCTGTGGTGAAATTCCAATCGGATATGGCTCCGATCGATTTGATTTTGGTGATGCAGTTGCGCTTCAAGGCGGGTGCATCCGTTGCATAATCACTGATTTTCGAACGGGTGAAACCACCGCTTCGAAGCAACGAGCAGAATGCGTAAAGCAACATGAAGACGAAGGCATCCAAGAACTGGAGGCGAAGGTATCGCAGCTGTCACAGTTGATGCTTGACGCCAACAAGAATGTTCAGAAAGCTGAGTCTGATGAAAGGGAATGCACGACTTCACTGGACAAAGCTTTGAAAGATCTAACCAAAGCAAACAAATCCATGAGTGACTTCAGAACGAAGTACGGCCGTTACTTCGGTCCAGGTAAGGCGCGCTTAGGCGATTCTTTTCAACAGCGACGATGCCCGTGCTAACACCTTCTCCACAGACGGATTGCCAGTCAAAACGGCCAACCCACAAGACCAGCAGAAGCTTTCCCACGCGTCGCACCGATACAAGACAAATGTCGAAGCGGCGGAGCAGAAGGAAAAAGTAGCCCGGCATTTATTGGCCGAGGCGAAGGCTGCCACGCTAAAGTTGCAAGGAATAGAAAAGCAAGCTCAAAAGGCGGCAGCGGCGGCATCAACAATATTGCGAAAGCGCAAGACGTTGATTCAAGATAAATCAAAGTCAAGTAAACAACGACTCTCAGAAACCGCCGACTTTGAGAGGGCGTCCACCCGCGTTTCTGATATTGTTGCTGCTTTCAAAATGACAGCAGACCGTCGTCGCGAACAGCTTGCCCTCAAACGAAGCAACAGTGCAAAGATTAGTTGGGTGCAGGGGCTGCAAGGTGTCCCGGGCCCGATAAGAAAAAGTCTATGGCACAAGATGCACCGACGAAGACAACAACAAATTGATCTTCGGCCGCCCATTGACATGATGCTGAACGAATTGAAACAATCGATGGAAGAAAAGAATCGCAACTCGAAGGTGTCATCTTCTGACGACAAGGAAGATAGTGTCGTGCGTGCTGAACAGCTGTTCTTGTTGGCAGCGCACCCGGTAGCGCCACCGAATGGAACGCTTGGCACTGTACCACCAAGGACGACCAATGCCCCTTGGGCCGAACCCGGTTGGCACCTCGTGCTAGACGTTGAGAAGGAGGTTCGGAAGCGCAATATCCTTCCTTGCCCTCCCTCATTTCGCTTGATGCAAAAGATTCAATCAGAAACATGTTCCACGCCTGGGCGCCAGGCAGCTTCGTTTCTGCGAACCAATCACATGCGAGCACTTTCGGCTCCTCTTTCGGCTGTGGCACAAGCCATCAGTCTCGCAGAAACCAGCCCTTTGATAGCAGAGAAAGCTGAGTACTCTGAAGGTGACCCGCTCAATATACCGAAGGACGTTATGATGAGTGGCTATCAATTCGCTGTGAAAGCTCCCCTAAGTCTTCGACTGCCCAGCGTCGAAAACCCGCTGCAAAATGTGATGATTCTGTGGAATCGACTTCCGCAAAGGGCGCTGACGAGCAAAAGAGTCAGTTGGGTCAATCGCTCCAGCCGAAGCCACAGCCTGCCAAGGCTTCGACGACTCCGAAGAATCCACTGCCGGCAGCCGCAATTCCCAAACCCCAACTGGTCCGTCGCACTTCTACGAAGGGCGAAAATCCCGTTCGTCGCCGACCTTCGAAGAAACAGCAACCTGGCGAAGGTGCACCTCGTATGGTCCAACAATTGGTTCCACCGCAACATGCGGCTCCCGGATCCATCCCGCAACAACAGCAAGCGTCGAAACAAGTCGTCGCCCAAAATATGGGCCAGCAGCAACAGCAGCAGCCAATGAACGTGCGATATGCACAGCAAGCAACGACATCGCCAGCAGCCATGAATGCACAACAGTACAATCAGCAGTTCATGCAGCAAGTGGCACCTCCGGCGTCGAATCAACACGTTGGTCATGGACTACCACCTCAGCAACTTCAACAAGCCATGCCCTCTCCGCAGCATTTGTTACCTCAACCTCCTCAGCAGTACGCTAGCCCTCAACAACAGGCCTACCAACAGCATCGTCAAATGCGATTGATGCAGGAACAACAGCGGCAGCAACTACAGCAGCAGCAGCAGCAACACCAAACTCAACAACAACAAGCTCAACAGCAGCAACAACAACAACACCAAACACAGCAGCAACAGCAGCAGAGTCGGCAAGGGTATCCACAAGGTCAGCAAATGCAATTCTTTCCGCCGGTAATGCAACGTCAAGGTTCTTTTCAACAGCGAGGTGTGCCACCGCATTCTGGATTACAGCATCCATCTCAGGTGCGACACACATCTCAGCATGGCCAGGGAGAGGACTTATGATGAACGACATGGGCAACCATTAGTTCTGTCATATTTATAGCAAATGGGTTTTTTCTTATGATGCATTTATTAATAATTCAGCGCGCCAACTGTAAATTACTATCTACCTTTTGGTTTTCGTAAAACATGCACGCATACAGCAGCACCATACACATATATCTTTCGACCGCAAGCTGATTTTCGTTCCAAAAAAATTGCGTTTTGTCATGACAATTTTCAAAAAAAAGAGGTTGTGTGGACAACAACTCTATCTACTTGGTTTGGTTCTTAACTCCCTCAATACGTGCACGAATCGCATCTTGATCTCCCAAATAACGTCCCTGAAGAGGAGCAATGGCACCAGCCTGTGGAATGGGCCGAAGGTCATCATCGAGTTCATAAATGAGTGGCGTTCCCGTGGGGATGTTGAGTTCGGCAATGGTCCCCTCATCAATGCCGTCCAAATGCTTCACCAGGGCTCGGAGGGAATTGCCGTGTGCCGTCACCAAGACAGTCTTTCCTTCCTTGAGGTAAGGAACGATTTCCTTTTCGTAGTACGGAACGACACGGTCCAAGGTGGTGGCCAAGGATTCGGTGAACTCTGCTGGAAATTCAAAGCCAGCATAACGTGGGTCGTTGGATGGGTGATGCTCACTTGTCTTGTCCACAGTAGGAGGAGGAACATCGTAGGATCGTCTCCAGACTAGGACCTGATCCTTACCATAATGATCCACAGTTTGCTGCTTGTCGAGTCCCTGAAGAGCACCATAGTGACGCTCGTTGAGTTCCCAGGCCTTGTGTGTGGGGATCCACATCAATTCTGTCTGTTCCAAAACATGCCAAAGTGTTCGAATGGCACGCTGCAGGAGGGAGGTAAAGGCAACATCAGCCTTGATGCCCTCGGCCTTGATGAGCTTTCCTGCGTCGATGACTTCCTCGTGACCCTTGGGGGAGAGAGGACAGTCGTACCATCCAGTGAACTTGTTTTCCAAATTCCAAGTCGATTCTCCGTGTCGCACAAGCACCAATGTGTGCTTATCAGCGGCCTGCACAAACGCGAAGCTGTGGGTGATGTATGTGAAGAAGACATAAAGTGAGAAAGGAAGGAAGCGTGACGATGGATGCAATGCACACCACCAGATTCATGTAGTAACTGCCGGTAGTCAAAACCGTCTCCAGGTGATCGTCTCGAGAACAGTATCGTACGTCAAGATATCATAACTTCTCACTCCTCAGCGAGTACTCACAGAACCACCCTCGACCTTTGCACATGCACACATACATCATGGGCTTACCTGCGAGAGAATAAAGCGCGGGAGGCTATCAAGCGAGAGGAAGAAACAGCAAACATCGTACGAGATTTGATTTCGATTCGATTATGAAGACTAATAAGACAGCGTAATATATATGGATCTAATGAATTTGTGGTAGGTAGAGGAAGAGGTACGCCGACGACAATTATCAAATAGGATATGCAGTGTATACGATGTATAAGAGCATGAATAAATGCATATATCATATAGTACAAGATACTTGTATATATTTTATGCATAGTAGGGCAGTACGCATCGAGTACTGCACTACCAAATGACCGTCTATGAAAAGGCACGAATTTCAGATCGAATCGACCTCTCTGGATCAAACGTCGGCAGCAGGAGCGACGACACTGCCGCTTTTTCAGAACTGTGGGTGCTGTGTGTTCTGTCGCAAATGCAGAGTTCGTAGTCCTCCTATCGTCAATATGTAGTACTGTAATGCGATGTTACTGTGTACTGTGTATGAGACAACTCAAAAGTCAAGTACACCGAGTACAGTAATTAGTGTGGAAATAAAATTTGTGTGGCGAAGTTACCGGCAGACTTTATGATGGAGAAGAGATGGAATGATGAAAACGACATTAATTCGAAACACTCTACAAGCAACTATGTTCATACCAGTGGAATGAAACAGAACGGACTATTTCCATGTCAAGCAGCAACAACATTACTCGAGTAGGAGTATGCATAACCATGTCGTCGTCACTATAGTCTCATCATGCCATTCACAAAGTCACCAAACTGGTCAAGGAATCCTCCTCCGGCTCCCTTACCCTGCGCCAAACCATTCTCCACATCATAAATGTCTTCCACTTCAGGATTGGACGGCAGTCGGTCCAAACTGGCAATCAATCGGTATCCACCGGCCTCGGTGGCAGTTTCATCTTCTTGCCACACGGAAAAGGATCGCGGCCAAACTCGGGTCAGGGCACCCCACGGTAGTGTTCGGAGGTAGTACGTGTAGACCAGCGGGTCAATCAACCGTTCTCGCAACAACCGACCTGCCATTCCAAAGCCAGTGACGCCCATATCGACCAATTTCGGATTGACAAAGACTGTTAGTTTCAAATTTGGTGCCGTCTGTTCCGTCGTTAGCAACAACTTTTCGACGGAATCAGATTCGCTCGCCTTGGGACAAAAGAAAAGAACCAAGACGTCGTTGACGACATTTTGAACTTGTACACCTCCACACGATGAGAATTGAACACACGGAGGTACGAGATGATTTCCTGCCCAATCCCGTCGTGCCAGAGCCGCACTTCCCTCATCAGGAAAGTAAATGCGTGCCACTGGTCCATCGTATTTTACTGGTTGTTTTTGCGAAGGATCCACACGACCATCTGATCGAATGATTTGAATGTAGTCTTGTCGCATTTGTTGAATTTCCTCACTGTCATCATCCTTTGGTTCTCCCAAATCTCTCAAATTTGCTTTTGCTTGTGACAAGTTCTTGAGTTCTTGCATTCGCATATCTTGTACACCGGGAATCATGGCATAACACAGAGCAGTGGTGAACTTTTGCATAAATTCAGAACTAGATTTCAACAAGGTGTACGTTTCGTCCCCCACAGAGGTATCAAAATCAACTCGGCATCGTGCGGACGACGACGACCCTGCCACCAATTCCGCATATCGGGCAGTTGCTTCGGCTGCAATTTCGGCCGAATCGTCCAGTGAATCTGGAAGTTCGGTCGGTTGGCCTGTAACAGCATATCAGATGTTTGGAAATGAGATATGCAAAGGCAAGTTCAAAGTTTGGTGAGTGCAAGAATTAGGATTGAGACATGTCGTTTAGGGAGTACTCAATTCCAGGAACATATGATGGCATGCTAGTTGGTACCTGAGGTTGTATACCGTCGAACGTTCAAAACTAGTACACCTCCACGTCAACCCTCAACCACAATCAACAAAGGCGACCCTTGGTTTACTCATAGGAACACTCACCAACATCAACGGCTCGTTGTTGTGACGAGGAAACGACACGACTGTAACGACTTGTCCATTGGCCTGGGGCTACGAACGCCGCAGCGCTCGTCATTAGGAGAAGGGGGAGGCAACGATAATGGCGCATGTCAAATTGGAACGCGAATTTGTACGATGTACAATGAACTATTGACAATCGAACAATAGTGAAGAAGGATAGATTTGGATTGTCATCACCAGACGAAGCGGACTGCGGAGGGAGAAGATCGGATATGCAAGAGAGTCAGGAATGCGCGGTGGGTTTCCACTCCAAGTTTCGCTCTGCATACTGGATGTACCAATAGTGCTACATCAGCACTGCTACCTGGTTTAGGTCAATGGGTACGGTATGTCGTACAGTAGTGAAAGTATATCTTCAAAGGTAGAGTACCAGTAAGTACAATAGAATTTCGACTCTTCAGTCCGCGCCTGACATGAGCTTCTCGCCGTTCGAGTCCACACTCTACTATGCATAGAGTGATATTCTCTTACGTGCAGGCAAAGGCCGCACTTTGAGTTTGAGTTACTCCCAGAGTGAAAAGCCAGCAATACACGCAAGAAGCACAACAACAACAGTCCTGCACGATCGAGAATTCTGTTCAATACAACATAGCATACAGCATTGCACGCCACCGTTTTGGACACAATGACGACGACAAAGCAGCCTGCTGACGGCGAGAACGAAGGAGAGAAACGACCTGCCGAGAATCCTGCCGAGCCCGCTGCTAGACGACTCCGACGCGATTGGTTGGCAGCTCCCACTGGTGGTAGACGACAACCACGGATTGGCAGCGAGTTTCAAGTTTCAATTCTTCCAAGTCCCTCGGATTTTTCAGCAACAAGTAGTGATGGCATGGAAGTGAAACCCGACAAATGATGAGCACTGGGGGGGAGGCTACGGAGCGAGTAGATGCTGCAGTTGCCATAATTCGGTCGACTAGTAGGTAAGCGAGAACGGCAATTGCCTCAACAATCAGCAGACCTGACAACCGGATTGCAAAAGAGCACAGTGGAGCAGGAGTTGTGGTTTCGAGAGGTAGGAAATAATACTAGCCAGCCGTATCTCTGCCACCGAGGACTTGTGTGCCCCGTCCAGTGAAGTGGCACCTCTCCACCTGTTGCGAAAAATGTATGCCGTTTTTGTGCTCCATTGCTGGTTGTGGTATCGTCATAACTGTCTGTGCCAGACATGTGCCACGTCCAACTAAGAGGGACGTGAAAGGGAAATTGTCAATCTAGCAGCAATCAACACAGAAGTCCGTGTATTCACTTTCACATACTACAAAGTCTGATGGGTCGTTTCTGTATTAATGGTCACCCACATCTAGTACTCTCCACAAATGACAAAAGGACACATTGTATGAAAATCCTAAAAGGAACGCTTTAAGCTTCGCACACGCCAAGTATCCTTGACTTTGTAAAATTCAAATTCATCCGGAAATTGTTGAAGCATGTGCAAGATCCCCTTGAAGCCCAGTTTTCGAGCGTTAAAATCTGGTCGGTTGGCAGCCATGTAATCACCCAAGAACGAAACCAATGTCCAACCATCATCACGGTCCGGATCGGCAACAGAATTCAATAGTTGATGAAAGTATGTAACCTCTTGACGAAGAGACAATTCACCTTCATTGTCATCGTCGTCGTCACCATCCTCGTCGTCGTCCTCAATTTCAAATCGTAAACTCCGAACTAAATGATCCGAATTCTCAACATCATGCAGAACTTCAAAGTCGTGGGGGTAGTTTCGGAACATGTCAACGTAGCTTGCATAGCCTCGTTCTCCCAAATTGAAATCTTGCAAGGCGTCGGCTGCCATGTATGCCACGCGATGATCCACGCGACTCAACGATACCCATCGAAATTCGTCGTCCTCGTCTGCCATGGACATTAATTCATTGTGGAAGAACAAAAGCTCGTAGTTACTCAGAGTTTGTATCAAACCCTTCGCATTGGGTTCTACCTTGGCAGCAATCGCTTTTCCACCATTGTTGGCTGCAGGGCCTTTTGCTTTACTCTTGTCGGGGACAGGTGCGTCCAGAGATTCGCTGGTGGTGGTCGGTGGAGCGGTGGATGGCGAACCAGCAATAAGGGGCAACCCAGTCCAAAGGCTACGAACACGTTCAATCCAATTGGGTTCATGATTCTCTGGTTCCTTCACAACTTCCGTTTCGGTTGGCTCATCTGATTTCTCAGTCTCGTCCACAACCTCCTCCTCCTCTTCTTCTTCCTCCTCCTCCTCCTCTTCCACAATTTTGGGATATTCCAATTCATCGGCACGGATAAAATGATCGCACGATTGCACGAATGACTCCGAAGTTGTTTCTTGTCCTACTCCCACGACATGCTTTCCAGCTTCTCGTAGTCGTTGTGCCAAACGTCCAAAGTCGGATTCACCAGTAATGAGAACAAATCCATCCAGGGTCCTGTTGGTATGTAACAAATCCATGGCATCAATCGTGACTGCCGAATCGGTACTGGCCTTTTTGGATGCCGATGACACAAAGGCTTGGACGGGAACAATAGAATGATCTTGACATGTCAGCTTCCAGGGATGATTCGATGCCATGGCAAAATCACCATAAGCTCGTCGAACGGATGGATCACCACCAATGGCAATGATTTCATCCAATATTAACTTTATTTTGGAATGCTCACAACAATCGGCATCAATCAATACTGCATACTTCAAAGGGCGTTCTGACGACAATGACGATAACGATGATGATGATGATGATAATAAGTATCGGTGATGTTGCAGCTGCAGCCTTGCCGTGGCACTTCGGACCAAAGGTAGACGCGGGGCACCAAGAGACAGGACTCGTCGCATTATTGCAGTTGCTGCCACTCCTCCCTGTACGGTGCTATGCAGATACAGAATCAATAGAAATCAGAATGAATGCTGTAGATTCTTGTCGAGACTACCTGTCTAACACAACATGTACAATGACGAAAAGCCGATCGGTTATGTTTCAATCGATGGTACTCGGAGTATCTTGTATCTGGTTTGCAGTCGTCCACCATCACTTTTTCGGTGGCGGGAGGCGGTTGAGTCACTGCGAACTGGCAACTGTGTTGTCTGTGTAGTTCTACAAATACTGTAGTACCTTCATTCACTGTACAGTACCGACCAGAACCACAGCGCATCTTCACGGAAAGCGGGTGAAGAATCTTTCCCATCAAATCGGGTTTCGGCGAAAAATCGAACGGCACTCAAGGTTTAGCACTGTATGGTACAGTACGGTCGAAGATGGCACATGGCACATGGCACATGGCACCCGAACCCAACACCCAACGCGACAAGGAAGGGAACAGTTACAAGGAGAACAGTACAGTACTTTGAGTACTCGAGTGCGAGTGTTTTTGAGTACCAGTATCCACGTACTGTACATCCATGCATCCATGCAGCATCTCGCACATACAAGTACCAGTACTTGTACTCGTATTACTGTCGAACATCTGCTGGCCGCTGGCCATCACATTTACCTGTCAACCAAATATAACCATGTCGGACAATGATGAGAACAACTCCGTCATTCTAAAGAATGGTAGTATCATTCAACTGCATTCCGAACCTCAATCGCTGGCAACTACGACAGGCTGGGTTACCTGGAATGCATCCATGGCAGTGATTCGCTTCCTCGAACACCACACACTCGAACACAACAACGACAGCCATAGTACCAACGACGACAACAACGTTGTGGTCAAGGGCTGTCATGTGGCAGATCTATCAACAGGCAATGGTCTTGTGGCCTTGGCCATGGCATATTTAGGAGCCTCGTCCGTCCTGGCGACTGAAGTTCCAGCGTGTTCCACTCTGACACGAGTGAACATTGCCACCAACCCAACAGTGGAACATGTCCTGAGGGTGGTAGATTACAGTTGGGGTGACCATGTCTGTCCCATTCAAGAATGTGATTTGGTAATTGGAAGTGATTTGTTGTTTATTGCAATACGAGATAGTATATATGATCAATTGCGCAAAACTATCCTTGACATTTGTGCGGCCAACAAGAAATTGCTATTCTGCTATGAGGAACGAATATTGGATAAAGAACAGGCCTTCATGAAGAGTTTGGAAAACGACTTGCAGGTGTATTCCATCCCCGAGGATCAAATTGATGTCGGAAGTGACTCCATAGATATCTTTTACGAGCCACCCAGCATTCGAATGTACATTCTGACATGCAAGGTCTAGAGCATGTGCAATACTATTTGGCAACAATCTCTCGTTGCGACGCATATTGTTGGAGGAAGCCACTAAATGGCATGGTGATAAACTCAGCAAGACACCGACATGTGACCGATCTTCTTTATCGGCCATGATTGACGAGCAATCACTGGTCATACAGTGATGCAATGGCTACTACCAGGTTTGTCTACTGAGACGAGCACAACATCCTTGTAGTTCATGTGTATAGTGGAACAACGATTATGTTTCATGGTGCGACATGGCCACACATAGCAAAGTGCATTCGATAAATTCCATAGGCTCTAGGTCTTTCTCTCTGTTAACGCTCAGTCACCTCTAATGATTCTCCTACATTCTTTCGACGAGCATGCAAATTATCGTCTGCAACTTCGAACTCGTAGCATGTCGAAGTTCAAATTCAGCAGGCTAGTTGCGGATTTAGGTCCGCGTATGGTTACAACACAAATAAACAGAATTGCAAGTTTGACAACTAGTCACCATGCGCAACCACGCAATTCCTAGCATTCACGCAACAGATTCTCTGGACTCGATTTTTAGCATCTCGACCACTTCTTATACTATGGCTCGCTCTTTTGTCTTTTTGTACCAAAAAACTCAAAGTCATCCAATTGTCGTTCATTGGACGCATCCATCTCCAGTGACGCCAAATTCGTGCCGATTTGAAAACCTTTTTTTGCTGGGTCAGGGTATCTCACACGTGACATGATGATGATTCCCGGAATCACTTTCGTCGGCGTCGCGACTTCTTTTTCTTCTTCTTCTTCGATTTACTTTTTTTATTCTGGTTATCATCGGAATCGCCATCGAGGCTTTCTGATTCTTCTTCAACCACGTCCGTTGTACTTGAACTATTCCCCATCTTGGCACTGGCATCGGGCGACGACGTGCCATTCCAAAGTTCCAACACCCGTTGTGGAATCCAAGAATTGAGTATGCTGATATTGCTCGATTCTTTCTCCACGGCATTGACTTCCATTGGCGGTGGTGGTGGTAACATCTCAAGAGACGCCGCCTCGTCTGGTTCGACTGTTGCTGGAACCACCACAGATTCATGAATCACGGTTGGCGGTTTCCGATGCAACAACTTATCGGAACAAATGTAAACATTGCAGGACCTTGGAAAGGGATGATATTCCGATACACCTCCCACCCCAATCACATGCTTCCCAGCTTCTCGTAGTCGCTGCGCAAGTCGACAAAAGTCGGAATCGCCAGACATGATGACAAAGCCATCCAAATCGGGGTTGGTGTACAACAAATCCATGGCATCAATCATCATGGCGAGATCGGTTGTGGCTTTGCCAGAAACAAAGGAATAGGCATGGATTGGAACGATTGAATACTTCTGACATGCGTCTCTCCATCGAGAGTTTGTTCCAATTGTGAAATCTCCATATGCTCGTCGGACGGAAGGATAAACGTCCAAGGCATGGATCTCATCCAGAATGAGACGCATCTTGCGATGTTGTCCGTGATCTGCATCAATCAATATTGCATAATTGAGTTTCTTGTTGCTGTGTCGTTGCTTGGGATGATATGTTTGTTGGATTGGATGAGAAGATATGACCTCGGAAGAAAATGACGAACTTTGCCATCCTCTCCGTTGCATGATGGTCCCGAGCGGCGCTCGGCACACTGTTGGAAGTTTCATCATTTTTGTCGAGTGAGGTCGTGTGTTTGCCTTTCAATGCAAGGATCAGGAGAACAATACGTGGCGACCCAAGGGTATATGCGGTGGCCTCAATGAAATGTGGAGAAAAGGTACATGTACAGTAGAAACACTGCGCCCGATGGATTCTGGATTGTCCATCCGATTGCGGCAGCCTCACAAATTCAAAAGCGTAGATTCATATACTGCATTATGTCGATAGATATAGGCCTGTTGGTAGAGTTGGGTGGTTGGTCCTGAGGTACTGTAGTACTCGATACTAGTACTTGTATGCGGTACTGTAGGACCCGAGTACTCCAGTACTTGCGCCAGGTAGATCAAATTCTGGTACTTGCATGCAGTAGATCCATGGCGAACCTGCAGGCGGAGGTCAGCGCTCAGCGCACTGCACAGTGTAAAAGTACCTAGTACTCTACGTCGTAGTATGACTTCCGAACAAATTATTTCCGGTTTCCTTGTTCGGCAAATGAACTCGTGTGGAATGGAAAAAAGGATGATGTAGATGTTACAGATTGATCCCTTACTTGAATTTCATGGCGCAATGGGCCCGTCTATGCACACTGTATCCAGAACAAAATAGAATGTACGGTCCATCCTGTTATAGATTACCCAAAAATACTCATGTAGGGACATGAGTTTACGGAAGAAAGGTGATAAAAAAGGTGTCGACTAAAGGTAGGCATTGGAATATCGACTACCGGTAGCATCAGAGTATGCTTACGTCTTATAGACAATCGCAGCAACCCACCAAATCTCGTTAGTGTCCACAGGAAAGCTCGGCCTCTGAACAAATCTCAGCTGGAGCATATATTGCCAATGCGCGTGTTACCATCCCAGTCCCCTAGTAGGCACCCTAGAAACCCATCGATAGAAGCATGGTAGCATCGTTTCCTATAACCCATGCGTTTGTTCTTATTTCCTCGCAACCGTTTGCCCAACCTACTTCTTTCTCTTCCGCTTCTTTTTCTTCTTCAACACACCATTTCGGTCAGTCTTCGGCAACTTTTGCACTTCTTTCGTTTACAACCTCACTGGGCGACTTCACAATCGAGTGTGCCATTGGTTTGGAACGCAAAGCGTTAGACATGATAAAGCCATGATAGAATTGGTCACACATTGGATGCTGTTGATGCCCCACTCCAACCACACGCTTTCCGGCTTCTCGGAGTTTCTGCGCTAGTGGAAGAAAGTCGGAATCGCTGGACATGAGAACAAAGCCTTGCAAGGAGGAGTCCGTGTGCAACAAATCCATGGCATCCATCATCATAACGAAATCCGTGGTAGCCTTGCCGGAGGCGTAGCTATCGGCTTGAACTGGGACAATGGAATGAGCCAAGCACACCTTGTTCCACGGAGCATGCTGCGGGGCTGTGAAATCTCCATATGCTCGGCGGACAGAAAGGTGAACTCCCATCTCATTAATCTCTGCTAAAATGAGACTCATCTTGGGATGTTGGCAGTTATCTGCATCGATCAAGACTGCATAGTTAGGTTTATTGCTCGCCCGCGCTGAAGCAGCACTCATTTTCCATCTCCTTTGATTATACTTCCCAAAGAACGGCGAATGTTGCACAACGAAGGGGCTGCTAGTCACATGAGTGGGTCTCAGCTGGTACGACAAACGGCAGCGGGTGACTTGAATTGAAGTCATCATGTTGTTGCTTCGGGAGCCAGCTCTTGAAGTGCAAAAGCAAGTTCACGTCGTAGACAATTTGCTGCAAGGGCGATCGTTTCAATCTGACAGCATTTTGTGATTTCGTTTCTTGATTTGGTGGATTTTCCGTTTGGAAAAAAGTCTGTTTAGTTGTGAAGATGCACGTTGATGGTGCTGCCGTGTATTGTCCGTTTGGAGAAAAAAGTCTGTTCATGGACCACCGTTCACACATCACACACGAGGTGCGTATAATTCTTGTAATTCTTCAACACATGCAAATGGACTTTAGCAGCAAACTGCTGTAGTATAGCCGACGGAGTGAGCATTAAAGTCGTGTTGACTTTGCTCTGCTACCCTGCTACCACATCATGCATGGTTCAAACGTCGGAATCAGTAGTATCCATATGGTTGGCCCTCCTTCGTAGGTTCAAAGGACATTGGCATCGCTGGTGTCGTAAAGGTGCTTGCCGAATGATGCTGGGTGAACCCTGATGAAGTGACAGTGTTTCAGGTAGCCCAAAGACAGTTGCTGGTAAATTCTTAATTCTTGCTTGTGTATACAGTAATGTGATGCATTCCTACACCTACCCAACACCTTGCCTCGATGTGTTGTTCGGTTAAGTGTGACGCGTCAGTCAGAGCGTGAGAGAGACAGAGAGGATAGGGAATCATGACAGAAACTTGGCAGGAGCCCAAAATGGGACGAACTCCGACACCATGGATTACATCATATGCGTTTCATCATTACAAACTGGGTGGTGATGGCATCGGATTCGGATCCGTGAGACGCTGACGACCCAATTCGGGAGCCTCATCGTGAAGAGGTGGCCATTTGCCTCCAGCCATGACATGTTCCACTTCTTGCACCGTTCGGGGGCATAACGTGTAATTGATAAATCCCGTGTCGGTAATCGTCACGACATCTTCCAAGCGGACTCCGCCAAATCCGCGATAGTCGTTGAGGAGTTCGGCATTAAGGTATTGGGCAAAGTCACTGGCCAAGGCTTCATCCAACAAATGGTCAATGAAATAGCATCCGGGTTCAACTGTCAACACCATTGACTCTTCGAGAATGCGGGCGGTTCTCAAGGATTTAAGACCCGGCTGTTGGATCCGTTCTGGGTGTCCTGGCAAGTATCCTCCCACATCGTGCGTGTCGATCCCAAGAAAGTGTCCCAGCCCGTGCGGCATAAAGACAGCACAAAACCGAAGCTCGACCAAATCTTCCAAGGAGACGCCACCACCGTCGGAGTTGAGGACAACAACACCAATATCGACAAGAGCTTGCAAGATTGCCAATTCGGCCGCCTTGTGACAGTCAAGCCACGAGACGCCAGGTTTGAGCATGGCATAGACAGCCCGCTGTGCCGTAACGACCGCTTCCCAAATGCCGCGCTGTTGTTCTGTGAAAGTTCCAGAAGCCGGAAAGCTGCAGGTGACATCCGATCCGTATCCAAAGTATTCGGCCCCCATGTCGAACAGGCACATGTCACTGTCTTGAATTAGGCGTGAATTGGGTTCACCGACGTGTCCATAATGCAGAATGGCACCATTCGGGCCGCATCCGCAAATGGGTGTGTAGGCCACGAGACGACATGCGTAGTTGTAGTAGCAGTAGTGTCGAAAGAGAGATTCGCATTGATACTCGTAGAGGTTTGGTTTTGTGTTGCGCATGACGTAGACGTGGGCGAAAGAAGTGACCTCTGTGACATGGCGCAGGAGATGAAGCTCGGCTTCCGACTTGAGGACGCGACAATTGGCGAGAATGGGAAAGAGCGTTGTTGTGTCTACTAATAGTGTGCCATTCAATGTGTCACTGACGGCAGTCTCGTTACTCGAACTCACATTTGAATCGGAATTCGCCGCTTCTATAAGCAAATGCTGCAGGAATGGTAGTTCTGGAGGTTTGTATCGAGATCCGGAATCTGAATTGTCGCCCTCCATGAGAAGCAATTTGCATTTTGCACCAGCATTATGAATCTCCTCACATTGTTTAAGGAGAGTTTGTTCTAGCATGTCAAGGTATTCAACACAGTCAACTTGATAGATGGTCTTCCATTCATCAGGAGTCTTAATATGGCCCATGATAGTTGCGTAGGACGCTGGCAATCGAGGGATGAAGAGAGTTGTCTTGTTGGCAGTCATCATTACGGCACAATCCGGTTCTTGGACACCAGTCAGCCAGAGAAAGTATGATTCTTGTCGAAAGATGGGTTCGTGGTCAGAATCGAACCGTGTTTCAGCGGCTCCACCTTGAAGATAAACAACGAATTCAACACAAACGTCATCATCACTCTTATCACCACAGGCAGAACTCAGCTTCAATTCCTCCCAAAGCTTTTGACGGTTCTTTGCAAAGACTTCCTGGAGGGATATCTTGTAGTTGTCACCGAGCGAGAGGAAGGACGACATGGTGCGTACGAATGCAATGAACAGTGTTGAGCTGGACGTATAGTGTATACTACTGTACTCGAATTTCACTGTGTCAGTTCTACTGTGCTACTGACACGATATTGAGCGCTACTGCTGTACCATTCGGCCAGTACACTACCTGCGACAGCATGATATCATCAGTATCCTGCCGTACGTTGCTACTTGCTACTTGTTCCTCTCCTCATGAATTTGTTGATTTTAGAGGATGCACAACAATAATGACGCTGGTTCGACACCCAGCATTCAAACCAAGCACAAAAGTAGAATGAAGACAGGATCCAACAATGCAAAAGGTCAAAGATTTTAATATATTGAAGGCGTCATTCCAGTTCCTGAAATAGGCAAGATTGTCTATGATGTGGTGGATGGGATTGGTGCCTCCCGAAGGCAAGCTACAGCACTTGTACCATGTACGTCGGTTACCGCTGCTGTACTGTTGTAATCGAGCACAAGCAGAGACCAGAGACCCGTGGTCATGGCACCGGTACATGCGCTTATAGTAGCGTTAGGCCGAATCGTCACGGGACCTGTCATGTAACCGTCTCAGTCACACTTCGACATGGGACCAAATTGGTCCGTCATCCAGTGAAAATATCACTAGTCCAAGATCAGTGGAAGCAGTACTCTTCTTCCATTTGGGATTGTCCTCGTGCTCAATTCTCCAAACCTCACTTGTTCCTCGCTATCCATACATACGCAACACGTCCCAGGATGATTATCAACTACTTTGATGGTCCAAACTTTGTGAAGCAGCATAGTGCAAACGACAACGACGACGACAACGACGACGACGACGACGACGACCTACTTCTGACATATAAATCCGTGACAGTGCTGGTTGTTCTGGATTCAGGTGTTGCCGTCTCAACTCAATCCCATGCATTGGTGGTCACTCCAGGAAGGCACGCCAAGATCACTGTCACCGTGAACCACCACCCAGGCACGCTTGACCCTTTGCTGGTTACTCCGGTAGAATCCATAGACTGTCATGAAGTTGTCAAATGTATAAGGGTCTACCTTCAAGACCGGCAGCGCCGCGGTCTGACAGTAGCCAAGGCTGAAATTACCATTCCTGGTGACTTTGAGGACATGTTCGTCCAGCCTGTCAGGCAGGCCAATTCCTCCGCCTCTTGTCGGTGCAGGGCTGCGCGTGTGAGCTCGCCATTTCGAATTTCGTATGGTAGTGCTCACATCGTACCTCCTTTACAAGCTCAAACGCGCCCGTAACCCCAACTCTGCCATCCCCAATCGGAGCAGGGCTGGGAGACGCGAAACTGTCGATTCGATGCCGACACAGCATCACTGTGATCTTCCTGCGACAAGGCCGCCTGCTGCTTCTACTAGTACAGTCGCATCGCTTTCCAACGCAGCCCGCAGCAGGAGCACGCACTTACTCCTTACCACCGTCGCTGCGGTGATGGTGGCAACACTGCTGATGCTGCAAGGAGCAACTATGCCAATGATGGTGATGCGGATGCCGGCGGAGCGACATCCATGTCGTACACAGCATAGAAACAACCAGAAGTGGTTGTTGTTGAGACTCGAGACGGTATCATCAATGTTCACGCCGTTATCAATGATGTTATGATTTTGTACTCGTACTAGTACCAGGTTGCTAGTAGGAATTCGGAGTATGATATACTGTATACTGTATAGGGAGCTATACGACTGCCCCCGTAACACTCCCGTAACACAGCGCAGCAGTACCCCAGATTCTGGCTCTATGTACTATGTACTAAAACTGCAGCACTCGAGTGCTCCAGTACAACCTATGTAGTACGAGCTACTCTACCGGTAGTGCTACTACTTCGAGAAGCCCATGATAGCACACTGGTTAATAAAAAAATCGTATAATGTGTTCAAAGTTCAAGGTTCAAAGTTCAAAGCATTGCTCTGAGCATTCGTACACGCAGTATTCTCGTATGCATACGGCGTACATCAGAACAGTTCACCTTCTTCCCCGACACACCGAACCCCGCCCGACCCCTGCTGTGATCATCATTCTCATTTCTTAAGAAAGTAGTTGCGACTTTACCAGGCACTGTACATACCTGGTACTCTGACGACAATTCACCCCACGGCATGTGAGAGTTGTGGATACTGCATCATTCGACGAGACGATGGGTGTGAATGCGAGGGATCAAATCGGCTGGACCGCCCTTATCCGCGCAAGCTACAATGATGATTTGGAAATGGTTCGCGAGTTGCTAAGTGACAACAAGGTGGATGTGAATGCAACAGATAGGCTTGGCAACACAGCCCTTATCATTGCAAGCGGAATGGGCCATGTGGATGTGGTTTGCGAGTTGCTCGATCATGATGAGGTGGATGTGAATGCTAGAAATGTCAATGGCAGGACGGCCTTTATTCAAGCGAGTGCTTCAGGCCATCACGATGTAGTTTTGGAGTTGCTAGATCATGACAAGATTGATGTGAATGCGAGAGATAATGAGGGCGACACAGCCCTCATCCTCGCAAGTGAAGATGGACATGTGGATGTGGTTTGCGAGCTGCTCAATCGCGAGGACGTGGACGTTAATGCGAGGAATGAAGACGGCGTCACAGCCCTTCTCAGAGCGTGTGAGTATGGTTTTGTTGATGTGGTTCGCGAGTTACTAGATCACGACATGGTGGATGTGAATGCATGTGATTATGGTGGCGACACAGCCCTTATGTTTGCAAGCGAATGTGGTCATGCGGATGTGGTTAGTGAGTTGCTAGATGTTGACGAGGTGGATGTGAATTCCAGAAATGAAAGTGGCGGCACAGCCCTTATCATGGCATGTAGATCGTGGAGCCATGTTGATGTGGTTCGCGAGTTGCTAAGTAACGACAAGGTCGATGTTAACGCGAAGGATGATGCGGGTAGCACCGCCTTTATCTACGCGAGCTCTCAGTGCGATGTGGATGTGATGCGCGAGTTTCTCAATCACGACCTGTTGGATGTCAATGAAAGAGATATTGCTGGTCAGACAGCTCTTTTTCGCGCAATTACACAGGGTGATGTAGATGTGATTTGTGAGATTCTCACTCACGATCAGGTGGATGTAAATAAGAGATGTATGGGGTACCACAGCCCTTATCCAAGCTAGCAAATTGGGCCGTGTCGATGTGGTTCGCGCGTTGCTAAATCACGACATGTGGAATACTTGTGAGGCAGACCTTTCAAAGACTCACACTGAAGGAATCGTGCGGGAAAGGTTGACAAACAGCATGGTCGATGTAAATGCCAAGGATCACAAGGGTCGCACATCATTGTACTGGGCGTGCCGGAACGACCACTGGGATGTTGTTGGTGAGTTGATGAAAAGCGAGCAGGAGGTCGACGTGAATGTTCAAGGCCCACTTGGTTACACAGCCCTCATCTGGGCTAGCCTGAAGGGCAAATTGGATGCTGTTGCCATGATGTTGGGCGACAACAATGTTGATGCAAATCTCAAGAATATTGCTGGCTCTTCAGCTCTCGATGTTGCCCTGGCGTGCGGTATGCTCGACGTTGCGCAATGTCTCGAGGAACACAAGAAGGCTTGTTTGCGTCGTTGCGAGGCGAAACACAGCGGTAGACGCAAAGATGAGGAAGTGTGTCCTCGCGTTCTCAAAAGATCGAAAATCGTGCTGCCACTCAGTCTATGTGAATAGACTGTCCACCCGCAACTCGTTGAGAGATTTTTGAAGCCACCATCGTACAATGAACGCCGATCATTGCGTCCACTTATTGTCTTCTGACAATCATGCTGATGGATTGAACCCACTAAGTCGTATACAACCCGAGCCCGAGTTTTTTTGCCATCTTGGAAAACCGCATGCAGGTGCATTTGCTGCAGATTAGAGTTCTGCATCACAGATACGGAATGCCACCACTGCTCTTGATCAGTGTGATGGAACAATCTTTTGAACGCTTGACTCCGTGAGGTGTCTGGCATCGTAGATTACCTCAAGTGCCATTTCACCACTTATCACTTATCACCTATCTTCCTCGTATGATAGTACCAGTATGATATATATGATAGTGGTCATTCCCAAAACATTAACTACTCTACTAGAGTACGACAGTACTGGAGTACGATGAACCTCGGTAGGACTTTTAAAAACGCTGAAAATTGCCAAATCAAGACTCCTGGTCGCTGAGCATGATGAGGCCTGTTCTTTGCGAGAAAAATAGTAGAACGGAAAACTGCTTTCAATTGCCGTACGATCAACGTCGTAATGCCCCTCGTCCACAGCCGTTTGCCCACGCGGATATCCATTGGTGCATTGAACAAACAGCCCCTCAACCCTCGAACCATTCGGGCCCAACTGAGCCATTGCCCCTCGTTCGAACTGTCACTAATCAGGACAATCTTGTGCACCGCAGTCGCAATCGCACCTCCGTCGGATATCGGACCACATTATACATCAAACCTCAAATCTTGAATCTTGTGTCTTCGCGGAAGTCAACCGGTGTATTTTGAATTCATATCATGGATCGGATCCACAACAACGCTGCCAACTCCAACAATGGCAATAATGCCGATGTCAACAACAATGCCACTGCTCTTAATCACCAGTCGCAGCAGGGCACTGCCAACACTACTACTGCTTCGACAATGACACAGGCGACCGATCCAATGCAACCTGGTGTCTATGTTGCTGCCCCTTCAGCGATATCTCAATCGGGTGGGCAGCAGCAGCAACAACAACAGCAGCAGCAAGTGCTATTGTACCAACAACTCATTGCTCCGGGACAACTCATGATGCAGCAAAACCAACACCAACAATCTAATGTCCTTCATCATTCCCATCTACAACATCCGAGTATGCTCCAACACATCCAACAGCAGCAGCAACAGCAAGTACCACAAATGCAGTTCCTGCAAACGCTGGTGCAAGACCAGACGACTCAGCAGCAGCAGCAGCAGATTCAACAACAGATGCAACAGCAACATACCACGTTCCTTGTCGCAACGGACAACGATGCACGCGGCAACGCAACTGCCGTGAACAATACCAACAACACCTCCACCAACAACAATAATAACATGGTGTTCTTCAATCCTGCTGCTGCCATGGGCATGATGCAACCTCAACAATATGTATTGACGACCACCAACACAAGTAACAACAATAACAACAACGGCAGCGGTGTCGCTTCAGCGAATGCTCCACAAGCTCCAACAGGAGGAACCTTTGTTGTGACCAATCAATATCCAATGATGCATCATCATCATCACCATCCACAGAGTGTCATGGCGGCAGCAGCAGCTACTGGAACACCGTTTTTCATCCCACATCACATGTTTAGTCATCAACAACATGCTGCCATGGTACAACAACAGCAGCAGCAACAACAAAACGTGATGCATCATCACAACACAATGTTGACTAATTCTGCCGGAAATGGAGGACAGCTTGCTTATACCGCCATGCCGACCGGAGTCATGTTGCAGCAAGTTCCACCTCAAATGCTACAACAGCAGCAGTTACAACAACAGCAGCAGCAGTCATTGTCGATTGATTTGGAAGGAAATTTCCTTCGTGCCAATACGAATAGCAACAGCGGCAGCAGCAATAACAAACGAGGTGGTAGTGCCAATGTTGAGGGACAACCCATTCGACCCTTGAGTGCCTACAATTTCTTCTTTGCCGATGAACGTGAAAAGGTATTGAAGGAAGCTAGGGATGCTGCAATGAAAAAGGATTCAACAACAACGACTGTTTCGGAGAATGGGAAACGGACTACTGCAACTCCTACTACGGATGGTGGTGCCGAGGAAAAACATTCGAACGGAGTCGCTGCGGGGGACGAGTCAGCGCAAACAAGCAATGGTACTACCAATACTGTCAAAGCTGAACAACATCATGATGACAAGGATAATGAAAACGATGACAATGATGATGATGATGATGGTGTTCCACCAAAAGAAGAATCATTTGATGACATGAAGAAACGTTTGTTGGGACGGCATGTGCACAAGGATCGTACGAAACGTCGGCCGCATCGCAAGACTCATGGGAGCATTGGATTTACAGCGTTATCCAAAATTGTGGGAGTGCGATGGAGGGCATTGCCAGAAGAAAAGAAGCAAATCTACAAGGATATTGCTGCAGCTGATTTGGATCGCTATCAAAAGGAAGTAGCCGAGTTCAATAGTGATCGTCTCACAAAGAGACTCAAGGTTTAGTGCGCAAGCGATGCGTTTGGGGAGTTTGTTCTTTACAGAAGTAAATTGAGATGTAGTACATGTTAACGTGGGTCTTTACGTAGGAGATATTAAATGGAATTCTTAAATCATTTCTCAACAATTAGTTCTTTACCCCCAAAGCCTGTCGAGTCCTTCGTTTCGGAGCACCATCTTTGACCGACGCGACAGGGTTTTCCTTCTCCAACGTCACCGCTCCCATGGTTTCGACAAGCACATCTTCGACCTCATCATCGTCGTTGTCATTACCGCTTTCAACCACCTCCTGAACATCTTCCAAAAGTTCCGTCATCGTTTCCAACGATTCCAACGAAGGATCATCCGAGATAAGCATTGTCAACTCATTCACATTTTCCTTGAGTTCGATCAACTTTGCGTTTGAGGCCTTGTCCAGATCAACGTCGGCGCCGCCCAACAGCTTGCAGAGAATTCGAAGGCTCGTGGTTGAGATGTTGTCGCTGCTGTGTAGCAAATAGTTGGAAAGCTCGAGACACACAAGGAGAGCGTTGTTTGTGTTTTCGTCCTTGTTCTCTTCCAGTCCTTCTTCGGCCATGGCATAGACAAACTCAATCATCTTTGCAATGGGGAACACCTTGCGCCCACGTTTCTTGGTGGCTGTTGCAGCGAGCATAGGCCCAATGGCGGGCACCAACTGGAAACCCTTTTTCGAGTAGGCCTGGAAGAATAGGCTCAATAGCTGTTGCATGCGGTAGACACTCCCAACTTCTTGAACGTCGTCGTTTTCATCGTATCCATCGTATTTCTTGTCGAAAAAGACAACAAGAAGAGCAGCGACAAGGTCATAGTCGTTGACTTTTCCTGAAAACAGCAGTTTCGTTGCAACTTCTGAAGCGACCGCAACGACAGATGGGTTCTTGTTTTGCAGCATGACGCCGACGTGGTCAACCAATCGTACTTCTTTGCCATCCAGATCCACAGCAAGCAATATATTGTCAAACAGCATGGTCAAATCGCACAATGCGAGCATGGCCTGGGCCCGAATTTCCATCTTTTCTTGCTCGTTCGAGATAATGCCAAGCAAGAGTGGTTTGAAATCTGCCATGACCGTGGCTTCCTCTGATAACAGTGCGAGTCGTCCCAAGCAACCGACCCCGGCTTCTCTAATCATCGGGTTGGTGTCGTCGTGAACTGCAGGAACGACATGCTTGACAAAGGCCTTGAGCGAGGCATGTGTGGCCATCCGAGGGGATGTATTCTCTAGAACCAGTGTCAAGATGGACACAGCGAAGCTGATCCGTCATTGGCGCAATGATGTTTCCGACGCTGTCGAGGTACTCATCTTCGCGATCGTGGGCGCCCCATGGCCTTGATGGCTTCTTCCAAGACATCCTCAGGAGTATTGGTTGCAGCTAAGATTGAACGGCATGACGCTAGAAAGTGACGACGGCTGCCTTCTTCTTGCAAGTCCATGAGCTGAGCCAATTTAAAGAGCTGGTTGCAGCAGAAGATGTTCGTCTCATCGTCTTGGTCGACAATGGTCTCGATACAGCTTTGAATTGCGTCGCAAAGCATAGGAATGTCAGTCACAATCTTTTGAAGCATATCTGCTCTTTGGCTGGCGAGGTTTCGAGGTGGCACTGAAGTCGTGCGACGAGGAGATTTTCCGAAGCAAGACGCTGATTTCTGGTTGAGTTGCCATACCTTGACGAAACGCTCTGACTTCGGCGTCGCTGAGGTCCTTGAGAAAGTCTGAATCAACTTGAAGGAGTATCGTGATGACTTTTTCACACTCGGCTTCGTAAGCGCTGGTTTCAGAGAAGTGAGAAGTGCGAGCGGGTCGTACTTGGCTGCCTTGAACCAACGAGTGCAAAGAAGGACTGTGGTTGCGTCACTGGTTTCTTGCAGCTGGAAGGGTTTGAAATTAAAACGCGTGGTGAATTTGTGAGTATGCCATTGGATGAGGAGTCATGTTTCTGATTGGTCAGACTGAATAAATTCTGCCGACTTACCGATCGGTGAAGCCGGCTCTGATAATTTCTGCGCATTGATATGGGGTCAATTTATCGAGTGTGACTGAATGCAATCGGTGAATGGCGGCCACTGCACTTTCGGCTTGACATCCCTCAAGCGACGAATGACATGATGAATGTGACTTGGAACAAGAGGAAGACTCTGGAGGGCCTGACATCGATTGGTCCAACTTGGATCATGATGTAGATTCCAAAGCAGAGCCTCCGTGAGTTCCTTTGGTGGCTCTGCCAGTGTTTGATCTTGTTCCGTGTCCAATGCCGCTTGTGCTCCGATGAGTGCGGCCAAACGAACAGATTGCGCCTTGTCAGTAAAGCGTGGCAGCAAGAGTGGGATAAGTTGTGTCGCGTGCTGTGGTGCTTGCTTGATACAGGCAGTCATCATGCGACATGCCAATACTCGCATGCGGTCTGCAGCGGCAACCGATGCTGGACGAATAAGTGTGTAAAATGTTTCGTCAAGGACGTTATATGCGACAGCAACGGCGGCCATCAAGTCAAACAGCGAGTCAGCGTCGTCGACTGAAGGTGATGTTTCCGAGACGAGAACGCACTCGAGACATTTGAGCAGTGCGGTCGAGACTTGTTGAGAAAGCTGAAGTTCAGTGTTTGTATCGTGTCGGGATGTTTGAGTCCTGTTGTTGCGGGCGGCTTTACGGTTCTTGACGGACAAGGCATCCAACTCTGCGCAGAGGCCCACTTCATTCAAATCGTTCTGAACAAGTCGAACATAGTCTCGACTATTCACCTCATTGGATTCAGTCTGAAACGCATGGAAATGTCGAACGACAACTTGATGAACGGTCGTCATCGTCGTGGTTTCGAGTGTTCGAGTGGTCGTCCAGTACTGGTAATTGAACCTTAATCACAACCAAAAGGAGTTGTAGTATGCAGTATCGAGTACTGTTCGAAAGGTCGGAGTAAGAGTGTGTGAGAGTGAGGTGAGGCGAAAGACGAGTGCTTGTGTATCACACATGAACTGCGAGAATCCAAGGCACAAAAACGCAATGAGCTGCATGCAGTGTTGGGCATGTTGCAATTCCACGATGATTTTGGTCGTTGGAACAGGATGAAATTTGAATTTCGAATTGGGAGTTCTGCTACACAATCGTTGTGCAGGTAAAGACCGTACAGTAGCGCGTAGAACTGCAGTCCGAGAACGACAGTACAGAATACTGGCAAAAGTTTTCGAACTGGTTGCAACTTTACTGTTGCGCGTTGTACGGTACCTGGTACTACTAGTACAGTCCTGAAGGATGCATCTACTGGTAGGGACCGTATGTCCGCCGACCATCGTCGGATCAGACCGGCCGACGACTTTGCACGTCTCCAGCCGCACCCTCCCACCTCCCACCTCCCACCTCCCACCTCCCACCTCCCACCATCGTCCGCCTTCGTCTCGCGTTGATCATCAACATCAACAAAGGCTCGCAGATTGAATCCGAGTTTCTCCACACTCCTCTCCTCTCGACACCTATCTGCTATAGTTTGTGATACTGAAATTGATAACAGTCGTGCATACATTGCAACTCCGCAATATTTGAATCAGATTTGACACCATCCACCTTCCTTCGTTCACAGATTACAAAGCACAATGGTACGTTCAATTCTTATTTGACAGTCCTGTTCACATGTTCGCGGTATGCTGTTGGTTCATTCAAGCGCTCTATCTCACACCCACACACCACTACTACTATTTCTCTTACTACAACGACTAAACTCCAGAGACCAATCCTCCTCAAAGGCCACGAGCGCTCCATCACTTGTGTCAAATACAATTACGACGGGGACTTGCTCTTCACCGCCTCCAAAGACCACGTCCCTTCCGTCTGGCGTGCCGAATCAGGCGAACGCCTTGGTACCTTCAACGGTCACAAGGGAACCATTTGGGATTTGGATTGCAATCGTTTGTCAACCCATCTCTTGACGGCATCGGCCGATGCGTCGGCCAAGCTTTGGTCCTGCGAGACGGGTGAATGCCTTGCCACCTACGAACACCGTGGTCCCGTCCGCGGTGTCGCGTGGGCGGAGGGATCGAAATTGTTTGCCACCATTTCCGATCCATTCGTCGAACACAATGCCAAAATATCTGTCTTTCATGTGGATGATCTTGACACTAACAATAATAATAGCGCTCCAAGATTGGAAATTGATTTGCCCAAGGACTTTACCAACAAACGGGTCAATCCGACCAATGTCGCATGGATGCCACTCAACGAACACATTCTTGTCACATTTGACAATGGGGCCATTCGATTGTACGATCCCATCACGGGCAACGAAGAAGATGAAATCACGGCACACGACAAGAAAATCAATCGCATTTCCTTCAATCGCGACAAGACATTCTTCATCACGGCATCGGCGGACTTTACGGCTAAATTATTTGATACAGTAGATCTCAAACATCACAAAACGTACAAGACAGATCGTCCCGTCAACGATGCAGTCATTTCTGAAACCAAGGATCACATTCTTCTGGGTGGAGGGCAGGAGGCCATGTCTGTTACTACCACATCGGGCAAGGTGGGGAAGTTTGAAACGAGATTCTTTCATTTGGTCTATGAAGAAGAATTCGGTTCGGTCAAGGGACACTTTGGACCCATCAATGCGCTGGCCATCAACCCGAATGGATTGTCGTATGCGAGCGGTGCCGAAGACGGATACATTCGACTTCATTTCTTTGATAAGTCGTATTTGGATATGAAGGATCCTGTTCCAGAGGAACATATTGATGGAGAAGTAGATGATGAAGAGGATATTGTGGACGGAGAAGAACAACAAGACGAAGAGGAGAGTCCGGAGCAGTAGGCCCTAATGAAGTACAACTTTGAACTCGGATGTAATAATCCTAAGTTAGAACATACAATAAGTATTTGGCATAAATAGTTCAAGGTCTTGTTTGGGTTGTCAACAAGACGATGAAGATGCACTTGGAATTCAATCTAATGTGCTGCAAGCTGGACGATGTAATTCGGAACGTAAAACATCCCGTCGTAACGACAAAGAGCGAGCAGCCTTTCCTTGGATATCATCATCCACGAACTCTTTATCGTCGGGTCACATGACACTATGAAAATTAATAATCGTCAACGCTCGGTGTGTTGCCATGTCTTCACAATCCTTCGTGTGTTTAACTCGCTTCCTTCAAGCTCCTTTGATGCATTGTTATTATCCTCCAAAAGTTATTCAGATACCCAAAGCTCACAAATCGGATCACGCTCATCATGGAAACCTGTGTGACGGCATCGATCCACGAGGTTTCGGGACTCATACCCGCCGTCAGCGTGCTGATCATCCACCCCTTCAGAGCGAAGTACACCGAGAATTTTGGCGAAGAGCAAGTGGCTTCCTTTAACATACGCTTGGCAACTTGTTCGGGTTGCATTAATTCCATGCCTTCGCTAATCAAATGCGTCTCGCGTGGTTTGTCCACATTTTCTTGATGAAAACCCGGCGTATCGGTATCTGGCGGATACACAACTTGCACATAAACGTCTTTATCAACAGTTCCATGTGCAAACACTCGGCAAAGCCGCGGAGTGCAAATTTGGAGGGAGCATAGGCAGTGTGCCCAAAGACACCAATCTGACCAGCCACGGAACTGGTCAACACAATGGTCCCACACGTCATGCGAGGCAAAAACGCGTGAACGGCATGCACGGTGCCCAGGTAGTTGGTTTGCATTTGTTCACCAAAGTCTGCGGGTGATAGTTCACCAAATCGACCAGATTTGGCAGTGCCGGCGCAGCAAAGAATACACTGGTGATGCTGTCCCTTGATCGTCGTCCTGCAAGACGATGGCAAGACTTTCGGAGCAACTGACGCCATGGCAGAAGAGTCTGTAACGTTTACCGAAATGGCTTGAACGTTGGTCTTTCGTTTATTTTTGGAGTTGGACACAATCGCCTCAATCGCCTCTAGCTCTTGCTGGCATTGATTCAATTTTCCCTCGTGACGAGCCAATATTGTAACTTGATCCATTCCTTTCATGACACTCCTGGCAATGGCAAGTCCAATACCACTGCTCCCTCCAGTTATAATGGCGTGGCCGCGCACGTATAGTTGGTGTTGCGCTTCATCTCGGTGAATATGGCTACTACAGTTGCGACGATTTGGCTTTTGAAATGCAAGCAATGCCATGGAAGAAAAATAGCACCCAAACCATGATCGAGACAAGGACACTGATCATGAGGGCAGGAGTGCCAATATGCCGCCAACTGTGAGACGCAGCAGCTGCAACATGTTGTACTATTCTCTACTCAATGGAGTACCTCTTGTTGTAGTAACTTGCTTGACAAACCCCTTCTAATAAAGTACAGCAAGTAGTGGACGTAAGGTGGATGGAAGGCATGCCAGCAATGCCCTGCGCAACTTGCCAACTATTTATATAAAAGTGGCAAACATTGCGCATATACGCCGTATCATACTACAAAGGACGAGTGCTACATGTACCTACCGTAGTACCAAGTACAGACTGTCGAAAAGTGGGTGGCTGCATACGCTCAGACATACTACGTAGTACATACCGTACAGTATGTTGCTGTTGGTGATACTGTTATACTGAACTGCAGTACTCGGAGACAGGTGAGGCCACTACTGGAATACTGAACCAACAAGTGATACTTCGTACCGGTACCAGGTATAGGTACTCCAATACTAGGTACACAATACACTCCACTGGAGTGCCTGATACCAGTACATGTTGTATGATATATCATACCGGTTCACGATTGAGGAAAAAGAACCAGTGGTACTGTACCTGATTCAAGTACTCGGAGTAATTGTAACCGGAACTCTCTTGGGCTATCATGCTATCAAACTATCATACTCTTTAGGGGTGATAGTTAAGCCCTACTCCAGGACTGCTGCTGCAAAACAGAGATGACGCAGTGATGAAATCCATAGTAGAGAAACGGGATCAAACGCATCTACGCGTAGACTCGAAACGCGACAAGCAACTGCAAGCTGAATGGCAAGCGAAGAGTGCAGGAAGGAGCTAGTCGTGGTTGAATCTCTGGTTTCGTAAAACCAATCGCTTAAAAGAGTTGAGGTTGTCGTACACTCAAACGCTGGAAATACCTGGTACGTATACCACCTCCCAACCTCCAAACAAATATATGTATGTACACGCAAGGCAAACAACGATAGCAGGAGAAAGGTTGCAACTTAGTCTTGATTGATGGAGCCCTGGAGATATGCATAAAATCTGAAGAAGGGAAAGTCAGTATTTGCATTTTGCATAGTCACGCATCTCACTAGGCCGTCAGATCGAATTCCGTCGACTGGACATAATCGTTACAGTCAGGAAAGGAGTGCTCGACTGAGTTTCCCAGCATGGAAAGTTCACTTAAGTACGATACGTTCACAGCCTTATAAACGGAGGAATGAAAAAGGGACCGGTTTTCACCAAACGGAAGCCTGTGATAAGCCCTCAAGGGCTTTAATAAATGTTAGGGGCTTAGGATGTCACTGTTGGGTCGGACTATGTCGCGGCAAATTGATATAGGCCGTATTGGAGTGTTTCACTAAAGTCGTGTTTCTGTGCATAACGAATCTCATTTCTCCTTGCAATGGCCTGGATGCATTACTCATATAGTGTAAATCGTCATCTAGAATAGTGTCATTGGTCAGACATAATTACCAATAAGATTCCTTATACAAACTCACCTGTAAAACTAAATGAGGAAAAGTTGACAAATGATACAGATCGTACTGCATAGTACTTCGTGCTCATCCGGTTATGACGTGCGGTCTGCGGTGTCGTACTCACAGGTTCTGAAAATGTCGCAACATTTTTCGTTTCAACCACGACCACTTCACACAAGTTCCGCTAATTACGCTGGAACATCTAAAAGAATCTCACAAAACCACGAAACGGTAAATTGTAAGGCTCAGAACGTGAAAGTGTAATGATGTATTGCTTTACTTTGCTCTTCGCCCTCTTCGCCATTCATCATGGGAGCTCTCAGGCTGCCGTGCATGATGGAAGTGCCAGTGATGGGCAGGAAGGAAGGACATCGGAGCTTTTCCATAAGAATTGACGCTCTCTGGTCGATGCTGTTCCGCCATGCCCAGGTAAGGCAGGGGCAATCAGGTACTTCAGCATCGAGTTTTCATTCATTCCTGGAGATGATGTTAACGCCAGCGAATGCACCGAATCCATGTTGGGCGAAATTGTTGATGACGTGAACAACCTTCTTCTCGATTACGGCATCGGAGAAGCGGGCAAGGCAGACAACGCCACCTTCCTTGCCGAAGTATGTCCTGATGTACCTGTAACACGCCGACAAATGCAAATCATCGGGTTTGCTTGGAAAATTGGTGGAGCTGCTATCTGCAGATTGTGTCTTGGAGGGGGGATGGTGACGGTAGGCGCCGCCTCGGTCTTGGAAGCCTATCCTGGTTCAGCAACATCTTTCTACCTGACCTCCATCTTTCGTTGAGGAATGCGACATTGGAAACAATTGCTGGAAAATACGTTCCATGCCTTGGAACCAAACCTGATGTGGAGGTTGATCTCGAACTCAGCACGAAAGCAGCATTAGCTGGCATTAGTTGCTAAAGCTAGACTGTGGCTTCAGGGTCGTGGTGGTTGCAGCTCTCGTATGCCTCTCTACTCTAGTAGCGTAAACTGAGTGTTTCTTCATTTTGTCCAGTATTTACTGTACACAACCAGTTCCAGTCGTTTCCTATACTCATACACTGTAATTTTGCAACTAAACTTAGTATACGGTGAACTCGCCGTACAGTGCGAACTGTATGCACTATGGAGTAGAGATGCTCTACTGCACACTCCAGTACTATGCGCCCCGCTCTGCTGTTTTGCGTCTCGACTCTCGACTCTCGACTCTCGACTCTCGACTCTCGACTTGTATGATATGCATATGTTCATACGATACTGGTGACATACGTACAAGCGCTTCGAAGAATAACTTTAGAGAGTTCTAGTAGAACGAACCCATTCGCTTTTAGATCCAAATCGTCATTTTCGTAAGCAGATATCGGTGTGACGCAAATTGTTGAGTGCAATATTGGCTCGGCGCTGACGTCAGGGGGAAAGTGGAGGGTATGACGTATGCACATGACCCAAAAATGATACCAAAAAACTAACGTCTTGCATAACTCCAGTACTTGTTCTACGGACTTTCCCACACTCAATGAAAAAAGGAACAAGGAAGAATGCCGTCACGTCACGACGTCACGACATCCGCAGCAGACCTCCAAAGATCACTTGGATCGAGATTTGGAAAGATTAAAAGCGAACCATGAGCTCGCCACCTTGCTCCTATCGCAATGTCGACAAGGATTGTCCTAATCTGAAGGATGAGGAAGAAATCTTTCTTGAAACTCTGAGCCATGCATGTGAGATTTCTATCCGCTTGATTGAGCGACGAGACCTCAAAATTTCATGCAAGGAATCTTTCAGTCGAGTTAACATCCAGAGCGTTGCCAGACTCGAGGCGAGATGTCATTCATCCTGACCAAAAATGGCATTCGCAACCCGGCCTCCTGGCCTGTCTTTACCTTCCTAGTGGATGACTCTGCAGCGACACCTTCTCTGTAACAGATTGCTTCCAGCGTTGAAGAGCACCCTGACCTGAGGACCTTGACACTTCAAGGCTGCTCTCGCATCCCTGGATTTTACACCTGTTTGCTGCAAACCATTACTGTCTCATCCCTCACAACCTTGAATATTGCAAGCTGGGTTGATTTCAGTTCATCAGTGGATTGGACTGTGGCGACCTGGCGTCTGAAACAACTTGAGCACTTGTCGGTTATGTACTACAAGTGGGATGAGACGAGTACGCGAGACATGTGTACCTTGCTGTCCAGCATCAGTGGCGGCTTGCAAACCTTAACATTGGAAACAGGAACCATGCCCGGTGAAATTTGGGTCGCCATGAAGGATGGATTGCAAGGGTTGGTATCACTGAAGGAGCTCTCATGGCTGGGCAAGCTCGAATCGATGTCGGGCAACCATGGGGACAATGAACAAGTGCGACAGCAGCAGATGGCGACAGTAGTAGCAATGGAACAAGCTTGCCGAGCATTAAGTTCATCGCGACAGTTGGAAAAGCTTGAATTGGCTTGGAATATCCTGCCGTGGCCATGTCTAAATGAAATTTTTTCATTACAAAAAGGTGGCATGAAGCTTTCGACATTGTCACTTTCGGCCGTAGATACAGATGGTGCTCATGTGCTCGGCGAATTTTTAGAAGCGGACAGCTGTCTTACCGCACTGAAGGTTGCTGTGGCCGATGATTATACTGATGTCACTCGATTGTTGGAGGGAGTCATGCGCCACTCAACGTTGATCCAAGTTTCACTTTCAAACGTAACAATTGACAATGATACAGCGAAAACAGCACTCAAACTCTTGGTCTACAACAATGTTCTCCGAGACTTCACCCTGGCTTCCAGAAACATGGATTGTGGATACCTTCAGGACGTTCTCATAGGACTCCGATACAATACGACTCTTCAGTCGGCTCGTTTTCCCGCTCCCAGCTTCACCCTAAATCTGCACGCATGCTTTGCCCTCCAAGATTTTTTGGTTGAAAATGCCACTCTCCTGGAACTGCATTTAGGTGACTGTCAAGTTCCGTCATCTGACGACGATTGCGCATGCATTGTTGCAGATGGGATCATGGCCAATTCAACACTCCGCAGGTTATGTGGACTCTCCTGTTCAGAGGCCAGAGCATGCATCTGGAACACAATGACACATGCGCTCGAGTCCAACATGACTTTGGTCGAATTTCCATTCTTCAATTCATCGAAGGAGACTACGACTCGATGTGCTTCTTCCCTATGTAAAGTACCTCCACATGATCAAGGGTATCATTTACCATACCCCCCTAACTTCTATCTGGATCTCAATAAGATTGGTCGGAAACACATCTTGAGTCCAAACGCTTTGGATACGGCACTTGCGCCCCATGTTTTGGGAAAGGTGTTCTCTACAGATCAAATGTACTATCTCTTGCAAGCTCGGGTGGATTGGTTTCGAGGGACGGCGTAATCGTAGGAGCCGGCGCTAATTGATGTATACTATTGTGAATGAACTGAGTTGATATTCTTTTGATAATAAAGGAGAAAACAGAACCTTTCCTACATATTGTCAGACCCGAAGAACCGATAATTGAGTAGAATAATATTAGAGCATCTACAAAAGCGTGTATGTATGTATGTCATATATGCCTGCAGAACTTAATGACATTTGTGTATGATAGAACCTGGGAGGTGGGGTAAGCCGTGCCATAGCATTCACACATGAACATGTGCGTTCATATGAAGAACATCTAAAAAATTCACCACTTTCAAAAGCTTTTTGATTTATGCTTGACCTGTACTCCAGTACAATACTCTACTAGCTAGTAGTAGAATATTCCGTACGACTGAACTGTTGTCACTGGTCACTCTCGTAATTTGCGGTGTTGCGGGTTCTGCGTACTGCGGACCACGTCGTACTGTACAGCGTTGTACTTTACTACTACTCCATAATTGACCTTGGCTGTTGACGATAGCACTACAGGCATAGTACTTTAAGCCACCGCATTCTGTGAGCAGGCAGCAATACGCACCTGCTAAGATTACCAGTAGTCTAGCTAGCAAGGGGAAAAATTACAAAGTTGCTACTGCAGCACTTGCACTCCTTTCGAGTCTCGCGTTTCTTTAATACTTAAGTACAAATACTGGAGTCCTCGGGGTACTGGAGTACTCCGACTACTTGTACTGGAGAACGTGGCTGGAAGCTCCAGTAGGTATGCAGTACTTGTACGATGTAGTAGTACAATCATGGGTTGTACTGTGTAGGCTGTAGTACGTACGAGTAAACGAGTTCCTGGTACCAGTACATTACTACCGGTAGTACCTGGTACTGTAGTACGGTGGATGGTCAATAAGGGTAATCCAGTACAAGTACTACAGTACTACAGTAGTCGTACTCCAGAACCATGGTGCCAGGCAGTACAAAGAACAAGTGCCTCTATCGGAGTGTACGAGTACACGCTGTGAAAATGAACATCTCGTTCTACGAGTACTGGTACAAGTACTTGTACCTTACTACCGATAGAGTACACATGAAAAGGGTCACAGGACACGGGACATGGACATGGGACAAGTTACAGCAGCTGACGTGCGTCTGACGATTCCCTCCCGTCTTGCGTGCAGTGGAATGCGAAATGCCGACTGTGCGGTTCATCAATTAGATGGGTTGCTTTATACTCTTATTCATAGCTTTGTATATGATATTCTGATGACGTCGTCCATTGGTATCAGTTCATTCTCATTGATGACCATCAGGATATATTTGTACCTGGTAGCATCTTTATACTTTATATATGCATATGTATGTTTACAAGGATTGGCACTGGTATAAAATTTCAGTGCATTCGAATTGTCTCGAGCATGCCATAGAATGCTCGAGCGTGCAATGGAATGCTCGAGCATGCCATAGAATGCGATTTTTATCAAAACGTATTTAGTAGTTATAGTTTCATAGTGAACGACGTCTGGCCGGCTCGAATGCATTCCATAGCATGCTCGAGAATGCGATTGCATTCTCGAGCATTCCATTGCATGCTCGAGAATTCTAATGCATGCTCCTCGCATGTATACATTCATTTAAATTAGAATTATCGTTAGGTACACATCCATATGTAGCCAATGGACAATCCTTGACTCTGCACATTTACTTACACATATTGTCATGATTGAGCAACTGAATAAAAACACTCATTTTGAGATAAAGAACGTTGCCTCCCCAAAAAGTATGCCCGTACTTTGAGTATGTACTACTACTGGCTACGTCAAAACTCAAAACACAAAGAACAGAAAAGATCAAAGCAGCCAACGATCAATCCACTACTAATAGTACTTGGTACCGGGATAGAGATCCGAAGACAAGATGGAAAAGTCTAACTTTCATTTTACTGTGGGAATCGTCAGACACACGTCAACTGCTTTAACTCGTCACGTGTCATGTGACCCTCTTTGTCGGTACAATTCAAGAATGACATACTCTGTACAAGTAGTATTGTACTCGGAGTACAAAGATTCAATGCACATCCACAATCCACAGAGTGTTGTACGACGTGAAGCAGCATTTTGATCCACGGCCTGGTACTTGTACTAGTACCAGGTACTGGAGGACTTGTAACTTGTACAGTAGGAGTACCTGGTACCCGCCTTTTTATTCACCACCCAACGCACAATAGTACAAGGACTGGTTTAACTCAGAGTACAACCAGGGTTGTACTCGGATACTGGACCTTCCACGTTCTCGAGGATTACAATACACCAGTACTACATACTTGTACCGTAGCAACGTGAATGGAGTAGTACTCCAGTACAAGTCCAACTACTCGAGTATGCGTTAGCGGTAGCATGTTGTACGATACTAGAGTTGAGCTTTCGTACAAAATAAATGTCAAGTACGAGTATAGTCGTATGTATCAGTAGTACAGTACTGCGTTGTACAGTACGACGACGTCCGCAACACCGCGAACACCCCAAACCGAACCCAGGAAAGAGTTTTTGGAATTCGAAATTAGAAGGACGGTATGTATAGTGCAAATCCTCCAGAAATATTCTCTCTACTAGACTACCGGTAGTAGAGGTTCCAGCGTAAATCGAGAGGCTTTTAAAGCGGGGAGAATTATTTTCATACATGTTTTCACATAAATGCAGCGTGTGCATGCAATGGCACGGTTTACCCCACCTCCCTGGTAAGGCCCACCCCTTACGGTAGTGAAAAGTTGAGATGAAAAACTGACCCCCAAACTTTTTTAGAATATACTGCTTCCCCGGCCTTATCGTGAACGCAGAAAAGTTGTGTTTTCGGGTATTTTTGTCCTTACTGTCGCATTTTATTCCATACTACGAACTCCAGTACTATTATTAGAGGCAATTCCACTACAAGCCGTCATTGCTGGTGACCATAGCGATACTCGCCAACATCATCGTTGAAGGCGAGTGATTACAACAAGGTACTGTAGTGGAAAACAATACACAAGTAGCATTTAATTTTTCAGGGTGTCGCCATCATGGTTGCTAGCATCGTCGTCGTTGCTACCGTCTAGTGTCGCCGTTGTCGCTGGTGTTGTCGTCGTCGCGAGGTCTGGTGTCATTAGTGTTGCCGTCGTCTTGTCGTCGTTAGATCTAGTGTCGCTTGCGTCGTCGTCGTTGACGACGTCTAATGTCGACGTCGTCGCTAGCGTCGTTGTCGTCGACAACGCCAAGTGTCGCCGTCGTCTTCGTCGTTGCAAGGAGTACCGGTAGTATTGTAGTCGTCGCTGTCATGGCTGCTACTCTAGTCGCAGTCGTCTTCGTCATCGCTAAGATCGCTCGTTGTCGTTGCTAGCGCCTCGTCGCCGTCGTCGTCTCTAGTCGCCGTTGTCGTCGCTTGTCGTCATCGTCGCGAATTATAGTGACACCGTCGTCGTCATGGTCGCTGAGTGTTGTCGTCGCCGACGACATCAAGTGTCGCATCTCTAGTCGCCGTCGACTTCGTTGTCGCTAGTGTCGTCGTTGTCATCGAAGATGTCTAGTGTTGCCGTCACTAGTGTCGTCGTCGTCGCCGTCGCCGTCGCGAGGTTAAGTGTCGCCGTTGTCGTCGTAGACAACGACAACGCTTGACATGACACCTACATACGTTTACTCGAATGGTGTGACAACTTGACACTTGGCGACAAGATCTCGTTTCACGCAGCGATGATTCAATCGACTCGAAGATCTCAACTTTTCATGAAAGAAGTTGCGTTAAAGGGCCCCAACTTTTACAAGCAGCTTTTCGATGAATCGGACCAACAGTTTTTCATGCAACTTTTCACCCATAAGGCCGGTCAACACGAAAAAAAGTTGGGGGTCATTTTAATCTCAACTTTTCACTACCGTAAGGGTGGGCCTAAGTGTTCCATTGCAACTTTATTAAAAAGCACACGTTCAAGGTAAGCAACCTCCATTGTCCATTCATCATGGTTGCTTCTACAAGCTCGTTTTGTCAACCTTGAGAAAACAGGAGCTGAGACTCGATGGCATGTTGGTGGATTTCGTGCATACCATACGCGCGTAGAATCCATCTTGATCGAACTGCTTTGCTGTCGATGTCACATCACAGTAGTATTGGCATCAGGTAGTACTGTGGCCAATATGTCCCATTCCTGCTAATTGATTAAGATAGCAGGAAGTATGCACAAGGGATACTTTTTGAATGCAAGCACCTGGGTGAGGTGCGTTTCGATATCGTTGATTCAAGACGAGTCGTGGCAATGAGCTTCGTTGACTACATTCCTTCTTCTACTATCGTCTAGACTCGCGCCATGGTGATGAATATGCCCTTAAGCCACCTCATTTCACCAAAATTTCTCACACCTTCGTCCTTGCTTTCTCGATCAGATTGGCCAAAGGATCACGATTGTCACCGCACACAACCAATTCAGTTACTATTAGGCGCAACGCAAAGGCTACCTCTGAGAATTAGAAAGAATGGTAGACGAAGCTCCAGAAGGTGCAGTTAACCTGCACCGCCCGCACCAGCCGTGGGTGATGTTGACAGACGCAGTGCTCGCAAACGTGTCAAGGAGATCAACACAGCAGCACGAATCGCGCGTCAGCGCCTCTTTTTGTTGTATCATGCTGCCAAGTGTCCAGAGGAGGAGGGTCATTGCCGTATGACACCGCATTGTGCTTATATTAAACGGTTGTGGAATCATCTGAAAGTATGCAAAGATTGCAATTGTGCGGTGCAGCATTGTGTCAGTTCCAGGACTGTGCTGGCTCACTACTGCCGTTGTAAGGATCATCAATGTCCAATTTGCGGACCTGTTCGATATACGCTTCGCCTTCGCAAGCACCGTTTTTACAGTGGAATGCTCTAAACCCTCGGAACAGTTGTGACGTTTGGAAGGAGACTCTATTAGCTCATTGCATGATAGTACGTGTGTGCGACAGAAATTTATCTTGCGAATTAACGGTGTTGCCAATCGCGTCGATGAAATAATTTATGATGGAGAAATCATGTGCATTTTGCTTCGGTGAGAAGTCTAGCATGTAATATTAGCTGTCAATGGCAGCTACTGTATGCATAGCAAATGCTGTCGATGCGAACGGAGTCACTTCATCATAATGTCGGGTTAAAGGTTAGAAGAGAGCAGTACCCCGATAAGACTGTAGACGGCATTGTTGCTGCGGTCAGGAGTGTGACATTGTTGTTGCCACCAACGAAGTGCATACTCTCATACTACCACACTGTACACATCTTTTGACACCACATGACCTCCACAAATCTGCAAAGCATACTTCAGGTACCAATCGTGATGGATTATCAAAGCATCCATGGCCTTCTTTTGTGTCAAGGAGAGAGTTTGTAACCTAACAGATCTTGGACCGTCAAAGTTTGACCATCTTTCACACGGCATTGTGCGAGAGAAGGTCCACGTTAGCGTTTAATTCGGAAGTTTTGCATTCCTTAATTTCAGGAAAACTTCGTGAAATAGGCCAGCTCCTGCTGCGCAGAAAACTGCGAGACAAACCTACTGTTTTCCCTCTGCTACCCTTTCCCCAAAACCCCAGTCGTTGCATTGAGAAGTTAACCATGCCATGTGGGTTGTGTCGTAAATGCTAAATACATCCACACGGTTACATCCGTTCTGCAAGCTTTACGTCCAGGATTGGTGGAAGTTCGTGCAAAGAATCATAAATTGCTCATAAGTTAACCGAGTCTACATCTTGCAAGACCCTACGGTAGTACCTTGAACCTCATTGTCACGAACTACACCACCGGGCTGTGTGGTGTGATTCGTTCCTTTCGTCGCCCTCCAAGCTCTGCTATTCTGATCCATTGCAACTTCATCTATTACTTTCAAGGTAAGCAACCTCTTTTCGTCCATCGTCGTCGTTGCTTCTGTATCGCTCGTTGTGACAACCTTGCGAAAATCAGAAGCTAATACAATGGATGGGACGGCATTTTGTTGATTTCGTGCATACCATACTTTCGTAGAATCCACGGTGCACAGCATTTGTTGTGAGTCTGCTTCGAGCAGCCAGCTACATGACGCAGCAGTGTCATGAAAATCAAGAATATTTTGGCACCGAGTGTTGCATTCCCTGATTCGAGTGCTGGGAGTATATGCACGAAACTTTTGAATGCATTGTTCATGATTTGAAACACATGGGTATGATACGTAAAGATGTCGTTGATTCGAGACGTGGCGTTGAGCGTTGAACCCTTGACGCCTCATTACACCAAAA
This sequence comes from Fragilaria crotonensis, assembly GCA_022925895.1. NCBI lineage: Eukaryota > Bacillariophyta > Fragilariophyceae > Fragilariales > Fragilariaceae > Fragilaria > Fragilaria crotonensis. The sequence goes on from JAKSYS010000009.1 coordinate 85,091, forward strand.
CATTTCTAACACCCCTCGTCCTAGCTTTCCAGATTCTGATCAGATCGGCATCACCACCACAGTAAGGAACTCTACCACAAGTCGAAAGCTGTCACTGAAACACCCGCGAGTATGCAATCTGTAGAAGAGAAACTCCAGAAGTTGCAGTTGCAACCTGCGCCGCCGGCACCACCACCACCACCACCGCCACCAGTAGCAGCCGTGGGTGATGTTGACAGACGCAGTGCTCGCAAACGTGACAAGAAGAACCGTAAAACACTGCGAATCAAGCATCAGCGCCTCTTTTTGTTGTATCATGCTGCCAAGTGTCCAGAAGAGGAGGGTCATTGTCGTATGACACCACATTGTGCGAATATGAAAGAGTTGTGGAAGCATATTGAAGAGTGCAAGGATCAAGTGTGTGGTGCAGCATTGTATGAGTTCAGGTACTTGCTATGTCACTACCGCCGTTGTAAGGATGTTCGATGTCAAGTTTGCGGACCGGTTCGACGTGTGGTGCACAGTCGTGCGCCGCGTATTACAGTGGAACCCTCGGGATAAGTGTGAGGGTTCTGTGGTAGGAGGTCCTAATATCTAATTGCTCATTGTGGTCCTTGAATGCGACAGAAATTTAACGCTTTTGCCAATCGCGTCGATGTGATTATGTGTACTTTCCATCGGTGAGAAGCCAAGGATGTATTGTTGACTTCCGATGGCAGCTACTGTAGCAAATGCTGTCGACGCCAGAGAGCCCCTTCATCGTAAATGTCGAGGTACCGGTAGAAGCATGGAGTCATAGATCCAAATCAAGATGCCGCATAGGAGAGTACGATACGGGCACTCAACCGTAGCTACTACCGGTAGGAGTACTGTAGATGTCCCTTAATCGAGCCGATCGACCTGCTAAATAGATCGCCTTCGTGAAATTACGTTGTGAGCAGACGCACCTTGTCTGGACGAACAACAGCACGGATCCCAGTACTCCAGATAGCATTTTGAAAGCATGCTGATTGGTTCGGCTTGACGTCATGAATTGTCTTCTAATCGAACTGTATTTGAATATCACAGACTGTGATGTAGAAGCTACAAAGCAGTGTAGAGCGATTTATTTAGAACTGATGCCAAGTTCCGACTTCCGACGCTCAATTACGTGACATCGTGTGATTGAGCGAACGAGTTGGCGGCACAGACGAACACGTTCTGGGTTGGACGTGTTGCGTCTGTCTGGCTTCAAAACGTCTATGTACTGTCCTATCAGGCGAGGCCAGGGCGCACATCAGGTGCTTCACGTTTCCCAATTCTGCACATCCTATCTCTCATGCGTTTCGTATGGTACCTGTGCTCATACGTCATTGTACAAGGTACCTGGTACTCAGTGTACATACACTGCCTTCAATACCAAAAGTTGGAAGTGGACCTGCAGTACGTAACATGTAAAAATGTACCGACTCTACTGGTAACACTACATTGTAGAACTTGCAGGCGTGGAGTCAAGTATTCGTATCATACATAGAAAACTTGATGCCAGATGTGAATTCCTCCCACAAAACGAGCTGCTTCATGTTGTTCTATTGATCTGTTTTTATTTCATGCTATGGAGTACAAAATCTGATCGTTGAACTTGTGGGATGGATGGATCAGCAAAGTAACAAACGCTTGCATCCACAACAGACACAAGTCCATCATGACCTTACATTCCACTCACAACTCGCTACAACTTGGCACAACTCAATCACGAGGAGTTGAGTGCAAATGAGTTGAGCAACGTTACTTTGAAGTTGTTATGACTCTCGAATAACCAAGTTCCGCTAATTGTCCGTTGCTCAATCCCTGAATTCAAACTCATGCTGCGACTGCGTTGATCCATCCATACCATCGCATTCATCATGCGAATGATTTCTTCTGAATCAAACAGAATTCATTCAAAGCTCACATTGTCAACAGGATGTCAATCCGCGTACCGGATTTGATGGAGCCAACTGCTAAGCGTCGCAGTTGACTGTATTCCAGCATCCATGTTGTACGTGGTACTGCTATGGTTGTCCGATAACTATGTATTCGAACAGCAGCCGCATGCATTCGGCAGGTGCTGAGTGCATTACAGATTTCGCATCCACAAATTTCATGCAACATGTATCCGATGGAACTTGAAAGTCGCTTGAATTTGTCTCTACTGAAAGGGGTGTTGCTTGGGTGCTGGGACACTACATCAATGGTGTTGACGTCATATACTCGTCATTTGGTGTAGTCAATGCAATTCATTTGTCTCGTCGTCGTCGTTGGTGGTTGTTGAAAACGATGAACAACGAATAATCGCCATGTTGGCGTTTTCTCGTTTTCACACGTTGTTTCAAACTCAAAATCGCAATTCCCTTTTTGTTTGGGTTAAGTTTTCTGGAAATGACGTCTGTTCGTCGTCAGGGTCGAGCTCTGATCTTCCAAGAGTTTCGGCTGTCTGACCTCACGGGTTCTCTCACAAAACCATACCCCAGAGCGGATTTGACAGGACCCAGGTACGTAGAGTACATACGTAATTCTATTCCGAATTTCTTCGACGCGTTGAAACGTGTGGCATCGGTGATTCCTTTTCTTCGCCTTGCGAACTGTTCTTTTCGTCCATTGCAACTTCATTTCATCACTTTACATGTAAACAACCTCCCTCCTCCATCATCATGGTTGCGTCTGTATGTTCGTTGTGTTCATCTTGGCGACAATGAGCGGAGAATCGATGTGATGGCTTGTTGATGGATTTCGTACATACCATGCGCGTAGGATCAACGCAGCACACCGTCTGTCGTGAATCCGTTTAGAACTGCCTGCCATGACGAAGCAGTGTCAAGAATATTTTTCATCACAGGTCTATTGGCACCGTCTACTGTCATTGACATCCTCCATTAGACAATAAACAATGCGGTGAGCCTGCGCAATGACACTGGTGAATGCGTACTGCATGACTCGGTGCTCATGGATTCATGGCATTCATTCGGTTTTCTAGCTTGTGAAGTCGAGTCGTGGTGATGAGCCTTGAATCACGTTCCTACATTAGAGTCGCTCTATTGCGCTGAGCTAACGCGACACTTCATTTTTTGAATATCTCTCACATCTTCTTGTTTGCTTTTCTGGTCACAATCAGATTGGGCAAAGGCTCTCGGTTGTCGAAACAAGAAACTAACGTTCACACGCACCTCCAGTGAAGTGCCTACAATTCCTTCCTTTGGCCTCTATGTGCGATTGCGAACACAGCCACAAGTAAGGAACACGGACGCCATTCAGTTTTGTTGTTTGTCGCTTCAAATACTTCAAGGGAAACTATCAGTAGAAGGGAAACGATCAGTACGAGGGAAAGTGAGCACTGACGAAGGATTGCTGCTCTGCCTCTGAACCAGATAGAGAGAGTATGCAATCGGCACAGCAGCTCCAGCAGCCAGGGTCGCAACCACCTCCGAATCAAGCCATGGCACCAGCTCCGCAAATGCAAATGCCGCAGTCGGCTCCAGCTCCACCTCAGGGGTATCAGTATGCTTCGGTACCACAACAACCGGTACAATATCAACAACAGCAGCAACAACAACAACCACAGCAAGCTTCTGTTCCGCCACAGCAGCAGCAACAGCAGCAACAACAACCACCACCAAAACAACACTTTCAACATCAGGGGCTTAATGGGGGATGGCAAAGTGATAAGGATGAATGATCGGCGGAAGATGATTGCTAGAATGTAAGTGATTTTGCACGCCCTCGTCGTTGTGTCGTACGCCAGTCTCTAGTTCCATGAGCTCACGTCGCCTCTTTTCTCTCGTTCAACCGCAACGGTGCAGCTTTTGCAGCAGCGAAACCAAATGCTCCCAGGAGTGGCTGCAGAAGTTACCGCAGATGGCGAAGCGATTGGAGGAATCTCTGTACAGGTCAGCCAGTCGTTTCCAGAATACAACGATACCTCGACGCTAAAGCAACGGTTGCAGCAGCTTGCAGTCAATATCGGCATGAAAACCAAGTTGATGGCGCAGAAGCACCAACAAGCGCAGCAGCTGCAGCAAGGACAGCCCCAACAACAGCAACAAGTTCAGCAGATGCAGCAGCAGCAACCGTTACAACAGCAACAGGTACAGGTACAACAAGTGCAACAGCAACAAGTTCAGCAGCAGCAGCAGCAGCAACCCCAGTACCAACAACAGCAACCGCAACAGGTGCAGCAAATGCAGCCTCAACAGCAGCAATACCAGCAACAACAGCAGCGGCTGCAAGTACAACCTCAGCAACAGCAGCAACAATACCATCCGCCGCAGCAGCAACAGCAGCAATACCAACCTCAGCAACAGCCTCCGCCACAACAGTACCAACAGCAGCAAACAACAACAACAACAACAACATCAGCAAATGCAGCCCATGCAGCTTCAACAGCAGCAACCAATGATGCACCAACCGGCTCCGTGCCACCACCACAGCAGCTTGTTGCACCTGCACCAAAATGTTCCTCAGCAGCAACAGCGGATGGTGAATATGGCGGATATCAATCCCATTATGGGACAGCAACAGGCTCAACACATGCAAGTGCAGCAACAACATCCCCGCAGCCCCCTCCGCAGGTCAAATGCAATATCAGCAGCCTCCTGCTGTTCAAGCGCCAGTGCAGCAGCCCGCGCTGTCTGCACAACAACCGGCGGTTGGTGATGTGAATGGAAGCAATGCTCCCAAAACTCTGATCGTCAGCAAGTTTTACGACATCAGCAGCAGCGACTGTTGTTATTGCGTCATGCTGCGAAGTGTCAACACGAGGATGGTCGTTGTCCTGTGACACCATTGTGCGGGGATGAAACGGCTGTGGAAGCATATGCTGAGTGCAGGATCAAGTGTTTGGTACCTCATTGTGTCAGTTCCAGGTATGTGTTGAGCCACTACCCGTTGTAAGGATGTTCGATGTCCAGTTTGCGGACCGGTTCGAGAAGCGATTCACCGAAGCCACGAGAAGCAGAAGCAGATGCAAGCTCTCAAACAACGGCATCAGCAAGCGATTCAACAGAACCAACAGGCACCAATTGTTGCGAGTACGACCGCTCCACCGTTGCCTCAGCCGAGTGTTCCAGCTCCTGTCACCTCCGAGCCCGCGAACAAGCGACGAAAGGTCGGCCCCGGTGTTCCTGCACCGATTCCAGTACCAGTACCTGTCGCCCCTTTCAATCAGCAGCAACGACCAGCAGCAATCGCGCAGCCTCCGCCTCAGAGACCGCTTGCCCCACCTGCGCCTGTTGGGCCTGGCGGACTTGCACAGCGTGTCAACATAAATGCGGGATACACCTACAGCAATCCTGGAGTGGTACGATCGGGCCAGCAACCAGCAGCTCCCGGTGTTCCGGGTGTACCTGGCGTTGCGTATGCCAATGGACAAGTGATTATGCCGAAGCACACAGGTCCCAAGCCTCGCGAGGATCATACTCTCATCAATTGTTTCTCAATTGAGCAGATCGAAACCCACTTGGCGTCGCTCAACAAAGGTCTCCAGTTGCAACCCTTGAAGTTAAAGCAAAAATGCTTGGATGTTCTCAAGATACTGCAATCTCACCAGCATGGTTGGGTCTTTAATTCTCCTGTTGATCCCGTTGAACTCGGACTTCCTGATTATTTTGAAGTAATTAAGCGCCCTATGGATCTGGGAACCATCAAGAAACGACTAGAGAATGGATGCTACCACTCGCTGGAAGATTTCGAGGCCCATTGTCACCTGACGTTTGATAATGCCATGACGTACAACCCCGAGGTTCAGTTGTGTTCAATATGGCGAACGAGATGAAAGAAATTCACGAGCGAATATGCAAATTTGATCCGGAACTTACTGCTGAAGAAGACGCCAAGCGCAAGAATGGGAAGCGTGCTCGCTTTGTGGATGCGAGAAATTGCTTTTTGAACCGCCAGTGTTTTACTGTAATGGTATGAATTGCCCATCCAAGAGAATCCGCCGGAATAGTTACTACTACATTGGTGCAAATAACCAGTATCACTGGTGCCATCAATGTTATCAAGAGCTCAAGGATAATCAGCAGCTCGACCTTGGTGAAGTCACGATGAGAAAAGAGGAACTCACGAAGAAGAAGAATGACGAGGTACACGAAGAGAGTTGGGTCCAGTGCGACAAGTGCGAACGATGGATTCATCAGATATGTGCGTTGTTCAACACCCGTCTGAACAAGGACCAGCGGTCGGAGTATACATGTCCCCGTTGCACAATCGACGAGCGAAAGGCCAAGGGAGAAACGGAAGGGTCTTCCACAACTCCAATGGCTGAGGACTTGCAACGAACGAAACTGTCAGAGCTCCTTGAAAGTCACGTTCGTAAGAAGGTTGATGCCTACTTCGAGAATGAGGCCAAAGCCAAGGCGGCAGCTGATGGTATTCCTCTTGAGGAAGCGAAGAAGGGACTGCAGATGGGTGGAGAGATAACTATCCGTCAAGTTACATCAATGGACAGGAAACTTGAAGTGCGGGAGCGCATGAAAAAACGATACGCCTTCAAGAACTACCCCGACGAGTTCACTTTCCGCTGCAAGTGTATTGTTGTTTTCCAGAATTTAGATGGCGTCGATGTTATTCTGTTTGGTCTGTATGTCTACGAACATGACGAGAAGAATCCAGCTCCGAACACTCGCACTGTCTACATTTCTTACCTTGATAGTGTGTACTACATGAGACCACGGAAGATGAGAACTCTCATCTATCATGAGATTTGATCTCCTACCTTGATTACGTCCGACGAAAGGGTTTCTCCACAGCCCATATTTGGGCGTGCCCTCCTCTCAAGGGTGACGACTACATCCTATACGCCAAACCCGAGGACCAGAAGACACCCAAGGATGACCGGCTGAGACAATGGTACATTGATATGTTGGTGGATTGCCAGAAACGCGGAATCGTCGGCTTGGTTACGAACATGTACGATCTTTACTTTGCAGTTGAGAAGAACGACGCGTCGGTGGTTCCATACATGGACGGCGACTACTTCCCTGCAGAGGTTGAGAATATTATCAAAGACATTGAAGAAGGCAAGGGCGGAAAGAAAGGCAGTGGGGCGGGAAAGAAGAAAGAATGCTGCGGCTCAAAAACAGAAGAAGAAATCAGGACGAGGCGGCACAAGGTCAACAGGTCTTGACGAAGAGGCTCTAGCTGCCAGTGGTATTATTCCCCCGGGTATGGAGCAGAAAAGTCTCGAGGAAGGTGGACGAGACTACGTCATGGTCCGATTGGGTGAGACAATTCAGCCAATGAAGGAGAGCTTCATTGTGGCTCATCTTGCTTGGTCGGGTGCCAAGGAGGAACACATGGTGGTCCCAAAAGAGATCCAAGATTATAGAGACCAGCACGGGATCACGTGGAGACTGCCCGAAAGTACATCCCAAAATACTGATCAGAAGCGTATTGAAAATTCTCCACCTGCTGCTGCCGAGCAGACCGCCCCTCCTACCACTGTTGTCTCAGCAGACGGGTCACAACCTGCTGTCCCAACTCTGCCTACGGTGGCAAGCGATGGCAACGCGACTGCTCCGACGTCTGACTCTGCGCCAGCACAATCGAATACCCAACTGAGCATTCGGGAAGGGAAGTTTGCTGCGATGGCTGCTCGGAAACGTGATCTAGACGGCAATTCCAAACCACCGGAGATCGTGAGCAGTGTCGCAAAAGATGACAACGAAAAGGATGACAAGAAGGACAAGGAAGACAAGAATCGTGAGACTGTTAAAGATAGTAAGGGACGTCTCGTGACTGTTCTTGACGACGATGTTGAAGAATTGGATTGCGAATTCTTGAACAATCGACAAGCGTTCTTGAATCTGTGCCAAGGAAACCATTACCAGTTCGACCAGCTGCGACGAGCGAAGCACTCGTCGATGATGGTGTTGTGGCATTTGCACAATCGTGACGCTCCCAAGTTTGTCCAGCAGTGTGCTATCTGCTCCAGGGAAATTCTTCAAGGTTATCGATATCACTGTCCGACGTGTGCGGATCATGATCAGTGCCATGATTGTTATTCGAACCCAAATACTCCTCGCCATCCTCATCCTTTGAAACCGATCGCTGTTGCTTCTCAACAACAGAACGATCTGACTGCAGCGCAACGCAAAGAACGTCAGCGATCGATCCAGCTTCACATGACTCTCTTGCTACATGCAGCCACTTGCCATTCCCCCAAGTGTCCTTCCGCAAACTGTACGAAGATGAAAGGTCTCTTGAAGCATGGCAACCAATGTTCGATCAAGGCTGCTGGTGGCTGCCATGTTTGCAAGCGCATTTGGGCTCTTTGCAGTTGCATGCTCGTCAATGTAAAGCGAGTTCATGTCCTGTACCTAATGCATGGCCATCCGCGAGCGCTTCCGTCAGCTCAAGAAACAACAGCAAGCCATGGATGATCGCCGTCGTCAAGAGATGAATAGAACCTATCGGGGTGTTCGATAGATGTCGACATAGACATGATCCATTGCCATTCATATCATTTTCACTCGTACACATTACAACTTTCGTCTACCAATAGAGCGATTTCACGCTTGCATGGTGGCGAATACACTCTACACAGTTTGCAAACTGTTCTTTCGCAGTGATGTCGGAACATAATTAATAGATATTGATTCGTCGGACACGATATTGATCTGGATCACAGAATCAAGAATAGCTGATCAAATAGCGAGCAAGGCTTCTCTGCAGCATGCGACGCAAGCCCATGCATCGGTGGACCACGAGTGACTAGGTTGTTTGCTTCTCATATGCATGCAGTCGCAAGTCCGAACGTATCGAAAACGGTATGTTCGCAGCAGCGTTCTCGTAGAACACGTTTATTCTATAGGGAATTCACATTGATCAATACAACATTCTCGCCAGTTACATGACTGTCTTGCTGGAATGTTTGTCGACGCATGGTCACAAGGATTACACGGAGCTCCGGCTTTGCCTCACAGCGTTGAATCAATTTGGCAATGTCCATGGACGTGGCATCCGACAGTAGTACCACCAACATTGGTGCTTGCCGGTTGAATGCAGCGTGAATCGCACAATCCAAGGCTTTCGTTATCGGGCAATCGCCGAACTGTGGTTTGGTCGACAAGAACGACATGTATGCCATTTGTAAACCATCCGATCCAGATACAGTCTCCAATTGGCCGCATTGAAAGATGGGCCGAACCTTGCCCTCAATGTTGGCTCCGAGCCCCCAGGGTGTGTACGTTTGTTTGGAGGAAAACAATTTGGCCACCTTTTGGAGCGCGAGTTGATATGCATTTTTCTGGACAACAGGATGGATTGAATGAAGGAAGTTTGGCTCTTCAATGGCACCATTTGACCTAGTGAAGTCAATTGCTACACACACTACCATGATTGTTTCGGACAGGTGAGTCATTGGGTCGCACCACTGTGTTTTGGGGTTCGATGACAGAGGCATTCATCAACTCCACATCCCCTATAATCTTGTTCGCGCTGTCGGTGATGGTAACTTTCTTCGCCGTCATCAAATCGTGCAAATGTTGATAGCAGCTTCCCAGTTCGACGCCTGTGCGAGTATCGTACACGGAAATACGGATCGGCCAATTCCATTCCAAATTGAATTCCAAAATGGAGGTGCCGAATCGATCTGACTTGACACGAAGACCCTTATGGTCAATCATTTTGGATACTTTAATCCGTGTTTCCGATAGTTGTGCCTCTGGATTGGACAGTCGCAAAGTGGAAAGGCGCAATCTAGCACACTTTGGGGATCTGTGTATAATGTCTCGATCCAGGACAAGTTCGGCGACAAGGACTCCTCCAAGTGGCAGCTGCTTTATTTGAATACCACTGCAGTTCTGCAGCACGTCGCTGACATCAAAGGATGCTGCCCCGACAACTTTGAATCCAGTAGCTGTTGTCTTGTAGAGACGAACGTCGAGTTGTACTGCAGACCCCCATTGAAACCGTAATTTCATAACTTGAGTCCAAACATGAGTAGACCTGTAACACAAATTAGCTTAAGTGTGAGTCCGAGATCAACACTTTTGTGTCCGAAAATGCACGTGTTCTCATTACGCACCCGACCTTGCTTTTTGTCATATCCATTGTCTCCTGCTTGCTGCTGTCCTTGACCCCATGACCTTTGTTTGGGTGTACTACAGATACCTTGCCGACGCAATTATCGACTAGAACATTTTTTGCGGAGACTCGCACTGTCACATCATGATCACAAGTGGCATGATTATGATGATGATGTTGCAGAACTGTCATGATGGAGCTGGGTGTTGCACCATGTCAGATTGCAAGAGCTACTGATACGACACAGAGACACCGGTTACTGGTTGTTTTTCAGTTGTTATCATTGAACGAATTGGCGATGCGAACAGAAAAGCTGGACTTCAACTTTGCGACAGTATTCAGTTCTGACAGTAACCTGTAGAAAAGTCCACAATTGCAGTAATGGGTTTGGACAGTAGTCCGTGGGTACAGGGTACAATGTGACTCCATGGAGATGGTCGTACTGGTTACTAGTACGCTACGTACCCAGAATAGATGAATCGCTGTTCAAGTGTCGCGGAAGTCCCGTTTTCTTCCGAAGATCACACTGATGTTCATGGAGTTCGCATTGACAAATATTTGGGTTCACGTCCGGTAAATGGCGGGAACGAGGGTTTCTGTAACGAGTGGTGTACATTGTATATACATGTAACACTAATAGGAGCCGATGTGTGGGCATACATGCAACTATTTGAATTATCATTTTTTGATTGCTATCATCCAAGGCTGAACGGAAAACTAATGACCATTCCTATTAGAGGGTGTAAGACTCTTTTATAAGGGACTGTATGTGCCCCAACCTTGAAGTGCCCCTTTGACATACGCATGATTGAGCTCTGGAAGTAAGTTTATGTGTTGAAATCTTCTCTCTTTTTATACATATACGAGGTACACATATACTCGGAGTAGAGTCACTATGCTGGCCTCGAGAGAGTGGTCTACTAGAGAGAGCATACTGGTACAGGTATCATACAGTCACAACGTGTACTGGTGTACTGGTGTACTGGTAGTCCGCAATAGACCCCAAACCCCCCAAACCGCCAGTCATGCGGTGTTATTCGTATGAATAGGAGTTTAAGTACTCCAGTACGAGGTAGTAGGTAATACGAGCATCATGTACTGGAGTTGTACTGCACTAAAACAAAAGTAAGCGCACCCAACGAGACTCAGATAACGCTCGTCAGTTCAATTGACGAGCGGTTGATTGCATCTTGGTGCCATAAAATTGCTGTCATTGGAGGCTTGCTTTGTTGCCGGGCTTGACCCACTGTCTCATCGGCTCGTTAACTTCTCATCTCTACCCCCCAACATAGTGATCATGTCCTCAGACTTTCCAATTTCATTAGCTGGCAACGCCGACTTGCGCGAGTTCATGGAACTCGTTACATCGACAACACACGTGAAGAGATACATAAAATTGCCCATGATTTGTGTTATGGGAGACACATCGAGCGGAAAATCGTCGCTCCTCTCGGCCTTGAGCATGGTGCAATTTCCGAGTTCTCATGAATTGACAACAAGATGCCCGATCCTCCTGCAAATGACGCACTCGAATGAGGCGAGGGCGACTGTTTCGATTCAATGGAACGAAAAGAACAATGCCGTCCAATTCGAACCAGTTGACGTCTGTGACATGACTCTACTTCCCGGAGCTATCATCGATGCGCAAAATTTGATTCTGCAACAAACCAAGAAGGAAGTGGCTTTCGATGTCATTTGCGTATCTGTTTATGGACCTCAGTGCTTGGATTTGACTCTACTCGACCTACCAGGCTTGGCTCGGGCTCGGGCTTCCCACGAAAGTGAATCACTCGTTGAGGACATCGATATGCTGCTGCAGTCCTACCTTCAAAATCCCCGTTGCATCATTTTAGCCGTACTCCCCGCTAACGTTGATTTCCACAATTCGCAGATATTGGGCTTGGCGCAAACTGTCGATCCCGAGTTCAAGCGAACTATTCCGGTCCTCACGAAACCTGATTTGATTGATGCTGGCGCTGAGGATCAAGTTCTTCAATTGCTGCTTGGAAAAAAGATGGACTTGGGATTCCATATGTGCAAGGGCCGTGGCCAGGCAGCCCTGGATCAGGGCCAGTCGCTGGAAGAATCACTGCAAGACGAAGCAGATTTTTTCCTTGCTGAAGAACCATGGAGAAGTGTCACAGATCGCAGCCTCTTTGGAACGGTGCAGTTACGCCAGAAACTGGGTGAGGTTCAAATGGCATTGATTCGCGAGACGATCCCGGACATTCTCAAGGAAGTACACTCGAAACAACAGTATGCCTTCTCGACGTTAGTGGCCATGGGTAATCTGCACCAAACGTCAGCTGACAAAAGACGGTATTACCAAGATTATACTCAATCTTTTGTCTCGAGCTTAAAGGCAACGCTGAGTGGAAAGGGTAAGAAGTCCAAGCAACCATCGGCTGCAGCCAAGTTGCATGATGTATGCAATGTTTTCATGCAATCTATTCGAGAGGGATCGCTTGGTACTATCAAAGCGATCGTCGAAGGCGCTCAAGTGTTGGTGACATCAGCGAAAGGCGATGTGCAGGGTGAAGTGGTGCATGTCGATCATGAATACGCTTGTGTTGATTATGTGAATGAAGCTGATAAGCAAAGTGATGTTTTATTTGAATACGTTGGGTACGTCGCTAAGGAGCCGCTCGAGGAGAATGATGTCTGGTCAGACGGCACGAAGGTGTTTATTGCGCGTCAAGGCAATACCTTCGACCTTTTGAAACTTATTCCGCTCAACCGGATTCAGACGGATCCGTCGTGGTTGTTATCGAAGATAGCCGACAACCGCACGGATGATCTGCCGTGCTTTTTGAATGTCGATATCTTCAAGTCCATTGTGTCGGACTTTATCGAAGAAGACTGGAGACCACATTGCACGATGCTCATTAATCAGACTTCGGATATTGTCATGGCGGCAGTATCCGAGTCACTACAAAAGCCAAATGAAATCGAGCGCTTTCCGAAGCTCCATGCCTTGATTAAGCAAAAGAGCAGTCGCGGTGCACGAGCGCTCTTGATCGAAGCCGAAAAACAAGTGAATGATCACTTGGCCATGGAAAAGCACCCCTACACGCAAGACGATGTGTTGCTAGCGAATATTGCAGCTGCGCGGCATCGTGGCCTTAAGCGAGAATTGGAGGTTGCACTCCGGTTGGACCAAGAAGATGTTAATTTTGATACAGCAGCTATTCAAACAATTATGGAAGGCGTTTTCGAGAGGAATCGCCGTAAGTCGGTCGAATTACACATGGCGGAAGATATGGAGATTGTGCTAGAGTCGTATGGTAAGATAGCAACCAAGCGCGTCATTGATCGATCCCCCATGATTTGTTGGGAAGTCTTTCGATCGCTGGTTCCGACCATCCAGGACACGTTGTGGAATATAACCGATGCCGAGTTGGAACAAGCTATGGCTGATACTGAAGAATTCACCGAGAAGCACAAGGCTCTGACGGAAGAGCTCGAAGAGATGAATAAAGCACTCAATATATTTCAATCCCTGTTGCTGTAAGAATAACTACACTGGTTGATGGTGACCCTTCTGCTACAGGTAGATCCTTGTCAATCAAATGAGCAAATCAAATCCAGAGTTCCTACGGTACGAAATATTGATACGACAGACGACAGTACCGGTACCTGTCTACGTCTACGCTCTACGCTACCGATTATGAATGAACCACAGTACCTGGTACTACCAGCTTAGCAGCTATCCGTACGCGTACTGCAAAGAGCAGTGAATACTCAGAGCACTGAATACAACTTGCACGGTCTTGCGTGTAACGCAGTGGCGAATGAGGTTTCTGCGGAAGTCAACGCTTCCCATGTCGAAGCAGTTGCGTGAAGTTTTGACGAACACAACATGCACAACTGAGTTTTAGCCCATTGAGTGCGTGCACTGGCCTGACTAAAGGGCTCTAACAGTTCGCTTTGGATCACTGAGAATCGTTGATATAGTCCACCACTTTGCTTTCTCGACAAGCAGATTACGATTAAACATGTGGAGGGTGAAGTGTTCATCTCCCTCGCGACTCTTGGTGAATGCTGCTGTGCGGCATCAATTTCTGTGTCTCCCTCGAAAACGACCCTTCCGTCATCGATGGCATAGTTCAGGCGCCTTGAGCGGGGGCGGAGGGCTGATTCCCGACGTTAAGACGAACATTGCATCACGGGAACTGCAGATGCGAATCGCTCGGACGTTGTTCCAATACGTGTGGCCACAAGACTCAATGCAATCCAAGGAAGATCAAGAACGGAAATATCGGGTGAAACTTAGTTTAGGCTTGATGGTAGCCGGGAAGATGGTCACGATCCAAGTGCCATTTCTCTTCAAGTATCTCGTGGACTCCATGTCTTCTGAAGCTTTGTTGGCGCAGGATCACGTTGTATCGCTAAGTGGTATGCCATTGGCACTCGTGTTGGGATATGGTATCTCCAGGATCACCATGTCTGGGATGAACGAATATCGCAATGCCGTCTTTGCCCACGTCGCTCAAGATGCCATTCGCAAAGTCGGGCGTAAGGTCTTTGATCATGTTCATCAGCTTGATATGCAGTATCATCTATCTCGGAATACTGGGCAACTGTCGCGAGTTTTGGATCGAGGAAACCGATCCATTTCCTTCATCCTCAACGCCATGGTCTTCAATATCGCACCCACTCTGCTGGAAGTAGGCGTTGTTGCTGGTTTGATGGGATATCACTGTGGCCCAGCCCACGCCGGTGTCGTGCTGGGCACACTTGCCACGTATATGGGATTTACCGTTGGCGTGACGCAGTGGCGGACCAAGTTTCGTCGCGACATGAATCGCTTGGAGAATGAAGCCAGTGGTCGTGTTGTGGATTCGCTACTCAATTACGAAACTGTTCAGTACTTCAACAACGCCGAGTACGAAGGGAATAGGTATGAAGAGTCGCTCCGAAACTATCAGACTGCTGCGCTGCAAGGCCAGCAATCCCTTTCCCTGCTCAACTTTGGCCAAGTCGCCATCTTTTCCGTCGGTCTTACGAGCGTCATGTACTTGACTGGGCAACAAATAATAGCAGGAACGGCGACGGTTGGCGATTTGGTTTTGGTAAATGGGCTTCTGTTTCAACTCAGTATCCCACTCAATTTCATTGGCACGGTCTACCGAGAAGTGCGACAGTCGTTGATTGACATGGAACAAATGTTCAATCTTTTGGATACCAAACCTGGCATCCAAGACGCTCGTGATGTGATTGAGTACTCGCCTGCTGACATGGGGACCAAGCTCACGTTTACGAATGTTGAATTTGCGTATCCTGGTCTCGTGCGTCCGATCTTGAAAGGGATCACATTCGACGTGGAAGAGGGAAAAACAGTCGCGTTGGTTGGTTCGTCCGGCAGTGGGAAGAGTTCATTGCTTCGCCTGTTATACAGATTCTACGAGCCCAACGCTGGCTCCATTGCTATTGGAGGTCATGATCTAAAGGACATGTCGATTCATTCCGTAAGGAAAGCTATTGCAGTTGTTCCGCAGGATACCGTTCTGTTTCATGAGTCCATCAAATACAACATTCAATACGGTAATTTGGATGCTCCGTGGGATCAAGTCATTGAAGCGGCAAAGAAAGCTCGTATTCACGATACCATCATGAGCTTTCCCGACAAGTACGATACCATTGTGGGTGAACGAGGACTGAAGTTAAGCGGCGGGGAGAAGCAACGAGTCGCCATAGCTCGGGCCATCCTCAAGAACGCACCCATTCTATTGTGCGACGAGCCAACGTCGTCGTTGGATGGCGAGACCGAATACGACATTATGTCCAACCTCAAGGAAGTTGGTCGGAACACAACCACCGTCATCATCGCACACAGGTTGTCGACGATACAAGATTGTGACGAGATCATCGTTGTTGGAGATGGCAGTGTGGTGGAGCGTGGCACCCATGACGAGCTGGTTGCGAAAGGTGGGCGATACAGTGAACTGTTGGCAATTCAAGAACAACAGCCGGAGATCAATGATTAGCAGGTTTCACCAGTCTTTCTTTAAATTAAAAGGAAAATGATCTTAAGCCTCTACTCGCATCGTGAGGTGGACGCAGAGGCCGTGCCCAGGAATGGAGGACTGTTCGGCGTCGCCTTCGACGAGAATTGAAATGCCACTCAAGAGCGCTACAGTCACTGTGAGTATGTACTGGCATCACAACATGTTGCCGTTGAGGCTGTGTCCAGGATGCGAAGCCTATGATTTCTGTGGGCTTATGGTCTATAACACGATTTCCCTCTGTGATCATTCTCTTAAAGTGGTGACTTGAAGGTTGCAGGTGATTCTTATCATACACATAAAACTTACTGGCTAGAATTCTACCATACGTACCATCGCATATTCGATACATGCACATTGAATACATTTGTACTTTTGAATATGTGTATTCCATAATGATTACACATGACGCATGAAATTTAAAAGAGTCTCCTGCTACCCATGGACAACAATTGCGAGCACCATGTTCAATGTTCAGATTCAGTCACGCTTTGTTTTCATGGGTTTGTACGTTTGTGCTGCACTCTCTGGTGACGCGCGAACCAATTCAGTCATGCAGAGTGCTCATAATCGACAACTCCCTACTCTAGAACTGACTCTGGGAAACCAACAAGAGGGAAGCCCGTCAAGGACGACATCGCAAACCAAATTCGAAGGAGTTGGTGAAGAATCCGACTCTTCTACATATCTTCTCCTAGATCCAAAGTAATGCGACGATACTTCGAGTCACCGGGCCAACAGCGCCACGCATCGTCAACTCATGATGTCAATCGCCTCATGCGCATTTTTGTCAAGACTCTTACCGGCAAGACCATCACTCTTGATGCTGCAGCCACTGACTCCATGGAGAATGTCAAGGCCAAGATTCAGGACAAGGAAGGAATTCCACCGGATCAGCAGCGCTTGATTTTTGAAGGAAAGCAGCTCGAGGACGGCCGCACCCTCATGAATTACGGCATCAAGGAGGACTCCATTTTGCACTTGGTACTCCGATTGCGGGGAATGATTAGCACATTTACGTACAACGACACCTCCGACCCTTTGGTACGCTTTCTTATGCTGACTGACGATGAAAGAGAAGTAGCTGCTATTCCACGAGATGAGCTTCGTGCTTTGGCAGAGAAGGAGCACGTGAACGCTTTCAGCAACTTCGTTTTCAAGCCAGAGTGCAGGATTCTTTGCGTCGAACAGTGTCGGTTTTTATGTTCATTTCTCGACTTTATGTGGACAAGCACTGCGCAAGATGCTGCCAGGGACCGTGTTGATATGCGCCTGGTGATTGATGGCAACACATTTGTGCAGCTGTTGAGTTGCCTCGACCCTGTTGTTTCTTCAATGCAGCAATCCAGCGCTCTTGTTCGGAACTTGCACAACGAGTACCTCAAAGTACGCCGTGCTACGGGAGAACAATCCGGCATTGATGAATCCAAACTTGCTCTACGAATGACATGCGGACCCACCAATGCGTGTATCAACTTCCATTGTGACGGGGATTACGCTACCAGTACGTCCCAAATCGCATTAAACTGTCCATCTGAGTACAGGGGCGGCCGTTTGTGTTTCTTTGTCAGTGATGCTCTCCATGTCTTGGAACGCCCTGTCGGATCCATCACTCAGCACCCTAGAAGTGTGCTTCACGGCGTCACTGCACTGACGGAAGGCACGCGAAAGAGCTTGTTCGTTGTCGATCGAACCAATGGTCTCGGAGAAGGTGGGGTCATTCAAGTACACAGTGATCAAGTGCAACTCTTCTTGGCGCAGAAGATCTCTCGGCCACATGAGGTCGACATCAATACAATGCCGACATGTGTCGTGTGTTGTGAGCGAGCAGCGGACCATGTGGTTTTGCCATGTGGACATCTCTGTCTTTGTTCTATCTGTGAATCAAGGGTCATCACGAGCTGTCCAATTTGTCGGTCGAATTTTCAACGGAAACAACGTGTGTACATGTAACGGCAAAGCGTCGATGGGCAAGGAGTCTGCATATAGACGTGAAGCGTCTAGACAACATCAGCTGTTGTGTTAATGGTGAAGACGACGTTGATTATTGCTCACAAACAGACTTTCGTCGTTAGGTACACGACGCCGTGTTTTGAACGAAACGATTTGCGTATTTCATATCTTCAGTAGTTGCCTACGTCAACAGCTCTACTTTGAGATTTCCAAAAAACGAATCCGTCTGTGAATGCACACCTTGCAGAACTTACGAGTAGATGCCATTCTCGAGGTCGGGCGACAGGCTTTTGATCATGTTCGCCAGCTAAAAACGCTGCATTTACTCTTAGTATGTACTAGAATCATTATATGTTGCCGTTGAGGCTGCGTCCAGAAAACTAAGAGCCCACGTTCTGTCACTTTCTGTGGAGTATACGCATCAAGCACACACAAGTCGAGAACGCTCGCCACCGCCCTGTGCCTCGCAGAAGATTCGTTTCTCCTCGATGGAGTGCCAAGGATGCCAGAACGACCCATTGCGGACCTCATTGGTGGCCTCCAACAACTGGAAGCCCGCGTCGTATGTGCACAGGAAACGCTATGTCCAACAGTCGTCATTGAAGCCAGCGGTGGCCTCCGTGGAGGCAATTTAGACCACGATGGTAACATTCGTAGTGAGGTCCCTTTCGTTGCGTTTTTAATATTCCTTGTTGTTGCGTTTGTTGGTGCTAGTAGAGATTCGAGCTGTTGTGTGTGATGCTTTGATACTCGAGTACCCGGTTTATTCAAAACAACATTCCATCCACGGGTTTCTCTCAACACCTTTGTGTGCCTGTTTATCATCCTAATGCTATACATTCAACACACGCCAGCCCGTGATCTGCGGAGAAATGTCATCTCGTGTTCTATCCTTCCAGCTCATGGCGAGGCCTCTCGCCGATGGCGATGTCCCTGTTTCCATCCAGGAAGCCAACATCGGCCCCTACAATGGCTTGACGATTGAACAATTTGGCTTCGCCGTTGACAGTAAAGGAGACATGGACGCCATATTCTACCATTTTCAAAGATCAATGTTCCAAATTTCTGGGAACCATTTTGGTGAAGGGAGATTCCATTTCCGCAAGTTACTTTTTGGCGGCGCTGCCAGAACTGGCCAAACGATCAAGGCTCGCGGATGCCGTTCTAAATCCGTCCATGGTGATGTGACATTCGCCAACGTGATGGAAACAAAATGGTTCACTTCGGCTCCCGACATCATCACCATCACCAGAGATACCACCGTCGCACACAAACTCATCAAGGGAGTCTATGTGGATTATGGTAAAATCCCAGATGTCACCATGAAGTTGGCCGTGGTGGCGCTCGTTGGCTAGGGTACTACGACAACGTCTACGTCTGTCCAGGGGTTTGACAGAAGTGGAGCGCACAAAGGCGATTGTTGCCGAAGGCACCAAGTAGGGTGTGTGCTACTCCCTAATGCGGCAGAATCTGAAGATTGTTGTGCCATTCATCCAACGGTGAAAATCAGCAACATCATTGAATGGCAATAACGTTTTCCCTGGCTGCCTGTAGCGGTGTCAATGTGATTTTTCATGATCCTGCATGCACTGCCAAGACCTTTCCTACCCACTTTGATATGGTGGGAAGTATCTGGTTTTCACATGGCCGATTGCTCGCCTCCATCCAATCGAGCAATGACGCAATGATGCAGTGACGCCCTCAGGTTAGCTTTGAACTGAGTCCTCGAGTACAACTGTACCATGTTCGCTCTGAGTACTCCCATCTCCCATGTCACCTGCGCCGCAATCGCCTCACGGTACTCCTGATGTACAAGTACCTCTATCTCACAAAACAAACAAAGCAACCGCGTAAGGCATGGTGCATGGTGGCATGGTGTACTTGTCAAGTTTTAAAATACTCTTTGCTGGCCGAGAAAGCTTAATGTCTATATATTTCGATCTATTTAGAATCTATATCGAATATAAAAGTAAACACTTTTGTATACATTTATCTTCATTTGTCCTTCAGCCCCATAGACGTCATCCCGTCTTCGATTTTCACCAATCAGACAGCTCAAAAACTCGGCTGTTCGCAAGATCGGCGCTGGCCCGGTTGCCGAATTTTTGTTTGACATACATGGCGGATGTGTAACATACTTGTGTACGTTGCCGGTATGCTTACGCCGTTTATAATCTGGGTTGGTAAACTCCAAATCGACCCCTCAAATATTTTGAAGACAAACCTACAACCGCTTATTACTCAAAGTCTACGAGTCGATGTCATCTGTCAGCAAATGGCTTATGGTACTACCGGTACTGTTGTACAACACCGCGTTCAATGATTTAAGGGAGTACTGTAGTATAGCACTATACGTTCGAAAATACATTAGAAATGCGGAGTAGTACACCGTAGATTCTATGCAAGGTACTCGGAGTGGTCCAGTAGCGCAGTACTCGATTGTGAAACCTACAGTACGTTGATACCGGTAGCCTCCTGTTAAAATTGTTGTTGTCCTGGTTCCTGTCAAAAATGCATTGAATATCTATCAAAAACAACAAGTTTCATTCCCACAGTTACTACAACTGACTGTAATTGCTACATGCAATACAGACACAGAATGGAAAGTAAGTTAATTAATGAACTACAGAGATATTACATGCAGATTGTCTGCAGTTGAGGTGCATTCGGCCAAATTGCAATTGTGGAGTATTTGTGTGATCAGTTTTCAAATGTGTACGATACCCGTAGTTTGAGTACCATTTCTACGTACGCGTGTAGGAGACATACGTAACTCCCGTGGCTTTCAAATTCGGATTTGGGCGCGGCTCCGTCGACATGCATTCAAAATGCACCCTCGTAGACCCCAGTTACCCCAAGTAAGTCATATTGGATACACATGGGATGAGATTGTAATTGCACTGAGGGGTTCGTATCGATGACGTCGAAACGAAGCTACATAAATGTGTACATGTATCGATAAGTATATCTTCGATATAGATTCTAAATAGATCGAAATATATAGACATTAAGTTTTCTCTTGCTGGCCCTGCTAAAACGGAATACCGGTACCGTAGTCGGATTACGACAGTACGATTACTAGGTCTACTACTAGCAGATAGACTATAGACTATAGACCATACAAATGATTTTTTGTGTCGTTCTTAAATAATACACCGTACAAAACATACAGCGAGCTAGAAAACGCTGAAATTAGGATTGAGAGTCCCATCCATCTTATCCCTCTGCAGTCCATGAATAATGTTGGTCACTGAAGTCTGACCACCATAGACAGCATAAATTTTGTCAATGGCGGTTGCTGCAGTATCCCTCATCCGAATCAATCTTGATAACAAGTCCCACACCACCTCGAGTTGGCTGTATGGATGCTTTGAGCGACCTCACGGAGAAAGTCTAGCTGATTTTCTCCCACTGACTCCATGATGAAACTCTTGCCAGAGGTCATGAAGACTTGTGGGTGTTAGCATCAGTGTCCCCATCATTGTGAGGTTGTTCGCAGCAGCTTGTTCAGGTACCTGCTCTGCTGCTTCGGCCATTCCTCCTCTCTCTCGTCCACCAGCAGTCCATCACCTTGGTGCAGGTTGCAAGGAGCGAAGTTCTGGGTTACTGTGTAAATCCAGTACTATCTAGTATCTAGTCTAAAGGTGATCTAACTAATGTATCATATGCATTATGCTTCCTGCACGGAGTTGCAACGTATTACGCTGCTACGGTACGGTGATTACACTTGCGGTCGTCACGTCAACAGGTCCAATTCTAGGCGGATCCTGCATACTTGTACGACGTATACTACTGGTACCAGGTACGTTGTACCTAAAATTCAGCAAACTGAACGGGAAGATTCTGTTGTGCTTACATATACATGTGACCATACATACTGCTTTCAAATGTGACACGTACTTGTACTCTACACTCTACGACAATATGCATAGAGGGAATAGAGGGAGGAGAAGTCAGTCTCTATGTAACTTTGTACGTATCATCACCTTAAGTCCTAAAGATTTCCCAACTTCTCAAGAATCCACGGAGTCGCAGGTAACCAATTGCCCTGCAATGTCCCACAGAGGCAGTATGCTTATCTTCAATTTCGTTTATTCTGTAAACAAGGGAAAACGTGTGCATCGTCAAGATGTAGTAATACATAAGCTAGCACGTATCTTCACGGGCAATTTCAGAGATTCGAGCAGCCATCAATTTGATTCAATCTCTGCCAGTCGTGCTAGACTACAGTATCAAAACATCAGATACTTTGTCTCCTTGGGTTCTTGTTCGTTTGTGCACTCGTCTCGTATTGCCAATTGTGTGATAAGCTCATAATCGAAAATTCTCTCTCCAGATCTGATTTCGAGAATCCAACAAGAGGAAACGCGTCAAGAACGAAATCACAAACCAAATATAACTTGCATTTCGCATCATTCATTCGACCTATTCGGATTCGAAGGCGGTGGTGAAGAATCCATCCCTTTTACGCATCTTCTCCAACTAGAACCAAGTTATGCAAAGTAGTAATCACTCTGAGGGCCAACCGCGGAAGCGCCGTGCATCGTCCTCTCATGATGTCGATCGCCCCATGCGCATTTTCATCAAGAATATGATAAATACAATGAATATCATCACTCTTGATGTTGAAGCCAGTGACTCCATCGAGAATGTCAAGACCATGATCCATGAAGTGTCGGGTTATTTTCCGGAATCGCAGCTTTTGTTCTTTAAGGGAACCAAGCTCGAGGACAGCCGCAACCTTGTGTCTTACGGCATCAAGGAGGACTCCACCTTGCACTTGGTACTCGAATTGCGGGGAATGATTAGCACATTTAAATACAAGGACGCCTCCGATCCTTTGGTACGCTTTCTAATGCTGACCGACGATGAAAGAGAGGACGCTGCTGTTCCACTTGATGAACTTCGTGATATGGCACAGGAGGAGAACGCGAACCGTTTCAGTACCTTTGATTTCAGACCT
Source organism: Fragilaria crotonensis (assembly GCA_022925895.1). Lineage (NCBI taxonomy): Eukaryota > Bacillariophyta > Fragilariophyceae > Fragilariales > Fragilariaceae > Fragilaria > Fragilaria crotonensis. Next base: position 108,032 of record JAKSYS010000009.1, read on the forward strand.
GAGAGCAGGATTCTTTGTCTCATACAGTGTCGCCATTTGTGTTCATTTCTTGACTTTGTATGGACTAGGACTGCGCATGACGCTAAGAGTGATCGAGTTGATATTCGCCTGGTGATTGACGACGACACGTTTGTGCAATTGTTGAGTTGTCTCGACCCTCTTGTTCCTTCAACGCATAAAGCCAGAACTCTTGTTCGGAACTTGCACATCGAGTATCGCAAAGTACCCGGTGCTAGGGGAAAAAGGTTCGGCAATGTTGCTTCCCAACTTGCTCTACGAATGACATGTGGACCCACAAATGCGTGCATCCACTTTCATTGTGACGGAGAATACGCCACCAGTACGTCCCAAATTGCATTAAACTGTCCATCCGAGTACAAGGGTGGCCGTTTGTGTTTCTTTGTCAATGACGCTCTCCACATCTTGGAGCGCCCTCTCGGATCCATCACTCAGCACGCTGCAGGAGTGCTTCATGGCGTCACTGCACTTACAGAAGGCACCCGAAAGAGCTTGTTCGTTGTCGATCAAACTAATGGTCTCGGAGAAGGTGGGGTCATTCAAGTGCGCAGCGATCTAGTTCAGCTCTTCTTGGCGCATCAGGTCTCTCGGCCAAATGCAAACGACATCAATGCTAAGCGGACATGCGTTGTGTGCTATGAGCGTGAAGCGGACCATGTGATGTTGCCATGTGGACACATGTCTTTGTTCTGCTTGTAAGTCGGGGGTCATCACGAGATGTCCGATGTGCCGATCGAAGTTTCAACGTAAACAGCGTATATACTAGTCGTACATGTAGTTGCAAAGCGTCAATGGGTGAGGAACCTTCATGTAGAAGAGAAACGCCACGACAACATCAGTTGCTGTGTGTTCCTGATGAAGACATCGTTGGAAATTGCTCACTAGTCGACTATCGATTTCGGTACTCGACGCCTTGTTGAGAATGAAACGATCTGCATATTGCATACCTTTTTTTGCTGCATTCATCATCAGCGCTTCCTTGAGATTGCCAGAAGACGAAATTCGTCCATGTACGCGCACGTTACAGGAGCTTGACGCCATTCGCAAGGTGAGGTTACGTTCACGGATTCGAATTCGGAAATCTTAAAGCAGGGCTTTTGATATAGGCAGCTACTAAAGATGTGTAATACGCAAATCGTTGCGATCTGGAGAAGGCGCCGATTGATGGAAACGAAAGTCTGTTTGTGAGCGTTTGACAGCGATGTCTTCACCGATAACAGACAGAAGTCGATGTCCCCATGTATGCTAGTTGAAACATCACTTTAAAAGGCTGCAGTAACTCTTGCAGTGCTGGCATCGTGTTTCTTTTGCCGTCGAGTTCGTGTCAAGCATCGACGAGCCTATGATCCCTCTGCTTTCGTCGTAAAAAAATCAAATTGTCAGAGAAGTGAAGTCACGTAGGCAGGAGCACTTGTTATTCGTCGCTCGTTGAACTATAACTTCGAAGTTGTTTCCGCGACTGAGGCCGCAGCTACCACGCAATGGTCGAAATCATAGGTTGCCGAGATGCAGTCGCCGTAGCCTATCAATTCAATCTTTTCATCGTGCACTTCCATTATAGCGTAGGTAGCACCCGGTGCCGGAGTTTCGAGAACGGCTTCAACGACTCGAAAATGGATTCCACTAACGTCATCTCGCTTGTATCCTCCCTTGTGGGCATGACCAGCTAAACTCAAAACAACCACGTCGGCAAACTCCCTCAATACCACCAACACGTCCTCATAATTCCAGATGAGAGTCACTGGCGAACAAGAATCGGGTAAAATGGGTTGATGCGATAGGAGAACTACTTTCTCGGAGTTTTGTCTTGCTTCTTGTAACGTCCGCCGCAACCACTGCAACTGCGGTTTGTCGACTCCACCATTGAACGCGACGAATCGTTTCTGAACGTCCTCCAAACCTTCCGGTGAATTTTCGAGGTGTGGGAAATTCGGATTCTCGCGGCTCAAAATTTCTTCTGCAAGTTTTCTCTTGCGTGTCCCTTCCGGTCGAAGGCAGCTAACATCCATTGAATCGAGCACGACAAATCGAATCCCTCGATATGAATGGGATTGATACCCTACCAACTCATCACTATCTTCCTCCTGCACAAAAGGAATAGCCAACATGCTTCCAATTTGCTCTCGATTCAAATTGTACAATTCATGATTTCCATACGTGTGTATTGTGGGACCATGTTGGTACGGTGATAGTGCATCCAATACGTGTTGCAAACACGTTTCACCTGGATTCTCGATCTCGTCTCCCCCTTCTTGTGCAATCATTTGACACTTTCCATCAATCGTGTCACCTAAATTCAAGACCAAGTGCACTTGCGATTCTTGAAAGTGTTGGGCGGCGCGTCGGGCTCCGACTAGCGCATTACGATAGTAACGAGGGATGCCGGCGTAGGATGTACCATCGGGAATCGGAGCGTATTGAATATCGGCAATGACTCCGACAGAGAATCTCAATGCCGAGGAAGTGGTTGGTCTCGCATTCTCATTATTGTGCGTCATGTAACCAAAGGCAACACTCGATGCACAAAAGAGCACTGCTGGTAGTAGCAGTTTCGCACAAAGGAGGTCCATTGCTTCAGAATGAATGAGGAGAATCTTGAATTTAATTTAACGCCGTCATTTTTCCGCGTCAGGAGAAAAACTTTGATCCAAAGTGAACTGTACTTTACTGAAGTATTATACTGGAACAGTGGATACTGGAATTGGAAGAATCAAAATCCATGACCATGCACGTTCTCGTCGCATGTGACGTCAGGCTCATCCCGTGGGCGGATGATTCAACTTTCCGATGTCGCTGTCGTGTGCGATGTTTGATGAGAGGTGGCGTGCGGTTTCGGGTTTCGGCACTGGGAGGCGTGCGCTTCATCCTGCCCAGACTCCTCATCAGCATGGTTCTGACTCGACTACTTCAAAAGATCTCAATTGAATGAGCCGAACATACGCTTTCCATAAGAGTGGAGAGGTACGACACTAATTCGTAAACATCATTGCAATCCTGATCTGCTTACACAGTTTTGGGTTAGACTTGACTTCAGCAAAAGCGTCGCTATCGTAACTCTTACTTGACCACTTATAGTAAGCTGCTAAGCATGAGAATCATTGTATTTCTCGCAATTTGTCTTGTGCTCGAGACTGGATTGTCTTTTGCGCCTGCGCCTCTCCAAAGGTCTACTCGGAATACTGTTAAACCAACAAAGTCCCATCTATTTTTGGCCAACAACCAATTTGATCTTTCCAAGCCGGTCTTTGATCTATTCACCTTTCGGTCCATTCGGGGAGATGCTTTGTTGCGATACAGTTCTTTGAATCAAAGTGAACCGCTACGTATCAATCTCTACGCCTTTTTGGCCTTGAGTCTTTTTGCATTCCCCACAGTCAGTGAGGCAGTCGGCGTCGGTGAACCTACAGGCCTCCTGCAGTCTGGTGCATGCATTCTGGGAGGAGCGGGCAGTATGGGACTGTTTGTCAGAGAATGTCAACGAAGGTCCAATCAATTGTATCGCATCGAAAAGGAACTCAATTCGGAGTTGTTGAAACTTCGTTTGCCCATGAATGTTCTATCGGATGCTCCCTTTACTGACCCGACAACATTTGGGACACTGATCAAGACCACAAGCATGCCGCCTCGAATCCTTGTTGTTTCTGGCACAGCGTCGCAATTATCATCCGTCCTGGCGTCGTTAAAGGTTTATGGCCGACGTTTACGGCAAGCCACAACCTATGTCGTACCAGTCCCTACAGACGGGTCCACTCGCAAGGATTGGAATTTAGGAACCAACCTGAGATTACCGTGGCTGGCTGACACATATGAATTAAGTTCGTGGCTGGAATATTTGGACGATCTAGCGGATGATTCTAAAGAATTTAGATGGTTTGGTCTCAATTCGAACGGACGATCCTTCGGGTCAGGCATCGGACAGGAACCTCAATGGCTGCAGCTGTTTGGTCAGTTTCTGCGTCCAAACTCCATTTTGGATGAGACAGATACCAATGTCGTCAGTGATGAGACGAGTAGCGTGTCGGATAGTCAGACAGCATTCTACAAAGCTTTGACCAGTGGAGACATGGAGGGAATGAAGGCGGTGTGCCTATCGGAATATTCGCCTGAAGTCACTCAGGTTATTCAAGATGGAGGCAGGCTCGATGACTGGAGCTCGTGCCTCAAAGATGGAGCGAGACCGGACGGCATGAAGCAATCTGGGAGCGATGCGATTCTTGTGTCTAAAACCAAAGCCTACAGCACTGTTATCGAGTTCCCGGCGAACGCGTCATCTGACAAGGATTTACGGCATCGTTGTTGGCAGTCCAAGAGTGGCATAGAGAATCTGATGAGGACCAGTGGAAGCTAGTCCTCCATCAGACGATTCCTTGGACTTCCGAGAACAGGGCACAAGGGACTTTGCGTTGTGATTGTCGTGGTTGTGTTGCTCTGACCAGGGAAACAGAAAAACGAACTTTCGGGGGAATGATAGGTTGAAGGTCCAAACTATCAGGCAATCCAAATCTACATCTTAGAGATGTAAGCTATTAAAAAGTAGAAGCATCGACACCCAGGAAGTGGATGCAAACCTAGTTTCCCAGGCAAGCGCTTTCCACGCCAAATCATAGATCTGAAATAGAATTTCAACCAGAATAGGACGAAAGCATCTGAGTACTCTAGTGCCAGTAATATGCGAATGTACTTCAGTTTTGGACAACGCCGCAGCACTAATCGAACTGATAATGGATGGACTAGAGCAGGCTATGTAAAACCTCGACTCGAGGAGACCACGAGAGCAGTCTTTATTCAGATCTAGCTGCCTCAAAAGCGTCCACGAAGCTTTGTACAGCGCCGTTCATCCATCCCCACTTCTCAACAGCAGGATTCACTCCAAGAGGCCAACCGACATGACCGCCTGCCTTTGTCAAAAGCATCATAACGTTACCCGATCCAGCTTTGACAACATTTGACGGATGTCTCAACCCCTCATTCGCTGCAACGGTTTTCCATGTCATTAAAGGATCGTCGAGCGCGTGTAATATACACAACGGAATCGATACCTTCTTGATTCGACCTAGACTTGTGGGCGATTCGAACGGAATGTCTCCCATGGCACTCATTTCTGAATAGTAATGCAAAACATCATTGAATCCGTTGTAGGTCACGACTCCGTGTTCGTCGACACCCTGGGCATAGCAATGTGAGATGTGTGCTTCCATCTGCGAGATGTTCGGGGCTGTGCTGCACGTACCGTAATATGGGTGGCTCTCATCAGTTCCAACATTTGTTTTCGAGTCAGGCGTTCACGATATCTCTCAGCGACTTTCCCAAGTACAAACTGATCTCTCAATGTAATAGCCAACATCGGCTGCCAAAGCCTCTTGGCTCGCTCGTTGTAGAATTGAAAACGACTATCCAACACTCCCGATACAGCAATTGCGGCATCCAAAGCGCAGTCCTCTCCCGACCTTGCCACGTAGTTGGCGAGCACAATGGCTCCCATGGAATATCCCGCACCCACCAGCGATTGTCCAGGTGATAATGCCGCTCGCAATCGTTTTGCCGTCACCGCAATGTCGGAAGTGCGTGCTCCGTGGAAGACGTTCCACCCCTTGACGGGAGTGTCCATGAGCCCTCGTGCAATCATAATCGCAACGGTATGGCCTCGGTCTGTGGCACGATGCGCGTGGTCCTTTATATACTCCTCTTGAGATCCACCCGAAAGACCATGCAAAATGATGTACACGGGTTTATTGGTTTGGTGACCGTTGGGAGGGAAGGCGATTTCCAATCTTACGGCCTCATCGTCAATAGTCGGAACCCACACCTTTGTCAAATTCAAGTCTGGCCAAGGGAGCATGTCATTGACAAGGAAGGGAATACCAGTTCTGGAGTCGCCTGTGGGGGTCCATGGAGTCGCTCCATTGTCTACTGAATAAGTTCGAGCCTCGATTGGCCAATTCTGAACTAGTCTCTGAACCAGCAGATTCTCCTCGTTGTAATAGAGTCCCTCGGGTACATTATGCGGGAGCTCATCGCCACCAAAATGAAATGTTCCATGCCGGAACGAGAGTTTCAACGTCAACAGCCACGTGAGGACCAAGAATAACTTGATTGACGTGAGTCCGTGTCGTGTGGCGCAGATAGCAGCGAGCACAGAACTGGCTGTCAGCAATGATAAACCAAAGGTCGGGCCGAAGTGATAGACGTACCACATGTCGGTCGCCAGGACAGTCGATGACGCCAATGAGAACACAGATGCACTCGAGATGCGAAATTTGTGAATCCTTTCCCGTTTTGAATCCGTCACGTCCCACGACGGCCCCAACACAGTCCACAAGAGATAGGCAATCCCAAGTGGTGCCAATACTGCTGCGAACAATCGGAGCCACAATTCTCCCATGGCAAGCAATGCCGGAGATGCCTGTTTCCATGTCGTGAGGATTGTATCCCAGAAGCTGTCATGGAAATCATGGTTTAGAAGGGGTCCCATGAGCGGGGCATCCGTGGTAAAGTTTTGCGTGATGCAGTGAGGATGGATGGCCGGTAAGTTTAAAGCCTCCATGAATCGACGTGACGACCCAGGGAGCTTGTCCCATGTATTCATCGTTAGCAACTCAGAAGCGCAATATTCTTGCCACGAGAACTGCTCCTTCAGAGCATAGTCTATTTGAACCATGACGAATGCGGTCGAGGCGTTTTCATTGGCAGTCACAAGTGATGCTCATGATTTCACAACAGATACGATGCCACCAACACGTTCGAAGATGTTCGGTCGACCACAAGTGGCCAGGATATGAAAAATGTTATCGACAACGAGTAGCAGTACCAGCTAACACGTACGTACTTGCACTGTACATTCGTAAAACAGCAGATACCAGCATTTCAGCATTTGGAACGTTGAATAGCAAATACATCACTTTTTCATATGTAATACAAAATAGTATACACTATACATGCTTTATAGTAGCATGAAGGTTATTGAAATTTATCACATCAAAGGATCATCATAGATATCATAGATCATAGGATCATAGGTAATGCTTCAGTGCTACCGATTCTAGACCGGTTAAACAGTATGATCGTCTAACACAAGGCACAAGTAACTGCTACTGTCCTTCTAACATCAAGAGTCTACCGAGCAATGCTCATGGTCGTTGGTGGGGCAAGAAGCCTTGTGGGACCAGATGTCGACGCCCCATCCCGGAACAGATCGTCTAGCGCCTCCAAGAACATGTCAATGTCAACATGTAAACGGTCTCGTGTAGAATCGGCGGTATAATATAAATGATGGTATTCCGCCCACTGTGGAAACCCATATAGGTACATGTAGGTCTTGTAGCTCCCTCCTGCTTGAATATCTGTCTGGTTCGGTCGGACCAAAACTCCAACACCTTGGCACGACTTTGACAGGAGTCCGCCACAGGGAGCCACAGGATGTTCGCCAATCCGCTGCCATGCGGACCAATTGCAATGGTTGCTGATCGGAAGAGGTCAAACTGATGTTGCAAAGACATGGTGGAGCCATTTTCCTGTCCGTCAAAAATGACCAAGTGCTCCTTTCGCCCATGTTGGGCCATTTTGTCTCGTATCAAGTGGAGCAGAAATTTTTCATGATCTGGATCCATGGTTCGTCCATGGTGAGTATCCCGTCCTCCTCGAGTATAGTATACTATGGTTTTCTGGTCTGTTTCAAAGTTCGGCTTCGGCAACACCCAATTGCGAAGCTGGTTGAAGCGGTCGATGATATGACGAGTTTTCGTCGGAGGTAAGCCTGACATGGACCCTGTAGACACTCGGTAGATTGTTCTTTCTTCTGCCCACACAACTCGTTCCGCCTCGAAGATCGGGTCGATGAATTGGAGACGCTTCCTGTCGCTTTCATTGTTGACAAGAATGAATTTAGTACTTTCAGGCATCACATGACGAGCATATGCGATAGACGGCAGGTGGTCATGCAAAAAGTGACCATAGTTTCCAGGCCAGTGGGCCGTGTAGGTCACGTAGTCACCATCTGGCAAATCTACCATTGGGTATTCATCGTAGATCGTTGCGCGATCAGGGACAACGAAGGGTTGGTCGTAATCAAAGGCTTCTTCATCATTCCATATGCTCATTCGGACATTGGGTGGCATGATCGGAATTGCTTGCAACACTTCGTGAAACACCATGTAAGCATGTTCAGTCGCAGGGAGGGTCACGACACCTGGGTCATGTTCCTTTCGGACCATGTTTCGATATATGACCTGTAAGTCATAGTCAGCCCACAACTTCGATTGCTCCTCAGTATCATGTTGAAGATGAAGAGTTGGTGCATTCTTGCATCCAACGGCATCTTCTGTTGCCACGTCTGCATTAACTTTAGGAACAGTGAAGAGTAGCTTGTGCTTGTTCCAATCTTCTTCGTTCTGCCAGCTGTCAAAGAGGTCATATCGAATCCCTCTGAGGTCAGCAGAGGCAGCCCGGTTGATTTCGAGAAGCTGCTGTGAGGTTAAAGCGTTGACGGCTTCGTCAGACGGAGTCGTCTGTCTCTTGACGCCTTCAGGGTATCCCTCGTTGTCGAGAGCAACGTGTGCGGGGTCTCCTGGTAACCCAGCCAAGTTGACTGGCGGAATCTTACTCGCATCTATCACTTGCACCGTTGAATTTCCAACATAACCAACCATGGCTGCAGAAGGATTGTGTCAGAGAACAAGCTAGGGGTATCAACGCAGATGCTGTTGCGACAACCGGCACGTACCAAAGAAATCAGTAGCCTTCATGCTGCCAGGATCGTCCAACACAACGGCATTATTCCCATTGAGAGGCATAGTGACCGCCGGGAAAAGGCAAGACGGAGAACGAGGAGGACAGATGAGAACTCGGGCGAGAGTCATTCGAGAGAAAGCGGCAGCCGTACTAGTGGCAATCTTGAATGAGATACCATCCTTGCCCTGGAATCCGTTCCCTAATAGATCGGGGAACAAAGACGACAAGTTTTTCGCAAGCGCTTCTCCATATTCGTGACAGGCCTGTCCTGTTGGCAAGTAAGCCTTCGTGCACGCCGGACCGGCAAGTATGGAGATTGATGAAACACTAATATGGTTTGGGATCACTGCCAGCACTTCCTCGAATTCCAAGCCAATGCTTGTGGGATCCAACCAATAGACTACTCCACTCTGTTCCTCCATTGGGGGCTTAGCGGTATTCGCCCATTCTAGAGCTAGCTTGTAGAGGCTCTAGATTTTGAGTTCAGAAGTGTGAGTTATCGGATTTTTGGTGAATGAACACACTCCATCGAATTCTGAGCGTGACTTACTTGTCGAATCGGATCCAAGGCAATTCCAATGGTGGCGAGGCCTGCTTCGACGTTCGACTTTTCGTTCGAGCCTGAAAGTTGATCAACATTGATTTGTTCGGGCCAAGCAAAACAGTGATGGTAGCCATTGGCCTTGATACGAGACACTTCGACGTCTTGATCATAGCTCAGGAGGCAACGACGGCATTGCTGTTTGATGCGATCAACTCCCATACCAGGGGAATCGTGTGGCATAGGAATACTATCAATGGCCTGTTGTAATGTCGTAAAGTTCAACCAAGGAGAGAAATGAGTGGCTTTCAGCGTATGGTCGCAGTTGTGGCTGTATTGGATATCTGGAAGGAAGGCGGCAATCATACTTGAAGAAAACATTTCTAACAGTGACAGGTGTGGAGAACTCCAGTCGCTACAGATATCCTGATCCTCTTCTACAACCTTGAAGGCATGAAAGGGCAAGTCTCCGAGAATGGTCTCTTGACGAATCAGCTCCTGACACAGAGCGAGATAAAGAGGAACATTGGCATTCGACGGCTGCGGAATCGGGGGAACAGTAAGGACATCGTTGACACTCGTAAACGCATTCTTGATTACGGAGGTGTCACCTGACAGGCGACGTAATAGTCGACTCCCAATCTTCACATTGAGAAGAAGGCATGCAGCCACCAGGGCGTGGAGAGCAAGCACTAGTGTGCGTTTCTTTCCCATGGCCTATATGGCTTGCGTTAATCGAAATGTAGTAGGAGGATGGGTTTACGAGGAAGCGAGTTAGTTTGAATGTGACCTCGAAGTGTCACGAGGGCACAATGCCACGTGAAAATGACTACCCTCTAACTAAAGTGAACACTCTACGCATAGAGCATTGTGTACAACTGTAGCATCGGGGCCTATATCGTTCTCAGTCATTGAATTATGGTCATCTCCGAGATGTCGATGTCTCGCCTGGTCATTGATGGTGAAGATTTGCACTTGCTCTCACTTTCATCTATCATACCAAGACAACAACAAGACAAATCCGAAATACTCCTACGCGATGAGCGATGAACCATCTACGGGTAGTAGAAATAGAGTACTACGGTATCCTGTAAACTGTACTCTATAAATGGGGTTAGCATGTATATATATCTACGAGATGTAGGGTGAAGTCATCGGGTCATCATTAGTGGTCATTTTCGATGTCGCAATCTACATCACCGCTACCATTCATATGTCATACTAGTACTTGTACGAGTTTGTGCAAAAAGAAGCGCTTTCGTTCTTCCTACTGGAGCAGCGCGTACGCAGTCTTTATCAAGGAAAAGCACAGTACAGAAATGTAACACAGAACTCCCTACTTAAAATGTCCTTTGGTGATCATGCATGATAAGACGACAATATCAAGCAAGACACTAGACACTGAAAAACGCCTCACCTAACAATGCAGAATCTTCCCGTTCTTGATCACTGGCTCAATCAAAACATTTTTGCTAAGGAGTGCTGTTGATGAACTTATTTTCAAGTGTTTTTTAAACCCAGAGATACGAACGGTTAATATGAGACTGTTGTACTGTTGAACAATACTCCAAGAAAACCGCTGACAAATTGGTACAGACAGATGGTATGTTTGAGTCAAAAGACTTTTACCATCAATAGCTAGAACTTCTGTGCTGTTCATAGGTCTGAAAATTCAAAAGGCATGGGGCATGGAGTGCATCATTGGTGGAGCTCATAAAGGTGATGTATCGCTGACAGCATTCACGAATGTGGAGTTGTCATAATTTGCTGCAAGAAATTCAGCAAGCATTGCCAACATCATCAAGCTCAGAATGGGATCACAACAAAATGTCAGACTTTGAGCACACTTGTTTTCTTTGCAATGACTGACTTGTCATAATCACTGCACACCTTTGAAGGCCTTTAGCTATGTTTTCAGTGATACATGTTGATAAATTGGAGGCATGCCAATCCTTTAGTTGGAAAGTGATCCTTCTGGTGTAATGTTATTGTCAGTGTTGTATGTGGCCAAATTGCTATTGGAAAGACTGGGCCGCCAGGTTGTGAGGGGCAGAAGCAAGCATACCGAGACATCTGTAGGTTTTGTACTGGCGTTTTATCCTACAAGAATACAATAGTAATAGGAGTTTGCATAGCTTGCCAAAGCTAGTTGGCACTCAGCTCCCAGCCAGCGGCATTGCTTTTCCTGTTGGACATTTTGTATCACCCTAAACATGCATTCATGCATCCCTATTTATAAGGTAAGTTGAATTGCCATGAACCTTTTTTGCTGCTTTTATGTTGTCATCATCCTTGCCAAGGCAGACGGGATTTTTAAGAAGAAGAGGCAACTAACAATGACGCATCCTCCTCTCAAGCGGATGATGACACCATTTACATTGGTGTCCTAACTAGATGATAGCCTCGAGCACTCCAGAGTTGAGCACCATTCCTTAACGGTCTTCCTTCATTCCTCCTATATGTTTGGTAGGTCGTCGCGTCCTCGCCAATGGCTAGCTACACATTGAATTCTACAGTCCTTGCTGCAGCATCTTGTTGGCAAGGCGGGAGCCTTAAGCAGATTGCAAGCCCCTATCGGTACACCCAGAAATGGAATGTCATTAGAAGTGGATCCCGGATATAAGGTTGATGTAGTACCCAGGAATCTGCCTTAGGACAGACCTTTGCATACATCATGCCCTCACACAATGGAACAACCAAAAACCATAAGTACTGGAGTATCACGTAACCGGCAACGGCTGGCATGTGCGTCCCAGGTCCCGGTTACGAAGTACTGGAGTACTCAGTACCCGGTTAGACTGGTATCGTACTCGTATCATACGAACTCGAACCCTGTCACGACTTACCCTTCGGCTTTTCCAGTTAACCAGAACCTTAATAACAATAGTCTGCAAACTGTACCGGTAGCGTTCGGATAATACTTTACCCGGTACTCCAGTACAGAAGAAGCGTACTGTGATAACTAGAAAATTGACAGTTGCTTTTCCTCACTTTTTTTCTTCCGTTGCCTTTTCACCTCGTTTCAATCACAACATCTCTCCTCGAAATTTTACTGTCAAAATAACATCATGCCTCTTGCAAGCTCCGCTTCCAAAGAAAGGTTGTCCTTGCCAGCGACGATCGACTCTACTACGAAGGTGACACGACCCAAGGCCATCAGGAGACGCCACAGCCTCCGAAGCAAACGTGACTCGTCGCCAGCGCCTGTTGGCAAGGAAAATGACAATGAAAACAAACATCATGCTAGAGCCACCAAGCATGCTCCCACAAGACCTGGGCCAACACCCTATTATTTGGTACGTTCCTTTCTTCGGAGCTGTTCAGAACTCCTGATTTCATGCTTCTGACAGCAACTGTGTCATTACGTTACGCCCTTCCTCGCAGGTTGCTGCCGAACGAGAAAGCAAAGGAGAGCATCCATACTCGCCGCGATTAACTCGATCTGCTCAGAAGAAGAAGCCTCTACTCCCTCCATTTGGTCAGACGATTGAAAGGACCAGCAGCAGGGGTATTGCTATGTCGTTCTCGCCACCTGACCAGGAAGCCAACCGACGTCGCGAATCAGAAGAACTGGCCAGAAAAAAGGCTGATTTTGAGCAGCGCGTAAAGCGAGCGAAAGCTAGTGGGCGATACCTTGCATTCTCTCCTACGTCGGGAAGACCTTTGCAGAGTTTTGATGATGACGAAGATGCCGGTAAGGACTATGAACTTGCTCGTCTGGTTGGCGGGCAACAAGAAGCGATTCAAAATCTAGAGGGGCAGATGAATCAGTTCTTGATCATGCAAACAAAATCTTTTGATGAGGGGAATAAGTCTGAGCAACTTGCAGGATTTCAAGCTACGAACGCCCATCTCACCGATGTTAACGCGCGACTTGAAGAGACGATCGAACGAATCGAACGGGAGAAGCTGGACCTACAGGATCAAGTGGGAGAGATGAAAGGTCGGCTTCTGGTTGAAACGACTAAGCATGAAACTGAAATCACCGTTGCAAAAAACGAGTCGCGCGCGATTCTAGCTGAAAAAGAGATGCTCAACGCCAAGTTCGAGGAGGCCAAGGAGCAATATCTAATCGAACGGACGCGAATGGAAGCTGAGCTCGACTCCCTGAAGCGAGAGTCTGACATTCGCCTTGAAGGTCTTGGTGAATCGAGAAAGGGGCTGGAAGAGGAGAAGCAAAAGCTCTATGCTCGAGTGGAAGAGCTTGAGATTAAACTGCTTCATTCCAAGGACCAATACACCGACATGAAGGCCACACAATCTAAGCTCTCCTCCGATAAAGAACACCTCATTGACGCCAAGAATCGCTTAGAGAGTGACTTGGAGAAGATAGCGAGTGAGAAGCTATCACTCCAGCAACAAGTGTCAGGATTAAAGCATGAGCTACATCTCATTCAAACGAAAGTTTTACCAGACGGAGAGGCCAGGTACGACGCGGTTGTAAACGAGCTTGAAATGCAGAAAGAGGCAACCAATTCCGTGGAGGTGAAATGGAACGACAGTGTACGCCAGCTCGATGATATGAAGCGGAAAATGAATGATTTGGAAAAAGAAAAGGAAGAAGAACGAGTCAACTTCCAGAAACTTAACGAAGACAGCGCGAAGGCGTTTGGAAAGCTGGAGCGTGAATCAGCTGAGAAAAATGCACTCATTGATGAACTGAAGAAGGAAATGGATGTTCTCGCTGCAGATCTCGAAGTTGAGCAACAGAATCGCCAAGCGTTGGCACAAGAACTGAAGCTACAAGGTGACGAAGCAAACAAAGCAATTGATGATCTAGAAGCTCAAGCAGACGACCTCGCTGCGGAAGTGGAACGCGAAAAGGGCCTTCGTGCTGAATTAAACACGAAACTCCAGAAAAAGGAAGCCGATATGACCGAAGCAGTCCAAGAGTTGCAGGCACAAGTTATTTCACTGAAGGACGAGGTTGAAGGCGAACGAATTCGTTGTCAACGTGCACAGGATAGCCTTAAGGAAAGCAACACTAATTGGGAAACGTCGTTTGCAGAGGTTAAGGCAGAAACAGAGCGCTTGGCAGCTGAGGTTGAAGACGGGGAGTGTCTTCGTAAGCAACTCGAAGAGCAGCTCAAGCAAAATAGAATCGATATGAGAGAGGCGGTGGAGGAGCTTCAGGCTCAAATTGAAACATTCGAAGATAAGCTAAGCCTGGCCGATGCGGACAAGACTCTGCTCGAAGAGAAGCTCGTGGTTGCTAGTTCGTGTATTGAGGAACTCACTGTTGCCAAGCAAGAGGCGCTCTGTCAGAAATCCGATGTCAAGAAATGTTTGAGCGACAACGAGAAAAAGATTGAACAGATGGTGCAAACCATTGCATCTCTCAGAGATTCTTTGAGCAAGACTCAGTTGCAGCTTAAGGAAACTCAGGCAAAGCTCACTTCTTCCCGATTGGAATGCAATGACGCACACAGTCGGTTGGTGACCTTCGATGACCGCGAGGAAGAGTTATTCCGCAAACTTCGTGAGAGCGATCGTATTCGCCGTGATTTGCATGCGAAGGTCATGCAACTTAGCGGCAACATTCGAGTCTTTGTTCGTGTCAGGCCGGAGCTTCCAGGCGAGAAAGAAAAGGAATTGAAGCTACTGGATGTAGATCATTCGAACAACGCGAGAAAACGAAAGCACGCTGCAATTGAAGACGCTCCGTTCAAATTCCCTGGAATGTTTGACTGCAATGGTAACCCAGAGGCAGAAGACTTGTGCAAGAATCTCGTTGAGGTCACGGAGCCTCCCAAAGATCGGGGCGGATTGAAGGAACGCAAGAGAAAGTGGCGATTCGGCTTCGACAATGTGTTCCCTCCCTCTCAAGGTCAAGAGGAGATCTGGGAAGCTACTGAACCGTTAGTGCAGAGTGCCATCGATGGGTACAATGTTTGCATCTTTGCTTATGGTCAGACTGGCTCAGGAAAGACGTATACTATGCTCGGTGATCAATCGAACAAGGGCATTGTTTCCCGTGCAGTGGAAAAGTTATTCGAGTCAAAGTTGGAAATCGAAACACTGTCAAAAGGCAGGACATTGGTTTCCATAAGCGTGGAACTTCTCGAGATATACAACGAAAAGGTTCGAGACTTGTTGTCGACGAGCACTATTGAAGATCAGAACTTGAAGGTCAAAAGCAGCGATGTCGAAGGTAATGTGCTTGCCACGACATCCTCGACTGAGGAAGTGATGCAGATCTTGGAGATCGCCCAATCCAGGCGATGCGTTAAGTCGACCAATTCCAATGCATAGAGTTCTCGCAGTCACATGGTGTTTACAATCCACTTTAATGTGACTGCCGATGGGGGCGTGAGTAGGAAGGGAAAGCTTCACGTCTGCGATTTGGCTGGAAGTGAGCGTCTTGACAAAAGTGGAGCTAATGCATCTGTTGGAGGCTCACTGCTGCAAGAGACCAAATCAATTAATTCGTCGCTGAGTGTCCTCTCCAATGTGATTGAGAAGCTTCAACAGGGGAGTCAAAATGTTCCCTTCCGGGAGTCCAAGTTGACAATGCTTCTTCAAAACAGCTTGGGTGGGAATTCAAAGACATTAGCAATTGTTTGCTGCAATCCACTGGCTTCTCACTTCCACGAGAGTCTTTGCAGCTTGCGGTTTGCTGATAAAGTGAACAAGGTTGAACTGAAAGCCAGTTCAAATTTTAGTTGTTAAAGCGACAGGCTAATTGGTGAAAAAGGAGCAGCGGCTTCAGAATACTAGATTATCACGTTATTTGGGAAGTAGCAGACATGAGGTTGCGTTAGCAATAATATGTGTTGATCTACGACGATCCACTCGCAGCTGCTTCCTCAAATTCCGCAGCCGCTTTCTCAGTCAGAGGCTCGTCAAACAACGCGCGAGCTACAAATGGTGAGAAAGTAAACGTATCAAGTCCAGCCTCGGCGAGACGGGCGATGCTTTCAACACTGCGAAGACTAGCAGCAAGAATTCTAGTTTCACCTTTCAATCCGTCTACGATATCCAGCATTCTCATGCATTCCTCCTCCCCCTTCTTCCCTGCGTCGGTCATGCGACCACAATAGGGCGCAATGTACTCGGCACCCACTGATGCTGCCAACAGGGCTTGTTTCGAGTCGTAGCAAGCGGTTAAACAGATTCGCACTCCCGCCTGGTGCAATAGATGCGCAGCCTCTACTCCCATCATGGTAACTGGCACCTTGACAACAATGCGATCTCGGTCTGGTCGACTTAAAGCCATGCCCGTTTCATAAAGTTCCTGCGCAGTTGATCCCCAGGATTGGCACATAAATTCCTCCGTCTGTGTTAGAGCCCTTCTGGCCAAGTGATGGATGTTTTCGATTGTACAGGGCTGCTGACATTGCTTCAGAATTGTAGGGTTGGTCGTTACCCCGTAGAAAATACCCAACTTTAGCAGGGCATCCCACTCAGCAGTATCAGCAGTGTCCAAAAAGAAACGATTTTTCCTCGATAGAGAGGTGTGAATGCAAGAGCTATCGGAACAAAATTGCGATGACGAATGCTTGAAATAGTACCATGGTGCTAATGGTCAGTGGGACTGAAGGGGATTGCGAAACAGTTAATTAAACGATTCTAAAATCCAAGCAATGCAAAATGCAATATGTTTCGTTCAATTTCCCATGCGCTGTAATTTTCATGAGGCCAGTCGAGTACGCATATTGCTCAGTATATTCAGTATTCGTGAGCCGCATACTGGGTTTGATCATTAATAGTACTGTAGTATTACTGAGCACTGGTAGTATGAAATACTGAGTATATGTTCCTCTATATCGGGCGCCTACGTAGCTGTGCATGTGTATAGGTTATACGTCATACGTGACGTGTTCCTACAATAGTTTAGTTACAGAAAAACTGAATGAATCATCAATCATCAGTGATGATTGGATGATTGATTGGTGATTCATCAGAGATATTGAGATACCTGCCCGCTCGGTTTTCGCGACATCGTGATGCCCCTCTCATATCGCCACACAAATCATTTTCATTCACATCAGACGTTCCCGACGACGAGGAACAACAGAAACAACACCGATGAGCTCCGTCTTATTCCACGAACCACCGACAGCGATCGATGTCATCAACGTGGCAAAGGTCATTTCTGGAGTCGTGATCCTATTCGCCGCCGGAAAGTACGGCTGGACTCCACGTTCCACCATCTATGCAAGCCTCCACATGTCGTATCTAGCATGGTTTATGCTAGAACAGTACTTCCTCCCTTCCTTCTGGAATCGCTTCTCAACAGAGGCGAAAGGCCAGGATTGGATGTTTCTAACCTTGTTTATTGGAGTATTCTACACTCTTCCGGCCTACAATGTGTTCTGTCGCAAGGATCGAGTGACACAAATCTCGCCCCTCATGACCGTAGTTTGCGTCATGATGTTTACTATTGGAAGTCTCATCAACACTTCAAGCGATGTATTCATGTATGCGATGAAGGAAGCAACGGCTCCTAAAAAGGTTCTCATAACCACCGGATTGCACCGACTGTGTCAGAATCCGAATTGGTTCGGTGACTACTTGAGATATTCTTCCTTTTGTTTGAGTTCCGGAAAGGCGTCATCCTTCCTTGTCCTGGCTTTTGTCATGTTCCTGAATTATGCTACGACAACGCAAGCCGATTTGAAGGGAGGAATGCGCGAAAGATATGGACCCGCTTACGACGAATGGGTGGAGAATGTTCCCAACGTCATTGTCCCTTCCTTGGACAACAACCATGTGATGGAAATTATTTGTGGCGTCATAGCAATTTGGTGCGCAAGTTACGGACTAGGAGCTGTAGTCAGCTCAAAATCAAAGGTCAAGACCCTCTAAATCAAGTCATATCCTAGTTTGACTCGTCGTGCGGGTACAGCGTAGTAGTCTAAGGTGACTACCGGTAGATGAATGCTTGTCTCAACAGAAAAGGTGACGTGTGATGTGTGACCTCTGATTCAGCTGGTGACAGGCAAGTTGTAGTACGTGGTATGGCGCGAACCGGTACGACCTCTCTACAGTATCTTGTACTCCAGTGCAACTTATACCGCAGTATCGTTGCAAATCAGCATTACGAATAGCAACGAACTGCTGAGAGTAATGCCGGTACTATGCCTACGGTAGCCACGCAACAGGGTCAGAATTACCCCCGTTTTTGCCCATCTCGGATATGCCTCCCCAAACGTCCATTGGACTCCAGACTTGGCCAATCTCCTTAGAACACTGAAAGGTTGCTCTGTTAAATTGGCAATCGTTCCATATTATTGTTCAATATTATTGTTTGTTATTGAGTTATGAAATGAAATCTCAAGCAAAATATTTATGCATTGACTTTTTGGCATGCATAGTTGACCATGACATCACATCATCCACAGTCCACAGCTCATACGTGCAAATCTACTTGAGCTCAAAAGTGGCAGAAAGATGCTCATGTCATTGCTGAAGCAAAGGCTGTTGAGAATGGGATTGATGCAATCTCATCCAATGAGTAGCCGCAGATGCAACATGAATGTTGTTTCATTTGTTTCCCATGACAAGGTCTTGCAAGATCGGTGGCTGCTCACTAACTTTTAAACTTCTTCTGCTCTTTGGGACAAGTAGGACTTTCAAGGATGCAGCCAATCAGAGCGAGATCAAATGAGGTGGCCTACAGGGTGGCATTGGTGGATTACATTGCATTTCTTGGCTTGATGGTCACCACAAGAGTTGCATTCCTTTGAGGTTACAGGAATCTGCAATGATGGGGGGAGCCAATTGGAACATCTAGCATGCAATGCTGAATTCCTTGGTGACTTGTTTTGTGTAGTCTGAGGAGGCCAATCTGCTCTTATTACTGTCAAGATGTTCATATTGACTGTCATGGCTGGTCAACTCTATTATATGAGTAGACAGCAGTAATATTCCTACAAAATTGTGAATTTCTCATGGGGTTAATTAAGGCACAAGATGGGATTCATCAAGTCACATGGACTGCGGCTGGGTAGACACAAACCATACTGTACAAATCCAGATGTGTCTATGGAAGCAACTCGTGCTCAAACAGTTAAGTCTGGACAACTATCATAGGAAATTTGCTTTTTTCCTCCCTCTCAATGTGGACACCGCCATTTGCCGGGTCTTGTCCAGAGTTTCGTCAAACCATGGAACAGGTCCGACGTCCGACATGTGCTGATTGCTGATGCTCTGATACAGCAATACGGAGAACTGTACTCCAGTATCCAGTACATTGTACCACATAAAAATGGCTTTGGCCCAATAAAATGGCTTTGAACCAATCTCTTGTGAAATTCAAGGAACTCTACACAAAAACAATCCATTCTCCATAATTTCACACCGTGACCTATTATAAAGCTCTCCTTAGTTAACCAATAGAGGTATGTTCTGCTGATAGAAAAGCATTTTCATTGCTCAATTCTCTGAAAACCGCATACTGTAGATGAGTCGTCAAAACATTGTTGCACAACCATTTTTCACATTTCGAGGATGCCCTCCCAATTTCTACAAGCTACAGTTCTGAATGTTTTCATACGTTTGAGAGAATTCCACTTGACGTTCGTTCTACACTGTGTGGTACAAACAGCTCGTACAAAACCCTGTACCAATATCAATTTTGATTGACGATTTACTCATCAAACTCTTGTGAAAAATATTTAGAATGGAATATAAAATATTATATATATATATGTATACATATTTATACACAACTTTGAACCAGTAAATGAAAAAGGAAGACTTGTATATCATGGTTAGGCAATTCGGATCTTGCTCCAGTACTTTGATCATTCTTCATTGCTGTTGACAAGCAGATGAAGGATCAATGATACAAGAACTGTTTGTTCAACATTTATGTTTCTATGCAGATATGGTAATTTTAAACTCTTGTGAAACTATTGGTTCCAAGCCATTTTTATGTGGTACCTGTACCAGGTATGACAGCAAATATGCATAGCAAGTGCCATACAGTACCTGGTAGTCTACTGGCACTTGTACCTCGTAAAGTATGTACGCATACAATGTACAGTACCTGGTACCCGGTACCAACATCTAACTCGTTTGCTGGACCCCCACGACCGCGTTTGAGAGTGGAGACAGCTGATTGAAGAGAATTGTAGTATGCATATTATGCATGCTACTACGTACTGGAGTAGTGCACAAGAATTACTGCATACCAGTACTGGAATACCTCAAGCACTGTATTTGAAACGGGAGACGGGAGTCTAATCCCGGGGTCAATATCCCACACCCCCCACATGTAAAAAAAAATTGGCAGGGGACCCCCTCCGCTGGAGCCGGGAGTTGTTCGTTCGCGTGGGAACGGGCGTTCAAAAAAAAACTGGATCTCAACGGGTGAATCGGATTGTCGTACGCGGAGTATGTTTTTACGCCGCAGACGCAGGGGCGTATCATATGCATACCTGGTACCAGGTACCAGGTAATACCGGTAGTACATGGTACAGCAAGTACAACGTAGAGTACCAAGTCCCAACCTGGGGGGTACCAGTACATGTGGATACGACTTGCTTCCAC
Source organism: Fragilaria crotonensis (assembly GCA_022925895.1). Lineage (NCBI taxonomy): Eukaryota > Bacillariophyta > Fragilariophyceae > Fragilariales > Fragilariaceae > Fragilaria > Fragilaria crotonensis. The sequence continues at coordinate 128,814 of JAKSYS010000009.1, forward strand.
GACAGAGTGAGCGCAGTGCACAGTGAGCAGACCACAAACCACAAGCACACATTCTGCACGGCAGGAAGTCAATGGATCATCGCCGTTCTTCTGGAGTCAGTGTCCGTCCCATCTCAGGCCCCGCCTCATCTCCTCGAAAAGTCGCTCATACGATGATGTTGAACGATGAGCGTTTCCGCAACGGCCGGCAGCAAAGGGCGATTTGGTTTGGATTGACAAGTCTTGCCGTCATTGCCATTGTTGTTCTCAACTCAGATCGCAACATTGCGAGCCTCGACAAGGTGGACACGCATAATATCGAGGCCGTAATGGCTGAGGGTCCTGTTGGACGAATGAGCCCCATGCAACCCAAACCGATTGAATGGATATCAGTGTTGGGGGAACGGAATTCTGGAACGAGATGGTTGTACGAGTAAGTGTATACTTTGGTCTGCGAGGCTTGCATCGCGGTAAGCGTTCAACAAGAAATGAGAACACTCATCATTACAATTTTCACTTTTACTCTCGTCATCGTGATATGGCACGTCCTACTCTTCTGATTTCGTTCTGCTGGTGCTTTACATCGCAGTCACATTGGTGAATGTTTCAATCACACGCTAGGCGTGAAGAGATACTTGACCAGATACAAGCATTGGGTACGTTACGATCAAGTGGCTCTTCTAGCTGCAGGCTCTCTACCACGTACACTAACAGTTTGTCTCCTATCCAGTTTCAATATCGCAATGCCTCCAAGTATCCCCATGACACGCTAGTCCTCGCTCAGTTCCGCAACCCTTACGACTGGTTGGAGGCCATGCGCAATGTTCCACATCATGCACCTGCCCACTTGTATATGAAATGGGAAGAATTTATCGTCAAAGAGTGGTCTATCCCTCGCGTGGGCTTGGACTTGAATATGACTGATGGTGCTATCTGTCAAGAAGATTTTCAATACAATCAAGTTATCTCTTGTAACGAAGAACCGCTCCCGAAAGAAACATATGGAGATAAGATTCGATATTCTGAGCACCAACCATTTTACGAACTTCGCCAAGATGGTTCTGGCCTGCCCTTCAAGAATATTATGGAGATGCGGGCTGCCAAGATACGCAACTTTTTGGAGGTTCGCGATTATCCTGGAATTGCTGATGTCTGGTCCATTCAATATGAATACTTGTTGACCAAGGGAACTGATCATTTACTGACGAAGATTGAAGAATGGACTGGTGCCAAGCGGCAGTGCAAAGCCTTTCCAGCTCAAAATCGTCGCAAGCGGCCATTGTCACGGACGTTTGCGAAATATGTCAATGTGAATTTGGACTGGACTGCCGAGGGTTTGATTGGTTACGTACAGGAAGAAATTCCTTGAAACAGCGAACTATTGAATCCATTCCTTGAGTCCCAGAAATCAGTCCTGCCAACAATCCTGAACAGTTGGTCATTCTCCTTTCTCATAACAGCATAGTACGCACGAGGACACCAACAGCGTACATCGTATGTCAGCAAAACGTTAGCCATGCATGCAGGTAAATGCTTATAACGCGATCTTTATCTAAAGTTGACTTCTTTAATGTGCAGAATCAGGATAGCCTTTGTGTCGATGCCGGGTGTGAGCAGTGCGAACATACGCCTATTTGTATTCAGAGACATGATAACCAATCAGCGCCTCCGAGTAATTCCAATCAACATGATCTTTCATCCACTCAACATATTCTTGTGAAAGTTTGTGACGGTTCATCCTCTGCTCTGTAGGGTTGCTTGGTCGACATGTTGCCGCAACTCCTAAAACCCCTTCTAACTCCTTCAGCAACTGCGAAGATCCATGCTGCACTATATCCTCAAACTTCCAAGCATCGAAATATTTGACACCTTTGTAGTGCTCCACTGACAAGAAGTTGACAATCTTGTCTCGTCTCAAATGTAAAATAGATGGATACGGGATTCCGGTGATCGGGTCATGTTCGTAGAGCGGATGCATGTCACCAACAAGACTATCCTCCACGCACGGTACCACTTGATTGTAATAAAAATTGTTCTCGCAGAAACGCGAGTCGCTGTTTCTTTTCTTCTCGGTAGCATTGGCGTCGTCAATCAGCAAGTCTCGACCAAACCGAGGCATGGTCCACGATGTTGTGACGAAATCATTCCATTCCATGTCCTTATGACGAGGACTGTGATAGGGCACCTGGCGCATCATTTCGATCCAATCGTAGGGATTTCGAAACAAGGCAATCACGTAAAGATCTTCAAAAGCGCCAACGCGGTTTTCGTCCTCGTACTGGAACCAGTGCTTAAAGCGCGTCAGCTTTTCAGAGACTGCGACGGAGGTACTGAAACAATCACTCAAGTGCTGATACATCCAACGGGTCCCCCGAATGTCGCTCTCCAATCAAATGCAATGTCTTGACACGCTCTTCTCGCTGTGTGAGAAAGAATTCGTTTCGATGACAGTGTTTCATGGAGCGGATTGTCGTTGCACCCTGCGGCGACCACCAGCGGAACGACGACGCAAGGCCAAAAGCAGCAACCAGCACCAGACCTATGGTCGAAAGGATCATGTAACGATAGGAGCCTACCCTGTTGAAAACGCTTCGTTGCTCCATCGTGAATCGTGTCGGATGATGAAAATGTGAGAGGCACTCAAATCCTGGGGTGTGTGGGTTGTAATATGTACCATAATGTGCAATATGCATATGTGTTTTAAGACGAATCGTGAAATCGTGACATCCATATGTTCACGGTTGTCCTATGCATATTCATTCACATTTCGAGTATTTTGGAGTACATTATACACTGTAGTACCAGGTGGCTACATACCATCCTAAATAATTATTCACATTTGACAACCACTGCAGCTCCCTAGTAGTCACCCTCAACTTGCTCGGCACTAATGTTCATGTCAAGGTCTTCACCAGAAACTCTCTTGTAAAGGTCAAGCAAATCAACAACGTCTTCTTCGAAGTGCGATGTCGCATCAAAAGATGACGAAATGTAGCACTTGTCAGCATGCCCATCCGACACGGGCTTCATCGTGGTGCTGACACTGGTGAAGCGCTTGAGAATGGGTCCCAAAAGCTTCAAGCCCGGCTCAATATCCTCATCTGGCGTTCCCTTCTCGACAATGGTGGAAACAATGGCAATGAAAATGCCCTTGGCGGAAACATTCAACGAGTTACTCAAACTGCAGACAAAAATATCGTTGACGCGACCAACTTGTGGTCCGGGAATGACAACTTGCACTGATTCGGAATCGTTTGTATTAGGGATTGGGTGGTTCAAAAGGCAGATGCATCGCACCAACACTCCGGTGGGTTGGATCTTCTCAGGAGGAAAGTAGGATGGGTCGCCGACGACAACTTTTCCAATCGCCATCTGATTCCCGGCTTTGACTCCGTATGCCTCGCCCTTCTTTTGTTGAAGAGAATCTCGTCGATGTCCTGGTTGAGCATGAAGGTTCCGCCATGAATTGCGCAAATACGAGAAAATCCTTCTGGAAGACCGCCAAGACCATAGACAGGATAGATGTAAGGACTGCATCCGTAACGCGCCAACGAGTCACAATAAGTCTTAAGCTTCGCAACAGTGGGAGCAGCTGGCATATCCATGTGCTTCTCGTCGAGCTCAAGACACATTGCATGGGAAATGAATTGGTGAGTATCAGGCAAAAGTCCGAAGTCAGTGTACAATTCGCGCATCGTCATGGTAGAAAGGTCACGATCCTTGTAGGTTTCCACTTTGCCGTGTTCATAATCGTTAATGTAAATGAGAAAGTTACGGAAGCGACGCTTCTCAAAGAGTCCCATGAGGGGAGACCTGAGTGCTTCCTCAGGAGTGGCAGGGACCTTGAGAATCTTTCCCTCCTTGTACACATAAGATCCAGTGATCGACTTGAATTCAAGATAGCGAGTGACCTTGGTGTGGAGCAACATCTTGGTAAGATTTCCGTAGGCCATGATGAACTTCGGGATGAGATCGACGTTGTAGTCGCGATTCTCTCCGAGAGTGTTAGGCGCCGGGCCAGCCTGGAACTTCTCAAAAAGGTTCGAAAGGTTCAAAGATGCACCGTCGCCTCCGTAGTAGTTGTTACGGTCGAGTTGAAGCACTTTCTTCCCCTTGACCGAGAGGAGGCCAGATACCACACACTCCTTCAAGCCAGTTCCAAGAACAATCGCATCATACTCTCCGTCGGCAAGAGCCTCCATGCCCTCAGGAAGCCACTCAAAGGTCTATTAGAAGCGGAGAATGTGAGCCCGGGGATGACATGGTGAACAGCGCATGTTGCCACAACAATGTAAGACGAGCCTTTTTTTCGCAATTCCAACCATAATGTTGGATCCAACGGTTCACAGGTCATCCGTCTTCGTTCTACGGAATGCCTCTGTACAGTCAGTACGGAAAAAGCGTCGGACAATTTCCGCCGTAATGAAATGCAATGCACCGCCCGACAGAGTCGCCATCATTGTCGAAAAAGATCATTCGATTTCATTACCACCACAGCGCGTCGTGACAGTGAGACTTACGGGTGTTACGGGTCCTTGCTCTCCTTCGTCGGCCATGATTATCTTCGGTTTCTAACGAACTGTATCAGTAGTGGGGATCTAATGACAGATGTCAGATGTGATTCTCCGACAAGCGCCTGCAAACTGGTCACCTTGGCAGGACTGGAACAGCAAAACTGGAACAACCTACCGCTATTAAAATGTAGTACCAGGATCCACTTGTATACTGTGATAAATAAACGTGGAGTACTGTCGAAGACATTCGAAACTCGAAGGGTCACGGTTCACGGTCCACGGTCACACACTTCAAGTGTTCGGGGTTCGGGCGTGCGAGGGCTATCCTGTATCTAATACCACCAGTTCGTACCAGTAGTAGTATGGCATACTGCGAAACACTTGTATAATGAATACAATGATCATTCCAACGAGGTGGACCAAGTAACCATTCAACAAGCCGTAGGTCTTGCTGCTCGCATGACATTGCAACAAGGAGAAGTAAGTAATCATTCAACAAGCTGTAGGAATTGCTGCTCACATGACAATGCACATACGGCAGCAACACCTGCACCATTGTAATGTGATGATCAGATCACTGATGCTGTTTGAATTCAAGTACCAACAGGAAGCTATGAATGTGTCTTTTAGCTTGACACTTGACACCCTTGACCTACAGTGATTAGGAACTGGTGCATCTTTGCTGGAATATCTGGAGATGAGAGTCACATCAATCAATGATTACCATTGTAACAGCAGCACAATCAAGGCTTCAACCTTGCCAAGACTTAACACAGCCATCCATGAGAATCTCTATGAAATGATCAAAACTTGCAATGATGTGGCTAGGATGCATACCTGAAACAGCATAGCACTGTGACAGAAACTTTAAATGTATGACAACTTTACTAGTTTAGCTTCGTATTATTTCAAATTTATGAAATATAGTGTTGTTATTCCCTGGTATGTATGGCATGCATATGAACAAGATGAGCTTGATGATCACACCCAGTGGGCTGATGCCATCAAGAAAGAAGGGGATTCCCTCTAGTGATCACACTGCTTCCACTTCCACTTCCATCCACCATCTTACCAACCCAACTTGCTGGACCACCAGCTAGCATAGCTCTCCATGATATCTGAAATCAAAAAGATGGGAATTGCAAGGCATGTCTCATCGGTGCAGGTGGCCACATGGTTGATCTGACGGGAATTTACCGTCGGTCCGCTGTCATTAAAGGGATAAGTGTTTGCCTCCTTGACCTGCCTGATCCCCTCTTGTGATGTTCTTGAGGTTTTATGTGGGGACATTGCAACGCTTTCAGTACAGCAGGCTGTAGTGAGAAAAATGTTCCTGAGCTGCTACGCTGGACTTTGGAGACCGAATAGATTCTGTTCTTGTCTTCAACAGCAAAGGCTTTGTATGCCGGCCTGCCTCCAATAATACTACAGTCGGGCTTTTTGTGCTGATAATTGTGAGTTTCTCTGCCTCAAATAGTGATTGCATTTGTACGTATGTCAATTATTTCTTTACTGTTGCTGCTTGTGATCGCGTACAACGCCCCTTGTTTTAGCTGTGCTGTTCCCGACAGAAGGCAAGGTAAGTGCTATTAGATGTGGGGCATGTACTTCCTTTAGGAGTAGGGGGTCAATTTGAGTCCAAGGTCAGGAACGACGACATGAAATGATGACGGCGATTTTCCAGCCCCCCTAGCAAACTAGCATGCTTTTAGAAATTGAATTAGTGATTTTGCTTCATTCACCGTTGACCACCTCGTCCTCGTCCATTAATTCTGCCACGCCCACCGCCCCGGGAGCGAGAGGACCCTCGTCCACTCATCTTCACAGGCTTGAGCCCCGTGACAATTTCTGCCTCGAGTGCTGCCAATTCTGATTCTGCCTTCAAAATGGCGTGGACATTCCCAGAGGCCTGTGCCGAAATCACGCTCGCCCGTGCAGCCTGTAATCGTTCTTCCTTCGACCCCTGCAGCGTCTTAGCCTCATCGGCCAATGCAGTGTCAACACAAGGTCGACACTTTGATTTTCCCTCTCCTTTATTCCATTGATTCTTATTGAATAATTCCATGGGTTTTATTTGATTGCAGGCGGCACAGGCTCGTGTTTCGTTTTCCATTGTTGTATTAGATGCGGAAGATTGCGCTCGCTTCGACGCCGCCGCGGCTCGTTCTTTCTCTTCCGTTTCTTGAACGCATTTTTTACATTTCATAGGACTACCGTCCTTGCGAAAGCGTTCCAGCGCCTGGAATGTGAAAATGGTTGGATTCATCATGTGTTTGAATTGTGAGTCTCTGACACATGATGATTCCACACTGCCAATCGGTCGTCATCGACCCACTGAGCACGTGATGATTAATGATTCATCAGGAACACACCTTTTTGGAAAATTCATCGCCCATGAGCCGTTTGCGGCGACAGACATGGCAATCGAAAATACCAGCCCATTTGTCGGTTACAACGGGAGTCGACATGGTTGTGTTCTGTGCGTTCGAAGTTCAAAGTCAATCGTTGACAACCTACTTCTGAATGATTCCAAGTTGAAAAACTACAACTGTAAGCCTACTACTGAAACACCAGTACTCGTTAGTAGCAGTACTCCACCGTAAGATGCTCTTTCGTATGAGTGTCGTACTGTCGTACGAGTACAAATTACACATCGTATAGACACTGGCACACAAAGAGCAAAGACCATCACAATCAACCTCAGTTGCGACACAGCAGCAACCATCAGGAACAATGACAGGGCTTGCTGACAAGACCGTCCAAGAGGCGGCCATGTCGCTGACAGCCGCGAAGAAGATCGAAGAGACAGATCCTTTGCTAGAAGAAGAACGACTATCCGCAGATTTGGCCCAGTTTCTGTCGAATCCCTCTCTCAAGGCTGCCTTGGCGGATGGATCTTTAGACTTAACATCATATTCGTCAACCGTTGAACAGGAGCTTCATGAGTTGGAGACTCAATGTATTGACGTGTATCGAGCGAAGAAAGATGAGATCAAGTCCTTGCGCGATGAACTCGAATCGTGTGATTCCGTTTTGGCAGCATTGCAAGAAATGTTGCTGGGGTTTCAAGCGGATCTCGGCGGTCTTTCTGGTGATATTCGGAATTTACAAGACAAATCACGTTCCCTGGGTATTCAACTTAGGAATCGTAGGCATGCCGAAGGTGGTTTGAGAGACTTCCTCAATCATATCGTCATTGCTCCAAACCTCGTTCACACGATTTGTCGAGGACCGGTCAATGACAAATTCCTTCACTCCGTTCAAGAATTGAATAGCATTTACACAGACGTTCACGACACGATACCTCGTGACTGGTCCTGCGGAATGGCGCCGTGTCGCACCGTCGCCGGTCGTGAGATGCAAACCCATGTACACAAGCTCCGTCTGGTGGCTGTCAGTCGCATCCGCGATTATTTCTTGGCACAAATGGCCATGTTGCGACGTCCACAGACCAATGTCCGAATGATTCAATTGCATGGCCTGTTGAAGTATGCAGAGTTGCAAGATTTTCTAGAGACAGCGTCGCCAGAAATCGCGTCGGAAATATACAAAGTTTATGTGGAATCTATGAGCAAGACACTATACGCTCTCTTCCGAACGTACCAGGCTCAGCTGCTGCAATTGGACGCCACGAAGACTGGAGCGACTCGTCAAGATGTCATTGCAATTGACGATGCAGCGCTTCGAGATGCCTTGACATCCAAAGCAAAGAAACGTGTGGACAGCTTCACCTTGGGGAATCGAGCAAATGAAGTGTTGGATGATGCCACGGCGCGGCCCATTCTAGCGCACGTGGCCCTGGCTGAGGACAAGAGCTATCCATACGAGATTCTTTTCAGATCTATCATGCTGCACTTGATGGATGCTGTTACCAATGAGTATGTCTTTTGTCGCCAGTTCTTCAAACGCGATGCCTTTCAACCTCTTTTCTCCCCAACGTTGGGTTTACTCCTTGAACAGACGGAAAACTACCTCTTTGGTTGTCACGATGCCTTGGCACTCTTGCTAATGATCAAGGTCACACACTCCCATCGACGCATATTGCATGCCCGGCACGTCGATTCGTTGGACTCATTTTTGGATTCCATCGCCAGTTTATTGTGGCCTCGGCTCAAGACTGTCATGGATTCGCATTTACGAAGTCTCAAGACCGCCAATGCTGCCAAATTGGGAGGCATTGATCTCCATCCACACTATGTGTCACGTCGGTATGCGGAATTCGCCTGCTCGATTCTTACCATTCTGCATAAGGGCAACAAAGAAAGTAGTAAGGAAGCATACATATCTGCTCGAAAGCATCAAGACCAAGGCAGAAATGAGAAGAAAAATGACGCCGTTGAAACCCCGGAAAAGGCGCAACAAGCTACAGCATTGTCGTCTTCCAAACCAAAGTCTAATGCCGGTGACATGGTTCTTAACGACCTGGCGACTATCCAGGAGGAAATTGTCGCCTTGCTCGAACGCCTCAGCGACAAGCATTCGACAAACAAAAAGCGCATTGTCTTTTTGATCAATAACCTCGATCAGATTGTATGTATCTTTCAGGAGCGTCGAGTTGTTGGAAAAGAGTTCAACCGATTCGTTGAGTTGCTTATGAAACAAAGAGAACTCTTCGTGGAGGAGGAGTTGTTAGCCAGTTTTTCGAAAATGATTGCCTTTGTTCAGCAGACTGAATTGCACATGTTGTCCAACCCTTCCAACGCGGATGTCAATCCGCAGGTCGTAGAGTCCTTAATTCGAGAGTTCTCTTCTGGATGGAAAGCCGCCATTGAGCAGATAAATCGCAACGTCTTGTCCTATTTTTCGAACTTTCGCAATGGGATGGAGATCCTCAAGCAAGTGCTCACTCAACTCTTGCTCTACTACACCCGATTCCAGGATGTCATTCGCAAGGTCTGGCGAAACAAGCCACCTGCTTTCTGCAGGGATCTCGTAAGCACGTCTGTGATTCTCGCCGAGATCAAAAAATATGCCCTTGCCATATGAGTCAACATAGTAACGGATCTATACACCGTATCGTTTACGATATCTCTAGTCCCGCAATTCTTGATCTTGTGAAAGTATTGCCTACAAGATGCGCTTCTCGTTGAAATGTTTTGCTAAACCTTAGTCTACCGATCGCCCCAGACAAAGCCTTGGAATACGCGAGGATCGAAGTCAGCCATCATGTCGTTCCAATCATTGTTGTCAATGTACTCTCTGTTGGATTCGGAAAACTTGGCACTCGCATAATATCGCACGTATGCTTCAAACGCAGGAAGGTCAAAACAACGGGTCCGTGTCGCCATTCCATTCGATCCTGGCAGCGAATCAATCATGTCATAGGACCACTTTCCTCCAGAGTGTGGCACTTTAACGATACTGACAACGTGCTCTCGAAAAAATAATGCAGCTCCAGTCCTCTTCCTGGAGTGGGAATTTTTTTCACCGCCGTCCACGAGCCGAACGAATTCGGCCAGGTGGTCGGTGTCCATAATGTTACCGCCAGTGGCACCAACAAACGCCTCTTGATGCAGCAACTTCTTGTCGACGAGATAGTCGTGCACGTCGGAAGGGATGATAAGGGCCTCGCCTCCCAATCCAAGCTTTCCTCGAACCTCCCTTAACAAGGGGCCGCATTCTCGGTCAATTACGTCCACAATCTCTTGATCTGAAACCGCTGATCGACTTTGAAGATGATGCGACACCACCAAGGGTGAAATAACCGCACATCCATTTGTCGAGTGACTGTATCGGCCCTGGTAGGTAGACAGACGGAAGACTTGAATGCGATTTGCAGCTCGGAGTTCATTAAACCTTTCCGTTGCCTTTTGCCTAATCATTCGGAATGGTACTCGTTCCTTTCTAACTGCCCGCTGCTGCTTCTCAAGTTCTCGATTAGCGTAAACACTTCCGACGCTTTGCAATGGGGGAAATGGGTCGCGCATACTGCTGTGTCCTCGGTAACCCCACTTGTCGCAGCGGCATGCGCTGCTGCTTGTTCCAGAGCACTAGGAGGGTAATTCACCGGAGGCAAATGCTTACCATTCTCCCTCTGGTGCCTCTCGGCCACGGTCTCATAGCTGGGTGGTGGCGGGAACCCAATTCCCCCTATAGGAGGCGGTGCCATGGGTGGTGGCAAAGGCAGATCATCAAGCGGAAGGTCCTCTCGGGAACGACCTCTTCTAATTTGTTCTCGATCGAAGGAACTTGGTCGTCGCTGCATTGGCTCGTTCATTGGAACCTCGTCGCTGCGGTTGATCTTGTTTATAGGAACCTCGTCGCTGCGTTGGCTCTTGTTGAAACGAACCTCGTCGTTGCGCGGGGTCTCGTTCATTGGAATCTCGTCGCTGCGTGACTCGCGTTCATGGGATCCTCGTCGCTGCATTTGTCCGCTACTCAGCCTTCGTTGAGGAGGTCGCATTCCGTCGTCGGAAGCGCTGCTGTGCGTCGAGGAAACAGAATCACTGGATCTCATACTGGACTGAGCGCACTGCCTCGCGCCTGTTGAAGGACGACAACAAATCGCTCGTGTAGTCGTCGTTGTCGTTTCTGGGCTTGAGACTAAGGTCCGAGAACCTTTCTTCCCAACCGTCATTAGGTTTTTGTGGCGCACTGCCCTGCAACATCCTCAATTTATCCAGAGCCGATTGTTCGACATTCTTCCCGTTGCTGCGCTTCGATTGCAGATTTGCCTCAAACACATCCCTTTGAAACTGTAGGAGTCTCGCTCGGGCGGCTTCGGCTTCGTGACGGGCAATCTCTTCTTCTCGTCGCAAACGCTCTGCTTCTTGACGTCGTCGTTGCTTTTCCTTCTCAAGTTCTTCAATGTCCATCCATTTTGCCACTTGCTCCAGTTTGTGCACGACATCTGCCATATCCAGTTGATTCTTGTGTCTTGCCTTGGCAAATTTGGGAGCACCGTAATAGTTGTGGGTCGGCAACGCATTGAGAGAGAAAATTGCAAATCGCTTTCCATAGACATACGCATCGTCCAGATGACCAGCACCGTAGGCTTCGTTGAAAGCCATTAGCACCTAACAATAATCAGAAGAGTGTCAGCCAATTGTACGGTTTGATAGGTGTGGAACAGAGAAAGGACAGCGACGCTCTGTTCGGCCTGGGTTTAGGCTCGAGTCGTGCAGGAAAGCAGTTTCCTCAACGCATTCATGCCTGTTCCAATCCACAGGGAGCAATAACACAGTCCGGCAATACACTCACCGTGTCAGCTGCAGCATAATATCGATCCAACGAGAACATGTTGCTCACGAGTGGAACACCCTTTTCTCCCATGTCGGTTGCACTTGATAACGCGGCTCGACGAGCATCACTAGGCCTTGCCACTTTGGCACTCATGGTGAATGCTCCAAAAGCGTGTTATAAAAATGTTCAACAATCAAGACCTGTTTGATTAATTCGAGAATGCCGGAAAGTAGTTGGTTTGATTCATTCAACAGTGTCGCTAGACGGAGAAGAATCTGTGTGTTCTCTCTAGAATGATCTGCCAAGGGGACTGGAGTATGAAGAATAGGTATAACAGGCAGACAACAATGAACTGAGTCGCCTTTGGGTTGTCAGCCTCGAACTCCGTCGATGACCTCGCTCCATCAATCCTACTGGATCGACCACTCCGAGTACAACCTGTGTATGCAAGCATCCAGCATTATCCACGACACCCGCTTTTCAGAGCCTGCACGACCCGGAAATACTTCGGGTGCATTCTGTTGGCGATTCCTCCAATCAGATATTAAATGTACCTAAAGTTCATTTTTGCACCCTAATTGTTTATGGATTCCACATAAAGACACGTGACTATGGGCTCTGTGGGCTTCCTTCCAATTTAACGAAAACCGGCAGGAATATACGGATCCGTCCTCGGAGTGACTGGCACTCGTATTTCGGGAGACCCTACTCTTCCTTAAAAAGTTACTGGTACATTGTACTGGTACTAGTACCTGGGTACACACTGTAACATACTCAAGTATAGTCGTACTTACAGTAGGTTATTGTACTGGGACCCAGTGTACTGTGTACGTCCCCTCATCGTGCCGATCGAGCTATTACAGGTCAACATTATTACATACAAATCTAATGCTGCTCCTCGGTGGAGAGAAAAACCGTACCAGTAGTCAGTTGGAGACAGTACTTCCGTACTACACTACTGCAGTTGATGGACGGCTCGATTAGGGGACATAGAGCCAAGCACACTTCCAGGGGTCAACTACCGGTAGAGGCCATTGAAACGTGCGCGCCAGCCTGGGGCTGGCTGGCATGAAGCGAAGTTTTCAGAAGTGGTGTTGATCCATTGAGCCAGCAAGGTTTTTCATCATTGTCAGCAGGTTTGGTTTTTTGCAAGCAGATTCTGTCAGCAAATTCTGTCAGCAGGTTTTCATTATCAGCAATTTGTTTTTTGTCAGCAGATATTTTTGTCAGAAGTTTTGCTTTTTGTCAGCCGATTCTGTCAGAAAATTTCTCTCTTCAGAAAATTTCTCTCTTCAGAACATTTCACTCTAGTCAGCAGATTCTGTCCGCATATTTCTTAAGTCAGCAGTCTCTCTTGTCAACCAATTCTACCAACAGATTTCTCTTGTCAGCCAATTCCTAGTAGACATAAAACTCAGCAGGAGTCACCACTACCACTTGATGACACTTTTTCTGTCACAGTTACCTTATGCAATCCAAGCAGATTTTTCAGGAGGTTTCCATCATCAGAAGTTTTTCTTTTCTTAGTAAGCAGATTTCATCTGAAGATGTTTTGTGTCAGCAGATCTTGTCTTTGTCAGCAGATTGTCTTTGTCAGTAGATTTGTTTTTGTTAGCAAATGTTTTTTCATATGTTATCAAAATGACACTTGCATTGGCGTAGTCTTCAGTTTCGGGCCAGCCTATTACTTCACCGAAACATTTTTTCCTACTACGGCCGGTGCGCATATTCGCTTGGTGAATCATGATGGCATTCCTCCTTATGCCGCGGACCATAATGACCATCTTCTCGGACACTGCCTCCGAGTGGTCAGCTACTCATTGTCTTTTGTCAGCACTTTTGCTGTGTCAGCAAAGTTATATTGTTTTGCCAGGAAATTTTCATTCGCTAGCGTAGCGTCAAAGCCATCAGGACCATTTCAAGCGGTCCAGAAATGTTGAACCTTCACTAACATTGCATTGGACTGTAAAGAATGTTGGATCAATTCGAGCACAGACGTCAAACAGCTGCTGCAACCCCACTTCTTGATTGTCCAGTCATTGTTATCAAACTCGAAGGGCCATCTCGGTCACTAAAACAATGGATTATTCAATACTGCTGTTCCATTTCTTTCTCTCCTGTTGCAGTAGCATTCATAAGAATAGGAGGAGACATGGTGTTATCAAAAAGAACAGAAGAGCCGCATTCTCAGCGGAACCAGACAGGATTGATTTATGGAGGGAAGATTGCAAAAATTTAAAAAACATTTGACTTGTGATTCAAGACTGCCTTAGGAAAACGTCAGAACAAGTCAGCCAGCCAAGGAGGCAGGAAGCGTACATTTTGGTTGAACCATCATGAAGCCAGGATATCAATAATATGTCACTACTATTGCGTCGTTTGACTAAAAAATGCTGTCTTCCTTAAATACGGTCTTAGTATTGTCATTGAACAGTTGCATGGAGGATGAGTTCCTCGAGCATAGGTATGGCATACAACTAACGGAAAGATATAGGAAGTGTGCAGTGTGCAGTGTCACAATGGTCACAACAAAAAAGTCAAAGTAGAAATCTACGGTACCGGTAGCCGCTTCATTTGACCGCCTGTGGTGTTGTGTCATAATTGTATCCTGTGTAAGGTCGTAACGAAAGAAAATTGTCACCTTGGCATCGAATGCACATCCCAAACAGGTTCGCTTTCAGCAAGACCATGAACCGCAAGTGGAGGACGCAGATAACAATCCTGCCCAATGAAGCATGACTGCCACCCATCCGCTGCAAGATCAGCAAGTTGTTTCAGAAGATGGTCTTGAACGGCATCCTCACCCAGGAGATTTTTTCGTCCATGCTCCACCATTTCTCCCCCATCAACAACAAGCCATGGAGATGGCACCGTGTCAGCTGCAGCATAATATTGATCCAAAGAGAACATGTTGCTCACGAGTGGAACACCTTTTTTGTCTCCCATGTCGGTTGCACTTGATAACGCGGCTCGACGAGCATCACTATGTAAAACGCAGAAGTTAAGATCCACCGCCAGGGAATTTCATGTACATGCATCATAAAAGAACAACAAGTTGTCGGCAATAAGCGCCACCCAATTCTTCGAGAGACAATTTTCATGCAGTGTAAGCATTGTGCTCCTGTTGATGTACCTGCAGCAACAAGAATCTCATTCCATGGCTTGCCATCAGTGGGCATGAGTGTTTCATGCAGAAAAGTGGATTCTAAAAATGATGCCATGATGATCTGTGCACTATCACGACGCAGCAGCCAATGGCACGGAAACTGGTCGTGGAGATGACTACTATCCGAAGAGAGACAGCGATTGTTAGCAATGGCATTGGGTGAAGAGTTATGTAGCTCTGTTGAGATGGTGCTTGCCATTTAAACAATGAGCTTCATAAATTATGAGCTAGATTTTGGTGGCCCTGTGTCAAGAGCTACAGTGCTACTGTCAAGATGCTGATTACCGAGACTACTAGTAGCTACTGTATCGATTGCAGTATTGTACACTGCTGATGAGTTACATGATGATGGCTGGATTAGCATCATCAAGAGGAACAAGACTGGAAGAGTAGGAATTCTTCCTAGGATGCAGGGTCACTTTGAGAGACCCAGGGAGGCATCCCCATGTGAGAATGAAAGACTGCAATGGGGTATAACCTACAGGATAAGAAGATTTAGGTTTGTTGTGTGGAATCTACTGAGGAAGGCTTTAATATCTGATTGGAGGGCTTTTATAGCTTTCATCACTGCAATTCACTTGAACAAACAAACTAAGCTCACAATACCAAGAAACAGCAAGAGAGTAGAGGACTATCTACTGTCACTTTTTGCACGAGTATTTTCGATCTACTGTACGGTTACTACAGTACGGAGTATCAACAATAAACAGCCCTGGACTCAGTCAGAGAGACGCGTTCTTGTGGTATATTGGCACTGGACCGACCTACGGTTGTGGTGTACTGTGCTGAGTCCCCGTCTGTGTCCCCATTTCGAGCCGTCCATGCATTTCAAAGCGAACTTCATAGTGAAGGGATATATCTTATGATGTGAATGGAAAAAATATAGCACATGTATACTTTTATATTAATATATTTTAACGGCTAAATCACAGATCGATCGATGTTGCGACAGCATAGGAATCTTGGTTTCCCTTTTTTTGAGAAAAAATGTGCTGTTCAAGTTCGAGGATGTTACTAGCATTTTTGTGTGTCCTTCACACAAAACACACACAAATTTCAAACCAGCCCCATTACCATTCTTGTCCCTCCTACTCTTCTCCTTTGTTCCCCACTTTGCATTTTGTTTCTGTAACGCTCACAGTTCACAGAGGAGTCAGGTAAGTTGGGCAATGATGTTTTTGCGGTGTTTGTGATGGATGTTTGTTACTGTTTTTTGACGCTTGTTATTTCATTTCATTTTGGCGCGGCTTGTTGTACTGTATGGGACTGCCGCTTGTTTCTGCAACGCTCACAGTTCACAGAGGAGTCAGGTAAGTTGTGCAATGATGTTGTTGCAGTGTTTGTGATGGATGTTTGTTACTGTTTTGTTGATGCTTGTTACTTCATTTCATTTTGGCGCGGCTTGTTGTACTGTATGGGACTGCCGCTTGTTTCTGCAACGCTCACAGTTCACAGAGGAGTCAGGTAAGTTGTGCAATGATGTTTTGCGGTGTTTGTGATGGATGTTTGTTACTGTTTTGTTGATGCTTGCTGTTACTTCATTTCATTTTGGCGCGGCTTGTTGTACTACTGTGCCGCTTTTTGTACTGTATGGGACTACCGTTTGTTTCTTGTACTGTCTGGGATCTCGTACTACTGCTGCGTGGGATCTTGTACTACCGTGCCGTTTCTCGTACTCGTACTGTATGGGATCTCGTACTACTGCTGCATGGGATCTCGTACTACCGTGTCATTTCTTGTACTGTATGGGATCTTGTACTACTGCTGCATGGGATCTTGTACTACCGTGCCGTTTCTCGTGCTCATACTGTATGGGATCTCGTACTACTGCTGCATGGGATCTTGTACTACCGTGTCATTTCTTGTACTGTATGGGATCTTGTACTACCGCGTGGGATCTCGTACTACCGTGTCATTTCTTGTACTGTGTGGGATCTCGTACCGCGTGGAATCTCGTTCAAAACCAAACGGCCAACGCTCAATGGCGCACTCCAACGCTCGATGGTGCACTCAACCAGCACTCCTAACGTATCATTACTGCGCCATGTATGATTGTCTGATACGTTATGGGCTGGCGTTGGAGTGCGCCATTGAGCGTTGCACGGTTCGATGGATGATAGTATCCGACACCCGTTGCATACTCACAAGACCGCGTTGCATACTCACAAGACCGCTGCTGGGAAAGGTCCTCCATCCTCACTCAGTGACTTAAAGAGCTTCTCTCATTAATTCAAATAGCTCCCATTTTTACTCATTGACATTGTATGTGGCAGCAGTAGTGCCGCGACCAATGGTACTTGGACCATGTTGCAAGCTTCATCGTGAAAAAGGTCACTGCTAGCCCCCAGCACATTGTACCTGGTAGCAGTAGCGCCGAGATCATCGGGAGTGGGAACATGATTCGTAGTTGCGTTGTGAAAAAGGTCACTGCTAGCCATCATGGTAGCAGTAGCACCGAGATCAACGCGACAACAATCATGAGGCCTGCTACCGGTGTGAAAAAGGCCACTGCTAGCCATGACATTGTACTTGGTGGCAGCAGTAGCACCGAGATCAATGCAAGTTTCAGCATGATGCCTCGTACTGTTGCAAAAAAGGCCACTGCTAGCCATGACATTGTTATAAGTACTAACAGGAGCACTGATGACATCGAATCAAAACGTGGCTTCGAATGCAAACGTGGCTTCCAACACCTGTACAAGTCAACAACTACAAACTCGAGCCGCAGAGTGAATGAGGCCTACAAGGCTACAGTTAGGAATGGTGCTCCAAAAAGCAAAAATGCCATGAGACGTGACAAAGCAAAAACGAGAAAGATTGCGTGCCTGACGGAAGTTGTGTCATCAAGTGTTCATGCATTGGGAAGGGCATTTCTGAGCACTCGACCAGTGTTTTACAGTGGAACCAAAAATAGAACGCTTCCAAACCCAATTCCGAATGGGATTATGTTATCTGCAGTTGAGGATTTGCGTGTGATTGATACAATTTCTGGTGCTCGAATGTTGTCATCGACCGGAGATACCGTTTTTATTTTGATTCCACGTCATGACGCAATCAAGGACAATACTTATGTGAAGAGGACATTGATGGCACTGTATGCTCTAGACAAAGGGAAAAGGGTTTCCGAAGTGAGAGGGAAATCAAGAATCACAGTTGCGGAAGACAATGGGAAGTACGCAACTGTCGGCTTGAAACCAAGGAGAGGGTCGACAGGCGTATCCGAGTTTTGGCCTGAGAAGTTGGGTGAGACTGATAGAGAGGTGATTAGAAAAGTAATGAGTAGATGTCAGGAAGTTGCCAAAGGGTATCTACCATCAACTGAAGTCCGAGGACTTCTTTTTGCTCAATTGCTTGGGGGGTGGCAGCAAATAAGTGGAGTGACATTGAATCCCCTCTGGGGTAGCCTTGCATGTGGGAAGAATTACTATTTGAATTCTCATGTGGATGAAGACTTTTTCTATTCCTTGACAACTGTTGCTTCGAACAGGGAGTGCAAGACAATGATTGTTACATGATGGAAGCCGCCATTTGCAACTACTTTACGTTTGCCGAACAAGGAATTGCTGTGGCGCTGAGGCCTGGTGACATGCTGATCTTCAATCCGCTTTATCATCACTGCTTGTCGTCACGAACGGCAAGGTATGAAAACGATGATGTCTTCTGCTTGTCTTTGTATTTGAAAACTGCAGTTGTTGGACAGAATGACAATCGTTTACCTATGTAATTTGTTTAATTGTGTTCTTGGTAGCTTGCGTTTGCTATCATCGTCGTCGCAGTTGTTGTCACTTTGGTTGCAGTCGTCCTGGGATCTCGTACCGCGTACCGCGTGGGATCTCGTACTACCGTGCCGTTTCTCGTACTGTATGTGCCTATGGGATCTCGTACTATCGCGTGGGATCTCATACCGCGTTGGATCTCATACAACACCGTTTCTCGTACTGCGTGGGATCGTATGGCGTGGGATCTCGTACTAGCAACCGCGTGGGATCTCGTACTGTGTGGGATCTCGTACAGCGTGGGATCTCGTACAATTGTACAGCGTGGGATCTTGTACAGCGCGGGATCAAAACATGAGTCACTACAAATATGTGACCATGAGGAACTACAACATGAGTTTGTAATTGATGTTTAAGTACTTCTACTAACTTTTTATTCATTTTCTTTTCTTTCGACGACACTAGCGTGAGTACTTCCAACTCTCTTCTTTCTTACCTTTCTAGTACTCTTTGTCATCTGTTGCGAAGCACCTTCACGAAAGTTTGCAACTGCCTCTAAGCGGGGAGAAACCTCGTCAAAGAAAGGAATCCTCTGCATCCCAACTATCTTCCTTGTTGCTGACAGCAGCTTAGACAACCCGTCATTGCTGAAGAAGCGTTGCTCGATCGAAAAGTTTGAGTGACATGTGCAACAGCATTCCTGCCCACCTGCGCACTTCGGGCACAGGTTTCCTTCATCACAAGAACCCTTATGGGCAGTTGATGCACCAAAAGCTCCAGTGTGATTGAAAGCACTGTTCTGTGCATCAACATTGATGTTCATGACATGGAACCGACGATGCATTTCCAAGCCATAACACTGGCTGCACACGTTGAAATCCTTTTGTAGCAGCTGCTCACATCCCCAACAGTGCATATATGTGTTTGATAACTCATGATAGCAAAGACTGCAAGAGTATCCTGTGTTATCATATGGATCAACAGGAAACACAGACAGATTCTCAGATGTATTCGGCAATTTTTGTGGGAAAACCTCAGCAACCACGCACATTTCATGCCTGATGACAAATTCCAATGATGGCAATAGACCTCGTAGTAAATTCCGATGGAATTCTGGATCCTCAGGCTTCCCAGCTGATAAATGAGATTCACTCTGAGCACTTTGTTTGAGCAAACACAGTTTGGGGATGCCAAGAGACTGTTTTGGTGGTGCAAAGTTTCTGTTGCGAAACGCAGATTCCAGTGCCGACGTCATTTCTCTGTTGATGCCCTCTGCTGTGTGCCCCATGAAGCACCAGTCCCAGGCTATGGAGAAGTTCACCATGTTCTTGAACTCCAACATCCCCCTTTTGCTTCTGACTTTCTTTTCCTTAAAATTTCCTTCCTCAGATATGAATGGCAATCATCTTTTGCCAGTGCCTCCAACCCAAGCTTTCGAAATGCGTGGAACCTACCCTTCCCGATGTGTAAATGTTCACCAGGTCCCAATACCAGAACAACTGGGCAATAGCTATGATAGACAAAAGTGTTAGTTGACACGCTGAAATGAGGAATGAGAAGTCATAAATACTTACTTTAGTGATTTCATTTGCATGATTTCATCGTAGGAGCAACACCAGTACCGACAGATGGAGCTGGTTCCGCCTCACCTTTTAACACCCAACAGAAGCCAATGTTGTCCAGGAGCTTGACACGGGAAGCCTTCAATAAGCCGTTCCTATACGCTTTTCTTTGATTGCTCATCCAGTAGCTGAGATGACTCCTGTACTTTGGAACACCAGAAATGCCGTTGGACCTAACAAACTCCTCATAGTCCTGGAATGACTCATTCCATGTCCTCTCCCGTGCATCCCAATCGAAATTAACAGAATCTAATTTGTCAATTCTGCATATTCTCGTTGTTTCCTGACCCATCGACCCAATTGTTGGTTGGAAATATCACTTTTTGCAAACGTCAAGTGCCCATGTGTCTCCTTATATTTCATCATTTCCTTGAATTTCTCATTCCATGGGTCATCCAAAAATGACATTGTGGAAACAGACTACAGTCCTTTGAGTTGTCAGACTACAGTCCTTTGAGTTGTCGTTTGTTGTTTGATTGTGCTTTCATTCCTTTGTGAGCGCGCTGTGTGTCAATAATCAGAGTGAGATACTGCGCTGTACGAGATCCCATGCGGTATGAGATCTCACACAGTACGAGATCCCATGTGGTACGAGATCCCACGCGGTGGTACGAGATCCCATACAGTACAAGAAACGGCACGGTGATACGAGATCCCACGCGGTAGTACGCGAGCCCACGAGGTACAAGATCCCACACAGTAAAAGATCCAACGCGGTACGAGATCCCATCCCAGTACAATGTACTAAGCTTTTCTACTAGACATGTTTGTCCACAATGTATTTCTAGGTTGGGGCGTTTCATGTTGCTGGCATCAGCAGAAAGAAACAAGAACCCTAACCAGAAGGGAGGGTAGCTTAGAGTTCAATGAGTAACTGCTTCCTAACTCAACCTTTACCTCGTTTCTGCGGACTGAGAGATGGCCTCAGTCTTTTGTTCTTCCTTGACTTATCAACTTGAGGAAGACTTGCAAATTCATGTTGTGCTGTTGCAGCACTCTCCACACGATTCCTCTGCTGGATAAAGCTTGACAACAAGCTCTCCAGGCCCCTTCTCAATTCAAGTGCCATAGCACCGCTCCCTTGTGCATACGTACTAACTTGTGTATACAATGCCAAGTTGGAGGAGTATACACTTGTCCCCCCAACCAATGCAATACTGCTATCACTCTTGTCTTTCCCAGAAGATGCCGAAATGAACACTTCCTGGGAGCAGCCAGCAGTCATCACTGATATGGAATCTTGGGAAAGGGCATAAGTGTCCTGTTCATGAGTTCCTAGAGGAACATCATTAATTGGTTGCCCCCACTTTGAACCTGGTAACAATGCAGAAGTACAGTTCTGGTTGTGGGCGCGTAGAAACATGTCATGCAAGAGATTGTGATTGTTGTCCACTGTGGGCCCCTCCAAAGCAGAACTCAGAAGCCACAGTTCATCAATCTTCTCCCTACTTGAATAGGGACCACGTCGTTCTCCATCTCTTGCGCGGTCATAAAGGAAAGTCAACATGTCATGTTTGCCATGATAATAAAGATAATCCTTTCTCCACCTAGCCGATGCATGATATGCCGACAGTGTGCCAGAATCAAAGGAATGGCCATGGGGAGAAATGATGGAAAAAATGTGACGACATGTAATCCCAAATCGACTGAAGTAACCACAACTGCACTCAAGATTGATGGCATTACGTAACACCATATTCTCTTCAGTTGATGACGCATACATGTGCTCCACCAGTCGAACCTCACGAACCCGAGAAAACTGAGGAGTGACTTTGTCAAACTTCGTAGAGGCAGAATTGGCATCACATTCCTCCACGCCAGGTGAGGAATATCTCCTCTTGAGGAGGAAGGCGTCCGTAGAAATTTGTGTCACCAAGTAACAGAGGCGTGCATTGTATTGATGCGCAAGCAGTTTGGACCCATATTCAGTTAGTACGTCACCAACAATTTGTGGACGCATACTTTTGTAGTCAAGCGCAGAAGCTGCATCAACCTCCCTCCGGCTCATCTGGCGTGATAAAATGGTAGAGAGAGCAACACAGGATCGATCTATACCATGGAACGGACAAGGACCCAAAGGATGTCTCTTGATTGTGCTTGACTCACTTTCCACATTCGAGGTGGTCCTCATGTTGAAGCAGCGGACATGCAATTTATTGGAAAATGAAATGCTCATCTTCCTTGGCGCAATGGACGTCATCACAAAATTAGTCAAGGCCTCTGCCATCACATTCCCCATGGCAGAAGGGTCAACAACCTCAGCACTTCCAAGGAAGATGTACAAAAGCTTCAATGAGATGTCAAACTCATCAGATGTTTCGGGATAGTCGGACAAAGAGTACATCCATTGCTGAACAGCTTCAAATTGTGCCTTACCCAAGGCACTGAGTCTGCCATCACTCAGGTGCGAATGTTTGAGGCCTCGATTTATCAAATGCCACATGCACAGCATATGCTTACTGTTCCGCCACGGACTACCACGGTCGCCAATAAGATCCACAAGGGGGGAATACATCTGAAGATCGCCATCAGTCAAAATAATTTGATTCCGCTCAACAGAGGTACTTCCATGGAGTTGCACAAATGCATCACGGAAGCACCAATCAAAAATCCAGCGGCATTGTGATGGTAGAAATGCCTGGAACACACGGACAATTCGGTTCTCAGAAGTCTTCGCTGTCATGACAAGCAAGGGCCGTTTCTCAGCATTGGTTCCCATGGTAACATCGGCACACAGTGTTTCCGGAAACATACCAAAGATTCGCTGCTGCTGTTTTGATGCCCAAGCTGCACCAAGGAGCAGCTTTGTATTCCCACTAAGACCAAGCGCTTTTCTCACCGATTCAGCATAGGAAAGAGTTGAAGCATCAGTCTCACGTGAGCAATAATGATTGTGCTCAGAACTGGATCCCTGTTCCTCCCAGTCCTGATTATAGTGAGAAGCCGGGTGGCTGTATTGTCGTGTACAAGAAGAATGTAATCAAGGCTTTCCTCATTGCGCAAGTAGTGCACAAGTCTTTCAGCTGGTGATTGACCTAAGTCCACTGCAGTACCGCCACCAGGACCGACCTGATTTCCTCGTGTGCCAGCACACCTCCTCAGCTGGTCAGAGGAAAGAGAGATGCCAGTTCGCTCCACAATCAGAGCCTGCACAATTGCAGGCTCTGAATTCAGTGAAATGCATTGCCTAGATAACTCAAGTTCCAATTGCGGCACAGTGTGATACGACAATCGGACATCAGCAGGTTCCTTTTTGGTGACCTTCATGGGATTTACACCCTGTCCCATCCGCACAAAAGTACCAGCGTCCAGCAACGTTGTTGTTAAGGCCATCATTTGGTTCCCAATATAGTGAGAATGCAAATGGACATATTGACTCCTTGTTTGCTGCTGAGGGCGAATGCGTTTTGACGAACGACCGGAAGACTTGTACTGGTTGATGTTGTTGTCGTTGTTGTTGTCGTTATTATCATTGTCATTGTCGTTGTCATCAATCTTGTTCCTCAAAAGATCCTTCTTGTCGTCATGAGCTCGAGAGTGCTGACAAAAGAATCGCAGTTTATTCGATGCCTTCTCCCAACCTTTGGATGCCACTTTGAAACCTGCCTGGGCACATGCCACTGCAATAAATGGGATCACATGCTCTTTTCGGGATGAGGGACTGTTGGAATTAAAGCGACGAGGCAGATATTGACGAAGGTGCTTGCAATTGTCATCCCGGTTGCTACGCATTCCGGTCCCAATGAAGTCAGCAAGATTAACAGTCCTGATGGACTCATCACCGTCGCCAACTTGAACTTCACTGTCACCAACCTGAACTTCACTGTCACCAACCTGAACTTCATCCTCACCAACAACCTGAACTTTGTCCTCACCAACAACCTGAACTTCGTCCTCACAAACCTGCCCTTCAACAAGCTGAACTTCTATAGGAAGAAATTCAGTGACCCATTGTTTATTCACCTCAACAAGAGCAGTAATGCGACTGAGGACAAATGGATCCATTAGTAGTGAAGTAGCTCGTGTGCCCCTCCTTCACAATGGTTGCCCCGCAGTCGATCAATTGTTGTTGTGTGCTGTGTTGATCGTGATGTGTTGTTGTGTGTGCGTTGTGTTGCTTAGTTTGTTTGTTCTCAGTTTTGTGATGAGAGAACCCGCGCCAAAAAACAAATGACAACAAGAGCAGAGGATGATAGATCCAAGTCACAAAACTTTTTTGAATATCACATCATGCAAGATTCCATTGAGGCAGTTGTAACACATGTATTAAATAACGTCTCACAACCGTAAGTCAAATAGTCAAAAAAATGAAACGGTAAAAAAACGGCAATTGTATGACATAGACCATATAGTACTTTAATAGTATTTAATTGTAGAGTGTAAAAATTATTAGCTCGCTTGATGCGCTCGAAATGGGGACACAGACGGGCTCTCGTCTTTCGGTCAACGTTCTTCTGGCACCAAAAGTGATTCCCGCGAGAAAGGGCTATCCCCTCTTTCGAGAGTTATGGTGATGGCACATCACTGAACTAAACTTCCCAGACATCAGATGGTTGAACTCGTCAAACCAAATGAACGATTGCGAAGGAGTACATTCGGCAAACGCAATACGATAGGTGTCAAGGGAGGCGTCAACTTCATAGAGCTACTGTAGCTTCTAATTAGTGTAGCTCACAACATACGAACTACTAATTCTCACTCTCGTCCCCGTAACAGCACTCCCAAGTAACTCTCTCTCTTATTCCGCACTCCAGCACCTAACGAGTATCTTCCCCGGGCAATATCCGTTTCCCACAGTTCTGTGTTACCGTTACGGGGACCGGCCGGGTTCCCTGGGGATAGAAACAGACTTACCCGTTATCGTGTCTCGCGTTTCCAGTTTTCCGGGATATGCTTTCAATAATGCTCCTAGGTCCTGTCGTATCATTGGTGAGTTCCCAAATAATGACACCTCCACAGCCTGCCATCTTTGCGAACTCCATTTTCTCCGCGGCGGTACTTGGAGTTTCGTAGTAAATGTTGTGTTCATATGAGTAATTGCCTGAAATGCCCGTGAAACTTGGATGAGGCGTACTTCCATGGACCTTTATATTGCCATTGTTTGAATCGCTGCTTTCTTGCGGAAATGATACCATGATATCCTGGTATCGAAGCGTTTTGTATCCGGGTGGAATCTCCCCACTGAGGTCATCGGCAACTTTGGAGAACGCAAAATCGTAGCCATACGTTGCCACACCCAGCAAAATCTTTTGGCGAGTCGTGATATTAGATCCGCGTCCTTGCCAATTGACGAAGTAAGGATTCGTCCAGTACCATAGAGACTCTTCGACACTTTGAATGGGATTGTTGGTACTACCACTACCTGGCCAATCACCGTGTTGTTCACTTTCGTAGACTTGCTGGTCTCGTATCACATGAAGGGCAGAAGGTGGGCCCACCGGTGATTGATTCCAAGATCCTGTTAAATCGTAGGTCATGATGCCAATCCAGTCCAATGAATCAATCATGTCCGGATCGTAATTGTTTCCATACCAAGACGTGGCGAAGACAGCTGACGAGATGATTTTCTGTGGCAGAAGTTTTCGCAATTGCTTGGCCAAAGCCGTCAAGCCCATTCCAGCTGGATGGGCGCCATCGTTCCGATGTCTACCACCCATATCCGCAGCATTGCCGCCGTCTTTGGAGGAACCCCACCAACATTCCAAATCCAAATCCACGCCATCCAAATCATTTTTGAGAACAAATTGACTGATAATGTCACCGGTTTGCTGGAGTAGATTGTTGTTATTGGCAGCTTGGCTGCCAATCTTTGTCATGAGGTCCAAAAACGCATTATCCGTCGCACCACCCACAGCCACCATCACTTTCACTCCCAAAGATTGCGTCGCCGATTTAACATTGACAAGAACTTCTTGGACATCGTGAACAGTCTTGCCGTCGAATCGAGGACGGGTACTACTGTCAACAATGTTAGAGGATTCAAACATGAGAAAGGAAATAATCACATGGGTCAAACCGAGGTATTTGTTGGTATCCCCGTACGGAAAATTCTCTGCTTGGCGCCAAGTTGGCAAGTATCCCACTATTTTCATTCTGATTCCACCCTCATCATCATCATTATGATGGGAACGACGAGAATCGTAGAGTTCCGCGTCCAGGGTCCATCCTGAGTCGGGTGTTCCGGGAGGTTCTCCCGATGGCCACCATTTCGCGAGAAACACATTGCCGCCATGTCGGACTTTGGATCCGGCTCTATACGAGTCGACGTCGCTGGCGTTCCATTCGGGTGGCAGTGGCATCAAGTCTATTGTATTAATAGATCTCGCTGATGTCGGTGATTTTGTGTCGCAGACTCACACGTTTAAACTAACCAACAACACAATCAAAAATTCTTAGAGCATCTTCTGAAGCAAATAAATGTAACAGTGACGAGGATGTTGAATACCGTAACTGTTTCATGTGTGGAATGTTTTCCAGTGCGGCGGAACGACAGTCCCAACCACAACGTGAGTTCTTTCTCGCGCAAGGCGATCCCGGTCTTGTCAGAGAAGATATATATATACAAGTAACGTTCCTGTTTTCTGAATTTCAAGTTACAGAACATTGCCTTTACCAACGAATCTCAATACTCTCTTAGTACGGTACCGTAGTAAAGGGCTACTCTTCGCCTGTCGCCTGTGTGTAAAAATACCGTACGCAGTATCAGTAGTCAGTAGAAGGCAGTACTCCCGTACGCCACTTCAGTTAATTGTCGGCTTGATCAGGGGACACGGTTTGTGAGTTTGTGATTTTGTGAGTTTGTGACTTGTGACAATGAACTCGTGACACGCGAGTATCGCGTAACAATTCGATCATCGCTCATGACTCATGGCGCTTTAATCGACAGCTCGAACTGACATAAGGGAACCAAGGAAAGGGAAACCCTCCAAGGAGGAGGTCGCAAACCAATGATTTGCATCGTTCATAAGACTGAAGAATCCCTCACTTTTTCAGATCTTCTCCTACAACCACGTTATGCGAGGACTTTTTCAGACACGGCGCCAACAGCGCCACTCATCGTCAAATCGTGGTGGCAATAATCCCATCCGCATTTTCGTCAAGATATTTGCCGGCAAGACCATCGCTCTTGATGTTTATGCCACTGACTCCATCGAGAATATCATGACCAAGATCCAGGACGAGGAAGGACTTCCACCGGATCCGCAGTGTCTGATTTTTGAAGGAAAGCAGCTCGAGGACGGCCGCACCCTCATGTCTTACGGCATCAAGGAGGACTCCAAATTACATATGTTACTACGATTGCGGAGAATGATTAGCACATTTCCATCCAACGACACCTCCGACACTTTGGTACGCTTTCTAATGCTGGCTGACGATGAAAGAGAGGTAGCTGCTGTTCCAATGGATGAACTTCGCGCTGTGGCAGAGGAGGAGAACGTGAACCCATGCAGTACCTTTGCTTTCAACCCGGATTGCAGGATTCTTTGCGTCGAACAGTGTCGGTTTTTGTGTTCATTTCTTGACTTTGTATGGACTAGCTTTGCCGTTGATAACGCCAGTGACCGAGTTGATATGCGCCTAGAGATTGACGACGACACATTTGTACAATTGTTGAGGTGCCTCGACCCTGTTGTTTCTTCAATCCAGCAATCCAGCGCTCTTGTTCGGAACTTGCACAACCAGTATCGCAAAGTGTCCGGAGGTAAGAGCGGTCCATCCAAACTTGCACTACGAATGACATGTGGACCCACAAATGCGTGTATCAACTTCCATTGTGACGGGGACTACGCTACGAGTACGTGCGAAATAGCATTGAATTGTCCATCCGAATACAAGGGTGGCCGTTTGTGTTTCTTTGTCAATGACACTCTCCATGTCTTGGAACGCCCTGTCGGATCCATCACTCAGCACCCTGCAGGAGTGCTTCATGGCGTTACTGCACTTACGGAAGGCACGCGAAAGAGCTTGTTCGTTGTCGATCAAACCAATAGTCTCGGAGAAGGGGCGGTTATTAAAGTGCGCAGCGATCACGCTCAACTGTTCTTGGCGCTTCAAGTCTTCTTGGCACAGCAGGGAGCTCGGCCGAGTGCGAACGACATGAATACTATGCCGACATGTGTCGTGTGTTGTGAGCGTGCAGCGGACCATGTGGTTTTGCCTTGTGGACACATCTGTCTTTGTTCTGTTTGTGAATCGGGGATAATCACGAGCTGTCCGATTTGCCGGTTGGATTTTCAACGCAAACAGCGTGTGTTCATGTAAGAGCGAAGCTTCAAAGGCTTCAAAGGGCGAAGAGGGTTCACGTAAAAGTGGAGCGTCAAGGGGTCATTAGTTGCGTTATTGGGCTACCAATCCACAACAAGACCACTGGCTTCATTCTCCAAGTGCTACATGTCGCGACGAAACTGGGTGCGCCGCTACAGCCGTAAAGTCCCATGTATGTGGCAAGTGTTCCCTGCACGACACCTGCGTGGGCTGGACCACGGTATGTCCCATCAAACCAGCAACTATACCTACTTTTCCAGCGGAGTGGGGGCGATGCTGCAGACCATGGCGATCGATTTCCTCGATCCAAAACGCGCGAAAGTTGAATCATTTTCCGAGATCGATGCTACTGCATATCAAGCTGATGAAGATGAACAGGATCAATGCTACTGCAAGATGTGCTTGCATCGATGGATTCGTCGTCGGAAAATCTTAAACGTAGATCTGACGCAAATCGTGCCGCTCTGGAGAAGTCGTCGCGAACGGAATTCGAAAGCCTATTTGAGAGCATTTGTTAACGATCTTTTTCACAGTAAAAAGATCCAATGGTTAATTACGAGCAGGTTGCTTGTCGTCGGGTGCGAGTACAGTACTTATATTCATCTTTCTTTACAGTTTTTTTTCTAGTAGAGAGAGAGGTAGTATATTTCAAGTTTTGCCAACAACACTGGAACGACCATACCAGGATGTGCAGGGTGTAGTGTGTAGTGTGGACCTGTATGTCATAGTATGTACAGTATGAGTGTGGACAATGGACAAGTCGAGGAAGAAATCTACGGTACTAGAGTACTGGTACAAGTACCGGTAGAAGACTTCTTTTAACCGCCTTTGGTACTGTACTGTGTCTTCGTTTGAATCCTGTGTATGTATGTTTTATATGTATGCATACTGTGCTTTACCCTCAACACAGAAAAACGAAGAAAATTGTCAAAATGGCGTCAAATGCGCATCCCGAACAGGTTCGCATTCAGCAAGACCATGAACCTCAAGCGGAGGACGCAGATAATAATCCTGCCCAACGAGACATGCCTGCGGCCCATCCGCTGCAAGATCAGCAAGTTGTTTCAGACGATGGTCTTGAACGGCATCCTCACCCAGGAGATTTTTTCGTCCATGCGCCACCATTTCTCCCCCATCAACAACAAGCCATGGCGATGGCACAGTACTATGAAGCTAGAATGAGAGACCATGCTGCGGCGTACGCTTCTGCTGCAGCTGGTGCGGCTTAGGCGGCTGCCCAGATTGCTGTATCTGCCCAGATGCCACCGACGCTACCTCCTCCCATTGTCTATCCCCCGACCTATCCTTCCCATCACCAAAACTTTTCCTCGTATACGAATTATCCGCATGCATACGAATACTTCAATCGTCCCAGTGGATGTCACAGCTCAGAGTTTGCTCCAGAGGAACGTCCAGTCAAGAGACACCATCGAATGCCTCTCGGCACCACCAACGAACAACAGGAACGTCGCGGACGTCGCCGGCAACGCGTCGATTTCAGTTCGTCATCTGACGGGGGGCGATTCAATCTCAAATCGCAGCGTCAGAATAACAATACGAACCACCATTGCAAGAAGCGACGCGAAAAACTCAATCTCGTGGGAAAGACAGGAGTTTCGGCCCTGCACGAATGGTGCGTGCATTGCAAAAAACAGCCGCCGAACTTTGTATTGTTGCCGAGTCGGCCGGATTTCTTTTGCTTTGCGGCATATGTAGATGATTTAGAATGGAGTCGTGGTCGGGGCGCTACCAAAGCGAGTGCGAAACAAGATGCAGCTCGGAAAGCCTTGCAAGCACTTGTACCTGGAGTTATCTTTGACGATAGTGGCTTAGTAACCGACATGACTGCAAACGAAGCCATTGAAGATCTGCCCAATCTCGCTGAGCGATTGGCAATTGACGCCACCAAGAAACGTCGCTGTGACGTCTATCCTGGGACGAGCACAACTACTGACGACGATGGGGAAGATGAGAATGCCTACTATGCCAATCGTGGCGCATCCGTGTGCTCCGCTCTGTTGCACGCAATGTGGCAGATCAACGATGATATTCCCGAGCCTCCATCCTACTCATATGATGTTCCTTCCAGCAGCACCAATAGCATCAAAGATGGTTCTCGGCCATCGTCCTTTTCCTGTACTGCCACCATATGTCTGCGAGTGAGGGAGGCAACGCAAGGTTCAGAATACGAAGCGAAGGAGAGTAATGCAGATGAGGACGAGCTCGATACCAAGCCCAAAGCAAAGCGAAAAGGTTGTGTTGATAACGAATCCTCAGATCCCACGCCTTCTCGGAACAATGCCATCACGGGCGACCTTTCCTCGACGGTTACCACAAAGGTCAAAGTGTTGACGGGAGTTGGGATCGGCGCTACAAAGCGAGAAGCTCGGCACGTTGCCTCGGCCAAATTGTTGTCCCTGTTGTTCCCTGACTGCGAAGGCATGGTGGAGGTCAAAGCATGCGCTGAAGCTGCGCGCGAAAGATATGCTGCAAGTAAGGCCTTGAAACAGCAAACGAAACGATTTGGCGGCCCGTCCAAGCAAGTGCGCCACGGTGGGAGTTTTTTGTGAGCAATGGAAATCGTTGGTTGGCTAAACAGTCGGATCCAAGCGTGCCACAAACAGTGGTCAGCATGATACGTTCTCTCACTGGGCAAGGAGTGAAGTTTCCATCGATTAGCTCGAGCGCCCTTGTCGATGAAGACGAAGTGAGCGTTGAATCATTATCACTTTCGGAAACGAAGTCGACCTCAAAATCAGATGTCTATTGTAAATCTCGTGAGGTTGAAGCGAAGCGCGAAGCACGAGCGTTGAGTCGACAGCAGCAGCTTGTGAAGATGGTCGACAACGCCTTACAAACGCTTAACGAATTTGACGAGGTGGGTCGCATTTTGCCTCATGCAACTAATTATGACGATGTCGGGAGGACAGTCCTTCGACGAGCAGACGTCGGAGATGCGAGATTTGTCAATAAATTACTGCAGAAGAAGGGACCAAATGCGATGAGCAATACGTCGCCGATGCAACCCATTCTTTCCGGAGGGTCATCGAGTCTGTTTTGGGGTCCAGCGTCTGTGACGTTGTTGCTTTGTCGGGCGATTGCATCGTACGACGAGCCTCCACTCGGTTGCGCCATCCTTACGTTCGGGTTCACGATCCCCAAGGGAAGGGTGCTTCGGGTGGCAGATATTGGGAGCGAACGACATTTACCACGGGAACGTTTCGTCGAATGCTTGGAGCAGTTCGCGGTTAACATGAGATGTCAACTGGAAAGTGAGCTGTCTGAAGCTTGTGAAGCAAGTGGAGATCTGCAAACACTTACAGTACCACAGCTGACAACGATCGTCGAATCATTCCTCAAGCGAAAGGATTCCCTTCGTGACGAGTCGGGCTCTAAACTTCAGTCAGTCAAGGAAGAAGACCCGGACGTGGAAGACGATGTCAAGGATCCGGGACGGCTCAACTTGGCGGAGAGCGTGAAGGATAAGCCGAGCAAGAGGAGCCGTATCGATTAATCAAATAGATGCCTTATTCACCCTTGTCATTACTCGCTTGTGGCATTGAATCAAAAATTTCGTGTAGTCAAGTTTTCAAGCTTGCCACAAACAGTGTTCAGCATGCATGCGTTCTCTCTTTGGGTAGGAGTGATGTTTCCATCGAATAGCACTAGCGCCCTGGTGGATTAAGACTAAGTGAGCGTTGAATCATTGTCGCTCTCGGAAACGAAAGTGACGTCAAAGCCATATGCCTGTTGTAGTTCTCGTGTGGTTGAAGCGAAGCAAGAAGCACGAGTATTGAGTCGGCAGCAGCAGCTGTGAGGAGGGTCGACAACGCCTTGCAAATACTTAACGAATTTGACGAGCTAGGTTGCATTTTGCCTCATGCAACTAATTCTGACAATGTTGAGAGGACAGCTCATCTACAAGCAGACAACGTAGATGCTAGATTTATCAATAAGTCACTGCACAAAAAGGGCCCCCATGCGGATGCGATGAGTCATACGTCGCCGATGCAAGCAATTCTTTCCGGAGGGTCATCAGGCAGCTTACTCCTCCTTCTTCAAAGGTTTGTCATGCTTCTTTCCTCCATTTATTAGCATGCTGACAATCTTGGTGTACCAGAAACAGTTGAGTCCGTAGAATGCCAGCAACGAGAGCATAATCCAGTGAGTCCATTCGATACCATGTTTTCGAACTGGATTGATGAGCGCGACAGGAATCAACACCACTCGACACAGAGTAAATGTCAAGGCGAAGAGCACAAAATGGAGCGGCTTCCTTGTCTTGCGAGATATAAACAGCAACGGAGTGCTCAACTCACATTGAGCGGCGCGAGAGTTCATTCGCAGTGTCCTCAGCATGGGAGTAGTGTAATTTGCAACCCCCAATGTGATGCAGAGAACGGCATGTACCGAGTAGGGACCGTCAAGTCTGCAAATGCAATTAATGAGGTCGACTATGAAATAGGACAGTGACCACATTATGCCGATGCGTTCATTAAAAATTGCATCGTCGTCGAAGTACAGTGATAACCATCCGATGATAATGATGAGGTTGTGTAATTGATGCACAAACGTCCATTCGACCCATTTCGGTCGAGGCGTTTTCGATGGCAGAATGGTGTACACAAGCGTGGCAATCCAAATCGTCAAGGGAGCGAGGAACGGAAGCCACGAGTCTTCTGAATTATACGCTTTCCACAGGGAATCCATTGCGGGAACATGTATTTGGTGCTGGTGCGTGCTATTGTGAGGGTTGCGGTGCTGACGCTCGTTGACGCTTGGTCATTTTGTGCAACCCCCGTGCTGTACCTGGTACCAAGTGGGGTTCCGGAACTTTGAATCATGTCTCCGTAGATTCTACAGATTTTTCATTACCAGGTGAGCAAGAATTCCGTAACCTCGTCAGTACAACACTAAAACAAGGTACTACCGGTAGTACTTGTACTTTTTTACTATTCTGGATTAACCAGGGACCAGGGACTTTTGGTCGAATCATTCCTCAAGCAAAAGGATTCCATTCGTGACGAGTCGGGCTCTAAACTTCAGTCAGTCAAGGAAGGGGAACCGGACGTGGAAGAAGATGCCAAGGATTCGGGTCGGCTCAACTTGGCAGAGTGCGTGAAGGACAAGCCGAGCAAGAGGAGCTGCATCGATTAATCAATAGACCCCTTATTCACCCTGCTCATCACTCGCTTGTGGCATTCGATCAGAAAGTTTGTGTAGTCAAGTTCTCCACCGATCTGATCATCAACCATCAAGTTCATAACCTTCTCCTCAAATGCATCCTTGTGTGAAGCATGACCTTGCGCTACGATCAGGGGGGCGAACGTTGGGCGTAACATCGATTCGGAGCCAGGACCGATGGACGAGAACGTTCTCATTTGCCACACGAGTCGCTCCACTTGTTGTCCCAAATCGGACGATGTGGATAGTGTGCAACCCAAAACTGATGTCTCC
Organism: Fragilaria crotonensis; assembly: GCA_022925895.1. NCBI lineage: Eukaryota > Bacillariophyta > Fragilariophyceae > Fragilariales > Fragilariaceae > Fragilaria > Fragilaria crotonensis. The sequence continues at coordinate 162,715 of JAKSYS010000009.1, forward strand.
AACAATTCGTTCTTGACGTCAACTTTCACATCGCGCCCAACGAAGACGTAAATATGCAGACCATCATCGACCAAGTATACTTGGTCGTCCTCGATGCAAGCGATGCTCGGGTGTGTCGTTTTAGGCATCAAAACATACTCATGATGAGCGGCATGGAGGTGCTCCGATTGAGGCGTTTCTGTCATTTCTGGCATGTACCATTCTCCAGCATCGTCTAGGTTTGCAAGAGGGAAGATATTTGGATGGACCATGAGCATGGCCATCGCTGGGTGGACAGAGGATCCATAAAACAAGGCGTACGCTCGCTCGTCAGCGGTCGGGTTCGCATGATCAGCACGAAGTCCTGATCGAGCCAAAGGTAAACTGGAACGTAGCATGGGGCTTTTGAGCAGGGCCATGCAAAATAAGGGAAGCATGGTAAGTTGGGAAGGGAGCATTAGTTGCCCGCGTGGTTCATTCCACGCTTTTGTATTCAATCGATATCCAGCCAGTGCGTTGGTCATCTCCTCCATCAGATTACTCCGTGCTGCTTCCAATGCATTTTCCTCCGATGGATTCCATGCGTGAGTTATCGCATGCCGGGTCCAAAAGGCAGCCAGACACCCGAAGTCTATGCCTCGATAGACATCTGCTGCAACATTGCCAATGCGTAGAGCAAGAGTAGACACTCGGACACGTCGTTCCCCCCGCATAGTCGTGTACAAAAGCGCAGATTGAACAAAGCAGAATTTATCTTTCTTGGGCAGCCCGCCGACTCGATGCTCTATTTCCACTGCGATGCAACTATCCTGTCCCACTGCGGATAGCTCTAATTCAGGCGACGCTGTCAGACTTTCAATGGAAACGCCTGCTTCGGTACTAAGATAGCGTTTGACCTGTAACCCGGTGGAGCAGCGAACCTTGAAAACAGCATCCCTTCCGTAAAATGAAACAATTGGACGCAACAATTCCTCTTGAAAGGGCTCTTTCCAACTTCCCGATGTCCTTATCCATTTGAGCTTGCCACACGTGATCCGGCAGAGCTGTCCAAGTGTAGCCACATCCATAAATGCCATGGGTTTGGGCAAAGTGTGCAATATTACATCCAGTACAACTCGATTCTTTGCACATTTGGTACCCAAATGCCTGTAAAACGCGGCGGCGTCTTCATCCATGGGTTCGGGACATTTGTTCTTTCTAAGTTGCAGCGGAAGAAATAGTGGATGCTCAGTCTCGGCCGACTTGTACAATGCCAAATTGTTGCGTTCTCGATCACGAATGGCGCCCGCTCCAAAATTTGGACGTCGCCACGATATCCACGTTCCTCGCCCGCCTGTTTCAGCCAGGGCCTCGGCCAAAAAGGCCAATGCCGCACCACAGGAGCTGGCGTGTCCCATGGTCCCATATGGAGTTCGACAATCCAGCTGTGTCTGAAGGAATGGTTGCCAGGAATCCCACAGAGACGACATGAACGTATTCCACTGATCCATTTGTGTTTCGACGGAAAAGGTCCATTCGTCCAAGGGCAGCGGTGAAAAGGGTTTTTCTGTCACGTCGGACATGACCAGAAATCCATCGCAACTCCCATCCTTTGGATTCAATCTTGGTACATAAATACCATAGACGGACACGAGTACAATACCTATCCGACGTTTCCCACAATCGACTTCTGGCAATGACCTTCCGACTTGAGCAATCAATTCCAAATAGTCCTTTAGATGCGGACACGTTGCATCAACTGCATACAATGTATGGGATGCAACTGGTGCAGACCTGGTAATGTAAGGACCATCCACAGCGTATTCGACTGTTCCTTTGTCGCAATAGGCCGGTGGGGGGCCGCGAGCCCCGTAAAAATTGCAGTGATCGTTCCAGAAACTCGATACGTATGCTTGGCAGTCGCTGCATCGAGGTGGAATCGTGGATTCGTAAGGCAGGGGAATACGCATAGGATCGCTCCAGTTCTGAGATGGTTCTCCGTTTGGTAAGCGTCGAGGTCGGGGTGGGACATCGTGACTAACGGTAGCCATAGGTGTGCAGAGAAGGGCCATGGATAGATTTCCTGATTTTCTCTTCACAGTCTTGTCGAGTGGTACGACCGAGAGAGTGGATCTTAGGAGTTGGGGAGCAGCATTACCGTCATCTTGCGTTAGGAATCTCGAATCTGGTGGTGGAGGTGGACGAATTTCGGAAAACAGAGCTGCTTTGGGATGGTAGATAGGAATCGGTTGGTCGTCCTGCGGACGAGTGAACAAGGGAGGACGAGGAACTTGAGACGGGTCAATTTTTCGGCGCTGTTGTTGTTCAAAATCTTTTTGTTGCTGGTATTGTTTCTGAGTCAATAATTCCGGTGCAGTATGCTGTTGCTGATAGGGTGGAGGTGGAGGATGTGTGTGTTGAGGCATTGGAGGCGTTAGATTGGAGTGAGCAGGTGTGGGGAGAGGAGGGTGGGGTTGCGCGTATGCATTGGCAAGCAGTGGAGGAGGGTTACTGCTAACGGAAACAGAAGGTGGATGCTTGTTTGGTGGGAGGTGAAGTGGGTGAGGTAGCGATGATGATTGCTGTGAGAGATTCGTCGGCATTTGCGTCAGGTTGTTCGGCAGAGGTGGAGGCAATCCAACGGGTGGAGGAGGATACTGTGCGTATATACGTCCATTTCCATGACCTTGGGGCGGAGGAAGAGGTGGATCATAATGAATAGGAGCTGGCGCTGCAGTTGGCAATGGCCTTTGACTTGAAAAAGGTGGAGGGGGGGCAACGTGTTGTATCCGACTCTACTTGTTGTCGTTTGAGACGACCCTTGCGGTGGCCATGATTGTTGTTGACTATTTCTCGGCGGTGGTTGGAATTGTTGCTGACTAAACCCACCAGGAGGCGGTGGAGGAGGAGGCGGCGGCAGAGGCGGAGGTGGAGGCGGAGGCGGAGGAAACGACATCTTCTCTTGCTGTGGCTTGAGTTTATGTTTTATAGTTGTTGAGGTAGGCAAGGGACCCAATCAGCTGACAACAAAGCTTACTGTGTTGAAACCACAATATCAACACACAGTACCTACGTGCCAATCAGACAACGGTACAGTACTGTAGTAGACACTGGGAGATTAAATCGCTTGTAAATCGGAAAATTAAAATAGAATGAGACTATCATTCGTTTCCCAAGCTGGTCCGTTTACAATTGACCTTTTCGTTCACACGTGATACGTTCTCAGTCTTGCCGGCACTCAACCGTGACCGCTTCCGTTTCTCTTTAACATCTTGTTTAGACTCAACGGTTCTCCATCCGGTATTCGTTTCGTCTCCGTTTGTCCTCTCACTATGTCCGGTCATTCCGTCGATAACATTATTCAACACACTCCTGCAATCCTGTGATCCATCATCGTGGGTCGTAGGATTGACGTTCATGATCTCGTCGCGGAACTTTATAAATTGCATACCTTGCAAGGGTTTAGTAAAGAAGTCACCAACCATCTCGTTAGTAGGACAATACTCAATCTTGACCTCTCCAGAGGCCACCCGATCCTTGATAAAGAAGTAGCGAATATTGATATGTCGAGTTCGCTTTCCACTCGACGCCTTCCCCGTTTTCAGCCAATAGGATCGTACTCTTATTGTCTTGATAGACAATGGACTCTTTAACTGCGTATCCCTGGGCCTCCAAGAAGTATCGGGTCCATAGGGCTTGTGGCAGAATGTCGTTCACCCCAACCAGTTCGGCCTCAGTCGAACTTTTCGTATTAATCTTTTGTCGAGTGGAAGTGCCGTAGATCGCCCCCTTGCCCAGTGTCATCACGCCACCTGTGTGGCTTCGCATGTCAGGGTGGACCGCAAACGAGGCGTCAACCCACCATTTAACGACGTTGCATCCGTCAGCCTCCAACGTCAATGGCATCTTGGCGGTGCCTCGCAGATACATCATAGTCCTGCCCAACTTCTTGTAATCGTCCACGTCCGGCTCTTTCACGCGAGTGCACAGGAACGCGACTGCTGTCTGTATATCTGGACGGGCACGCTTGCATAGAAACAGAAGCTTAGCCACATTGTGATGGAAGAAATCGGACAGCTCGGTGTTCAGCTTTTCCGCATCATCATTAACATCAAACAGATGCGATGATGCCGGTGACCTGACCGTTCCAGACATGTCGGCAGGTAGTTCCGTTATCATATTCTCGATGTAATCGATCATCGTAAACTTAACCTTGCCCTTAACGCTGAAGTCAATCGTCATACCAAGGTATTCGTGTACCTTTCCTCTCGAAATTGTGAGCGGGGCTTCCTTTCCAAATTCGGACTTAAGCAGCTCGATCACGTCGTCAACAACTTTCGGGTCGACATGGGAGATCTTAAGATCGTCCACATGCCACAAAATGGTACATTGCTTACCATTGATCATTTTGTTGGCAACACAACTGTCGTAAGGATTCAGAACAAATCCCCATTTAACCAGCTGCTTGCTCAGCTTCTTCCAAAACAGAAATGCGCCCGTGTGCCGTATAATGCCTTCTCCAGCTCCACATAGAGCACCATCCGTCCGTTTTCCATCTGAATGTACTTTCGATACATTTTGGGATCGATCCGACCATCAGCTCAGCCATCTTCCCTTCCAGTTTCATGTGGACTGTTCTTTCGCCCTCCATCCCGACCTGCATGAACGCAGCTGGGAGGTCGACCACCCCCACATCTCTCTCTTCCTCGGCGTCAATTGTGCATGATAGCATGACTGACTCAGTTGCGACCGTTGGTGAACTCGCCTCTTCCTTGGTGGTGTATGATCGCTGTTTTCTGCCGTCTGCACAGCCTCTTCCTTTTACCGTGCCATCTCGTTTCTGCTTCAGGAACATTAGGTATTGCAGTGCCGCCTCGCGTTCTTCGTCGGTCATCTCGTCTTTGCCCCTTGGCCTTATGACCTCGCGGTCGTATAGTTGCATTAGTTCTTTGAGCACGGCGTCAACGCCTGCTTCGCCAAAAATTCGGGAGTCCCTTTCGTACGCTGTGCTGTGTCATGGCGATCGACTCGAGCGTAGCGTGAAGGTGGCCATAGTCTCGCGGCTTTCGGGCCCGGAGATTATATTTTCCCAGCCTCCTTCCGTATCGCTCGTCCATGAGTTCGTCGACTTGCATTGCAGGCCGCGCAGCTTCGGCTCGTGCTGCTGGCACAAGTGGGGCAATCTCGGGGGGCGATTTCGCCCTCGTTCGCTTCGTTATGGGCATCTCTCGTCACCTCGTTCGCGTTTGCTCTCGTCATTTCGTTTGCGTCATCTTCGGCGTTCACTTCGTCGTTTTCGGCATCCTCTCTCGTCACCTCGTTCGCGTTTGCTCTCGTCACTTCGTTTGCTTCGTCGTCAGCGTTCGCGTTTGCTCTCGTTGCTTCGTCGTTAGCGTTCACTTCGTCGTCTCTCGTCACCTCGTTCGCGTTTGCTCTCGTCACTTCGTTCGCTTCGTCGTCGATGATGACTTCGTCGTCCATATTTATGATTTCGTTTGCATCCTCTTCTATGGCAACATCTGGTGGGATGTTCTCTTCAACAATCTCAACGATCTCATCATCCACTCCTGCGATCTGGCCGTCGATCCAGTCGTCATCATCATCATCTGGGTCGTCGTTCGGATCGAAATCGTCACCATCGTCGTCTTCATCATTCGCATCGTCGCCATCGTCACCATCGTCGTCATTATCGGGAATGAGCACTCCTGCCCGATCGGAAAACTCAAGGGGAGTCAGTTCGAGATCGCGCCGAGATAGTCTGTGCACCCGATCAATGACATCTGCAGGGATTGGGAGTTCTGTCCATTGTGTGCGGTGCAGGCGCTTACCAGTTGTAAGGCTGTAGAAATAGTGTCCCCCTTGTGCGTTACCTGTCGGGCGGAGCGCAATGGCACCTGTCGTGCGCGGTGTCATAGAGTTGTCGTGGGGTTCATGGGTCTGGACGTAAGCGCCAAACTCGATTTTGCAATGAGTGGCATAGTCAATCGTCGACCCCACCACGATAGCTCGAGGGCTCAACACATCGGAAATGCCCCTCTGGGCAGGGAAACTGTTGAGCCAGAACACCACGTAGTGTATGAGCTCGATAACGATTCTTGCGGGCAATTGCTTGAACGGCAGTGTGCTGACCACACTTCTGGACCTTTCTTTGATGGTCCTGATGTGGCGCTCTATCTCGGGCACATGTTCTTCGGCGGCCACACAATTTATGGTGATCCCTAACTCCGCAACGTCACCAACGAGACCGTCCTTGTCAAACTCGCCGTCCATCAGTATCACCTCAATGTGGAACCCACGCTTTGCATACGTCTGGTGCACATGCGTGATGGCCTTAAAAATCGTCTCGGATTTTCGGTTGGTTAGGAACTCAGATGTCGAAAACCGAATATTCCTCGAAATTGTAACGAAAAATGGAAGCTTGTTTACGAACATGATATCACCGGCAAGAGTCACTTTCCGGTACCGAGACATTATGGTAGCTGGTATATTGGTGTACGTAGCCTGGACTGCTTTTGGCGTCTTTCGGATTGTCTTGCCCATGAGCGATCCGACCTCTGGGCCAAATATCCGCTCCGCTGCAATGATGTCCTCACGCTTGACAGGGCAATTTTGGAACAGGTTCTTGTCCACGATGCCCAGGAATGTCTTAGTGCTTGGTCTTCCGATGATTTTTTGTACCTTTCGAGCCAGTACCGCCTTCGAGTAATCGCGTTCGGAGTACTTAATACGGTTATCCTCTACCGTATTGATCAGGTTCACGCCATAGTGTCCTGCTGTGTCTTCATGGTCCTGTTCCTTGGTATCGATGTAGTATAGCCCCTTCGGGGACTGCTTGAAAACACGCACCGTCCCGTCATGTTTGGTTAGGTGGAAAGCATTTCCTTCCTCGGTATCGAATGTCACGCGGTATCCACGTTCTTTCGCCTTCGCGAGAGACAGAATGTTCGCAATGCCTGCAGGGTTGTACCACACGGTTCCGTATCCACGGAGCTCGCCGATCAACTTAGTACTGGCGATGCCAGCGTTGCAGTGAATGTCCATCGAGTTTGAATGCTCGCGAATATTCGACAACAGATTCTTGTTGCAGAAAACATCCACTGTAGACTGGTTATCAAGAAGGATCCAGTTTCGCGGAAGCTTACCGTCGTGCTCGATTTGCATGACAACCCCGTGGTCAGGTCCAACCGCGCCGACGTTTACGAAGGCATAGTTGGCAACCTCATCTTGGTCGTCAAGGAAGTCAATGTCGTAGATGCCACTTGTGAGTAGCGTCGTACCCGACTGTTTCTTGGCTGCTTCAGCTGCTGGCTTTTTCTCATCACCCTCCGCCACACGTTCACCGTCGCACTCGTTTGCGTAGTGTCCTTTCTTTTTTGCAGCGGTGACACGTTATGTGCTCCTTGCTTCTGGGTTTGGCCTTTTTGTCAGCTTTCTCGCTGTCGGCGTTCACGAAGGCAATTTCCCCCTTCGCCTCCCACCTCGCGCTGTCCGAGTCGAGGATTGTTCTGGTAGTTGGAGAGGCGATGAAATGCATCGGCCCTGCTGTTGGGATAGCGGGCGTTACCCTCATTGTAATCGTTGTTGATCCCTTCGATGTACTTGCCGAAACGGGCACGATCGCACGTCAACATAAACGCAACTCCCAGGATCCTGTCCCTGACTTCGGCCTTCATAGCACCGAGCTCGGCAGGGGTCATCGCGGCCTTGTCTCTTCCGTTTAGAACATACCGTTCCATCCCGACGTCGTCATCGATGTTGCCGCCAGTATGTTCGAGCACATCAACGAGATTGTTGAAAACGGTGAGATGCTCCTTCAGAGTAGTGCTTCCGTTTTGCATCAGGTTGAAATATCGTTTCTTTGCTTCGTGGATGGCCCTTCCTGGATAATTCTGGCTTTGGAAGGCATACGCAATGTTCTTGATAAGTATGAGCAGTTTCAGGCCATCGCCGCTTCGCCAGATCTCGTCCCAGCCAGCGCTCGATTCCAGCTTCTGCTGCATCATGTCGGTGCATTGGCCCCATACAAGGGCGTATAGCTTCTTGATGTTTTCGTTGAAGCCCGCCATCTGTTTTCCGACCATTGTGACTGCGTCTCCCCACAATTTCGTCTGACCAGCAGTTGCTGTTGGAGGTAAGTCGTCTGGTAGGAAGAACGTTGGCGCCTCAAGAGTGTCGATAGCGAGACGAATGTCGCCACCATGCTTGAAAGTCCTACCGCAATAAGCGGATAACTCCTTCTTGGTTCTGACGAACGTATCTGCCATTTTAGATTCAGAACAATCAAAAATAGCTCCGTTCAGCTCGTCGCATTTTCCTTCAAATTTCTTCGACGCGACACGATGACCCTTGTTGAAGTTGTAGCCTCTCTTTTTGGCTTCACCTTCTTCCTTGTCCTTCTGTCCTGCATCACTGTTTCGCTCGGTCCTTTCCTTGGCCTCTGCCATGATTAGGACTTGAGTTTTCTAATTTAATTTTGTTGAAACCACAATATCAACACACAGTACCTACGTGCCAATCAGACAACGGTACAGTACTGTAGTAGACACTGGGAGATTAAATCGCTTGTAAATCGGAAAATTAAATTAGAATGAGACTATCATTCGTTTCCCAAGGTGGTCCGTTTACAATTGACCTTTTCGTTCACACGTGATACGTTCTCAGTCTTGCCGGCACTCAACCGTGACCGCTTCCGTTTCTCTTTAATATCTTGTTTAGACTCAACGGTTCTCCATCCGGTATTCGTTTCGTCTCCGTTTGTCCTCTCACTATGTCCGGTCATTCCGTCGATAACATTATTCAACAGGTGTGTCGACATCCCCATTGGCACTTGCTCTTGGCTCATGGCTCATGGTGACATCATTCCCACAGGTGGCTTGCAAGCGGAATTGAATGCTATTATGCAGAATCAAGAAGTTAGACAACGAGTCGATCGTGCCATATAATTGGTATAAGTTGTAACACATTCTGCCACTCGCATCGCTCCAATATCATTTCTATACCAGAATATCTCCTTCTTGAACTGATTCGACGACTTGAGTGCTACTGCTGCCAGTTACCGATTCAATTCCTTTTGCCAAGTCCTGCAGCATCGACTGTTGATGTTGAAGCAATTCTTCCGCGTTTTTCACACCGACTTTGATCCCTCTTCTATAAGAGATCTAATCACATCCTGTTGGCGGAGACATTCGTCCAACTTGGCCTGCTTGCCTTGTTTTTCAAGGTTGTGACCGAATGACTCATCAGGTCCGCGCCCAACACTATCGTTGACTTGCATATCCAGTTTCGGTTTAGCACCCTCGCAGTGATTCCGCGTCTCACGTTCCATGTGTTCCTGCAAGAGACGTACAACATCAAATTGCGAACGACCGCGAGCCACATCAAGAGCTGTCCTGCCATACAAAAATCCCTTTTTATCCCTGATATTGACGTCAACCCCTCTGTGATTCAACAAGGCACGAACAACAGCTAAATGACCCTTCCCGCTTGCTTGGAAGAGAGCTGTGTAACCAAAGCTATCTGTGGCATTTACTTCCGTCCCTTTGTGATTCAATAACTCACGAACCACGTCCAAATGACCCGAGCAACTTGCTTGGATGAGAGCTGTGGAACCAGAGTTATCTGTGGCATTTACTTCCGTCCCTTTGTGATTCAATAACTCACGAACCACGTGCAAATGATCCTCAACGCTTGCAATCATTAGAGCTGTGCTGCCATTGTAACACTTGATATTGACATCCACCCTCTCGTGATTCAACAAAGCGCGGACCATTTCCACATGGCCATTATTGATTGCACGGATGAGAGGTGTTCCGCCATTCCCATCCCTGATATTCACATTCAACCCCTCGTGATTCAACAAAGCACGGACCATTTCCACATGGCCATTCTTGATTGCACCGAAAAGAGCGGAACGGTTCTGACGACTCTGGATATTCGCATTCACCCCCTCGACTTTCAATAACGCACGAACCACTTCCAAATGGCCATTATAGCTTGCCAAGATGAGAGCAGTGTCGCCAAAAAAGTCGCTTTTGGCATTCACATTAGCCCCTTTTTGCAAGAGTTCAAGAACCGCGTCAAGATTCCCATCTCCTGCATTCTGAATCAATTCTAAGTGCAAACTCATACTCGAGTACTGGATTATCCACGTATTTGCGTTTTGTGTGCATTTGTGCACCGTTTGCAATGAAAATCGAGTCGTTCGGCATATTCCCAAAGCTTCACAACTTCACAACATATTAGGAACAGTACGACGTACAGCTGGTTTTCTGTTCTAAAATCCGGGCGCACGTCCCAGTATTAATTCTACGCTAGACCGATTTCACTGCCAATATGACGTCACGAGGGCGGGACTTTGTCGTGTTGGAAGCAAGGCTTCCACAATGAGATTTTCAAGCCGTCGTTTGCAACATTTCCATTCTAATCTATAGATTTACCTCCTGCAGTCACCTTCCTATGTAACTCAGTGAACCTACTGTTGGTGATAAATCTATAGATACAATGGTTGACAAAGGTAAATATGCTATTTTGACTGATGCCGTCATGCTACTTCGAACAGACATCACGTATGGTCCGAGATTGTCAAATTGCTGGCTTCCTGCATCAACTTGGGCTGAAGCTTTAGGAGATTTGATGTCAATGCGTCCCTTGGCGTCATTGATGTAAGAAGGTTCAATACAGGGATGTCCAAGTCGGCTTCTTTCGGAGAATTGATGCACCGATTTGATGGATCAAACACAACAGGAGTGTTCAGAGTCACATACAAGAACACATTCTATTACTACTTCACAGAGAAATCAAGGCAGATACGGTACCCATGTCCACTTAACAGTGCATGGAACGAAAAAGTAATGGAAGCAGCCGCAAATGTGCTAGTCATTCCAAGCACAAGATCAAGACCCGCTCTCGACACAATGATAACTACACCTGTCAACACGGAGGCTACAACGGGAGGAAGGATCGGAGACATTGTTGAGCAATCACCGAGCAAACGAGCAAGGATAGGAGATACTGGTGCGGCCGCTGTAATGATTGCTGCTGATGCTTCTAGCTCAAGTTACTGGCCATGTAGCCCAGAGGCATACCGAGTGTTCAAACCACCAAAGAAACATGGGACAACGAATTGCGAGGATGGGAATGATACTGATTTCGATTCTGAAACTCCAATGGAAGCACTTCAGAGAAGGATTGTACTGCTTCAAAGCGTTCATGAGGAAGAAAATAATTGGAGGAATGTTGTGCAAGGTAGAGATATCGACAACGTGTGTACCAAAGCTGAGATATGCGCTGTCAGGCAAAGGGCGACGTTTCTTTGTTATGCGTACCGATTGGCTCTTGCAAAAATGAATGAATGGACGTGGCAAGACTGTTGCACTGAATCTTGTAAGGTATTGAACACTGTTGGTATGACGCAAGCAACCTTCTATAAAACCATCGCAAATTGGAACATTGTGTTCCGTAATTTTGAATGCTTCCCAAACCCAAACTTGTCTGTTCAGTGTGGGAAACGACCTCTTCCTCGAGTTCTCGAAGTGTTTCCATGCGCAAAGGAGCAGATTGTTGCATTTGGCGTCGAGAACTTGTCACATCTTTCAATTGAAGCAGTCTATCAATTCGTTCATTCGTCTGTAATCCCAAGGCTGGCTGCGTTGTGGAAACGTGAATCGGTAGTAGACGAAGATACTGCAGAAACGTCAACATTGAGTACAAGTACTACAGCCATTAATCCTACTAGCAATCCTGTCGATGTCGATCAAGATGAGGATGATATTGCGCTATTCCTTCGCGCACATAGACTTAAAAACATGAGCTTCACAACAGCATGGCGCTGGATGCGATTACTCGGATTCAAGTATGATACGAGAAGGAAGAGCTTCTACGTCGATGGCCATGAACGTGAAGATGTTGTCGCACATCGAAATGCATTCTGCAAGAACTACCTTACCGTGCTTGAGCCACGTTGTCGGCGTTGGATTCAGCTTCCACTCAGTGAAGCTGCTACGATCAAGACCTTAGACACAGATTTCGGACATCATTACTATGATATTATATCTGATGAGACTCGGGTTGAGTTTCACGTTGACTATTGGAAGAATTGCATATCAAGAATCAAAAGGAGAAGAGGCAGCGCGAGATGTTGAAGCAAAAACAAGCATACGAGTGTCATCATCAGTCAGGCCCTTGATGATTATTGGTCAAGATGAGTCTGTCTTCGCGCAGTATCTACTGTCCTCCAAACAATGGGTTGGGCCAAAAGGACAAGTGCCACTTCTGCCCAAGTCGGAGGGCGATGGGTATATGCTTTCTGCGTTCGTGTCACGCGAATTCGGCTTTGGCAGGCAGATGACAGAGGATGAGTTACAAAGAGTGAATATGGCAAGGCAAACAGCAGCTCTCGGCGGTGGAAATTACCTCGATACAACAGCTGCGATGGAAATCTTGGGAACAACGAGGAAGCCGATTTTGTTGGAATCCCCCCTTCGTAAAATACTTGTTCATCGGAATCAATAATCAGGGTTATTGGAATTCATACCACATGAGTCTTCAGCTTGAGGATGTGGTTGATTGCCTACGAATCCTATATCCAAGCTTCGATTTTGTATTTTTGTTCGATCATTCTCAGGGACACGCTCGCAAACGTGATGGTGCACTCAGTGCGATCAACATGCAAAAGAACTTTGGAGGATCAAAACAGCAGATGAGAGACACAGTCATAATGTCACAAGAGGGTTATCTGGGCACACACTCACCAACCCTGGGCATCGGAGACACACAGTCAATGGTATTCAATACTGACGACTGTGGCCCATGGTATTTGACACCAGAGCAACGTGACTTACAACGTCATGATCGAATAATGGGGAAAAGAAGCAAGCCAATTGAAAAAACAAAGAAGACCCTTCTTGAAGAGCTCAACGAAAAGGGTGTGACGCTCCAACAAAAACGCGGGTACACTAAAGCCGAACTTCAGGAATTGGCAAGAAACAATTCAATCGAAACTCACAAAGAAGTCGACAAAATCCTATCTGGATGGGAAGGAAAATCTAAAGGCATGCTACAAGTTCTGTGGGAAAGAGGACTGATTGATCCAAGTGAGTTAGATAAATACACTGTCGACGGAAAGAAAGACACAATTTCAGGGAAGATTGACTTACGGTATTCCCTACGCCATCTCATCGCAGAGTGTGCTGATTTCAAGGATGAGGAAACGGCACTTCAGTACCTTGGATCTCAGCTGGGCATCACGGTACTTCTAACACCAAAGTTCCATGCCGAATTAGCAGGGGAAGGCATTGAATTTTGCTGGGGTCACGCAAAGGCTTTCTACCGACGGGTTCCTGTATCTCAAAAAGAGGACGAGAGAATTTCAAACAACTTGTGAGAGATTCAACGTGTTCAATCAAGGAGTTGACCAAAGAAAGGATGGGAAAGTTTGCTTCGAGAGCACGCGCATATATTTGTACTTACCATCATCTTTTGAGAGTCAGCAGAGAATGAGGCAGCAAGGTCGTACCCACAACTTCATCGCCACAAGTATAACAGAAGATCAAGGACTTCTGTACTCCGAAATCCAACGCCTGATGAAATTGTTCAAGTCTCACAGGTGTGCATTGGACTTCGATCGTGGCTTCGTCAACAGTGCACTCAAAGAAGCAAAGACAAGAAACGAGGAGGACGAGGTGTGATCATCATGTCGACAGAGATGGATTTTTATGGTCGCAGGAGACAGCTGCTACTAAAACTTGATAAAGGATATGGAAATAATATGCGTGCATGGTACGAATTGTACACAACCTACGTTCGGACGCTTCAACGAAAAACCAGCTGTACCTGGTACTCTGCCAGCACGTGGAAAAGGTATTAGTTCAACCAGTCGTCGACGAAGGGACTTTGCGGCATAGACATGGCATAGTGGAACATTTGATATACACAGTGTCATTTGGCATAAGACATCTAGTACTGTCACTTGGCATATTGTGGCTCTGGAATGACCTCAATCACTCGAGGCATACTTTGTGCTTCGTGGTGAACTCATTTTGCCGACAATGAAGCCTTTATCCAAACTGAACATGTCGAGCAGGGGCTTTCTCGTCGTCATTCCAGCCCTTGCTATCTTTTCATTGTTCACATCAGAAAGTGTTACTCGGGTCTTCCGTCGTCTCGCCGTGGATTGTATTCAGAACGTGTTCGCCTCGTCGACCAAAATTCTCACCATACCCGAGATTCCCAGTCCGAATGTGAGCCATGTTCCTGCTTACCTAGCGCTTTGTCAGGTACGTTTCTCCAGTCCGATTCAATTTTGATCCTTCCATTTCTTATGCTGATCATTTTTTCGCTGAACACTGTAGGAATGGATTAGACAAGACGCTTACCACCCTACAGGTGATTGGGAAAGTTTTCAGATTGTCGAGGATATTGATGTGTGCTTAGACTGGTCAGCTCCGCACTTGGCGCTTATGGAGATTTACGCTGCCAGTATTGTTTCCAACCAACTGCCCAGGATCAAATATAGACATAATTGTGATCGCACAGTTGTCAGAAACGAAGCTGCTCCTGGGTTCGACTATACAACTGTTCAACAGGTCTTGAACACACCAGGATTGAGATCGAACCTAAATGTACTTTCGGTGGACGCTTTGAAGCAGCAATGTCGCCGATGTTTGTTGTCCTACGACCCTCAGCTCGAAGAAGCTCGCGTTGCCGCTAAGGGATATCACCATTGTTTCGCGTTTCCAGAGGACACGAGCCGCCTTCGCAATTGGGACCCTTCTAAAGTTCCTTACGTTCCCTACAGTTATCCAGGAGTGGCCCCATTCTCAACGATTATCGTGGCTTTCCGCCAGCGTCTCTATCACTCGGCCCTGGAATGGCAAGACGTTGTTGATGCACCACCGAAAGAGCGAACCAGCGGGGTCGTCTATTGGCTCGACCCTACAACTATTGGCTTGGCGTATGCAGATGTCATGTCGGAGATTCCAAACATTCACAATGTGACATCAATTTCGATTCTTGCCGGCCCTCTCTGTGCTACTGCCTACCTTCCAACTGGACAAGTGTGCCATCAGTACGGAGAAGCATTGAGGGACTACCTCGCTACGAAACTCCCTCGTCTCCTGGGAAAGGGATACAAAGGAGAACATGGTGTGACATTCAAGATGATGACTAGTACCGCAGCGGCCAACTCTCGTATGATCATCGCGAAAACGCTCATATGCCCTCCTCGTTCACCGTCTTGCCTCTTCCCGGCGGTGGCAAAGAGGGTCAATATAAACAAGGCGATCGTATTGGAGGATCCTGGATGGATGAAAGCTGTTGATTTCATGTGTAAGTGTCTTTCGTGAACCTGAATGCTCGCAGCGTTCGAATTCTTCAACTCACGGCTTGAATATTTTGATACTTCAGCTATTGCCGGTCATCATGGAACCACCCAGACCAAGATACTTCCGCCTTACAAGATCCCACGAACTTACACGGAGCCTCCAAGCATCATACACAGAAACTTGGTGACGGAGGAACACACGCGCATCAACGCCGTAACGGACAGCGAGGTACGCACATGGCAAGGGTGGGAAATCCAAGATCAACTTTTGTTTTCACCTCAATCTCACATTTTTCCCATGTATAGGGATATCCACAAGGCGTAGTCAAACGCGCTATCCCAGACGATGCGACAATCGCATCATTATCTCCTCAGCAAATCCTTGACGACTTTGCAATCGCCATGGAACGTTACAACAGGAACCCCAACAAGTTCATTACTCGTCTTGAAATCATTCCATCTGCTGTCGATATTCAGCGTGCTCTCGCCAACAAGATTACTCTGACTGCCAACCAGGTCATCAAATGGAACTATCCCAAGTACGGAACCGGTGGGCCTGGCTACCGTCATGGTGAGCTTTGTACGGACGCTGATTCCCGACGAAATGGCGTCTTTCCAACCGTGGAGTACTACACCACAGCTGCTGATCGTCGTCACGAGTCCATGCTGCGCATGAAAACCGAATGGGCTACTGCATTCTACGGACACATTAAGAACAATCGTAACCTTGACGATTCTTCTACAGTCTTTGAGATCAAATGCCCCTCCGGCGTCCAACCGGATGGTTCCTTAGTTCACTTTGCCACAACGGGAGATGTCGTGACCCGAACGACTGCCAACACCATCATTGTTGCATCGCAATACGGAATTACCATTCGTGATGCCACCACGGGCGTGACAGTCGCCACTGGAATTCAGAATGTACCATATGGAACTGTGTACAGAGAAAAAGACGGGTACAAGATCAAGAACGACAATTCGCCACACATCTTGGTCCGTCGTACGGTTGAAATTGATCCCGAACGAGAGACCCTGGCATTCCGAAGTGAAGTCCAAAAGATGTGCGAGAAGTATCAGATACGATTGGATGAAGCGGTCATGGCGCATGCGCAATCGCAATCACAACCGCAATCTGAATAAAGTGGGGTTGGGTTACATTGATTTTGTTGATTAACTACTGGTATAACAAAAAATGTATTCGTATATGTATAGACTATTATACGAGTACTGTGCTACAGTATTGGTCATTGTCATTTTCATGGTACTGGTACTACTTCATATTCCAGTATACCAGACCGACTAGTACAGTACCTGGTATCTGGCACTCCAGTACTAGTACACTTCTCTCTAACTGAAGTCAGAATTTCAAGTACGTGTCCGTCAAACAGCAACTCTGCATCAGAAAACACAGATCGCACATATCACGATCATCACCACATAATATCGCAGATTAAAGCAAGAAATGAAACATGCCGACAATGTCATGCTGTTTCTGTGCTTGCTAGCAATAGTTCGTTCCAAAAACGAAGGAGCACATGCCTTCCAACTTCCATCAAGAACAGCAGCATCAACAGCTACATACCGGTACTCCATACCACATACTCCGATACCCTCGCTTCAACCCTACACAACACCTCACAACTCCGTCACGGCACTGAACGCACTTCCAGAGACCATGCAACACATCTTGGATCATTTCCATATCATCAGCACGAGCACAAGCAGCATTATAAGTAGTTCCAACATGCTGAGTTTGCCGACAACAATCGAGCTTCCTTTCCAACAACGTGGACAAACGCTATTTGAAATGTTGGACGTTGGTGGTGCACTCCGAAGTAACGTAGCTCGTGTTCCCGAAGCTGCCACCAGCATGGTTCTAGAGTCTGTTGGTCGGGATTTGCTTGTCTTTTTGATGGCATCTGTAGTGGTCACACCCCTGGCCACCTACCTCAAAGTGACACCCATTCTGGGATATTTGTTGGCGGGTGCACTGTTGGGACCCCACGCGATGGATGTATTCTCAAATTCAAAGGCCGATGTCGAACTCGGTGACTTTGGGATCTTATTTCTGCTCTTCTCCGAAGGATTGGAGGTATCGACTGCCCGATTGCAAAAGCTTGCAAATTACTTGCCACTCGGATTGGCCCAATTGTCGCTGACTGCGGGCGTATTGACAACTGCCATTTTGGCGGGAGCGCCCGCCTTTTTGGATCGATTCATAGATTTGGATGATGGGGTCATTGACATTCAAAATCCATCGGAAGCGCTTGTATTGGCCCTCGCCGGGGCACTGTCTACCTCGGCATTTATCTTTCCTGTATTGAAGGATTTGGAATGGGAAGAAGATGAATCCGGACAGGCGGCAACGTCCATTCTGTTGTTGCAAGATTTGGCGGTTGCGCCCTTGTTGGTGCTCATGCCCTTTGTCATTGGACAAGGTGAAACGGATTATGCCGCCATTGGATTCTTAACGGCCAAGGCCACGTTGGGTTTCGGATCTGTCATTTTCATTGGTTCCTTTGTCCTGCGACGTCTTTTTGCTCTCGTCGCCCGAGCGCGATCGACGGAAACGTTTGTGGCACTTTGTCTGTTGGTATCAGTCGGCATTGGGGAACTTGCCAAAATGTTGGGACTCACAGACACTGCCGGTGCCTTTGCTGCAGGTGTCTTGCTGGCAAATACGAATTACCGAGCTCAGATTCAGGCCGATATTCTGCCCTTCAAAGGAATCCTATTAGGGATATTCTTCATGGACGCAGGCAGCAGTTTTGACGTCGAACTCGTGATGAACGAGCTTCCTACTGTCCTGACAGGCGCAGCGGCGCTCCTGATTCTGAAAGCGATCACCCTTTTCTCGGCAACAAGAGTCCCCCGGTGGATGGAACCGAATCGACTACCGACAGTTGACGGTGTTCGATTGGCACTGCTCCTGTCTGGTGGAGGTGAGTTTGCGTTTGTGGTCCTGGCTCTGGCAGAAAGGCTGGAAGTGTTGCCGCGTGAACTGGGTGGATTGTTAACTGCCATTGTCCTGATCACCATGTCGGCGACGCCGATTCTTGGCGAACTGGCAAAGGCGTTAACCAAAAATATGTCGGAATCATCAGATCGTTCTAGCGAAATGTCAAGGATAAACGAAGAGGCAAGCGTTGTGGCACCAAATGCAGTCATTGTCTGTGGTTATGGCGAAATTGGACAGTCGCTGCTGCGCGCACTCGCAGTTGATCATCAAGCAACAGTAGGCAACAAGGACGTTGAGGAGATTCAGCCATCTCTCCCCAACGTGGTTGCATTCGATACTGACACTTCTCTGTCAGATATCGTTCTCATGCCTCAAGAAGGGGCTATTGTTCTTTTCGGCGATGCAGCTAATCCTCAAGTCCTTCGCTCCAGCGGAATCACAGATCCTGAAGCCATTTACGTCACTTACGAAGACCATTACCGCGTGCTATCTGCAACTTCCAGACTTCGAGCCGGTTTCGACCACACTCCAATATTCGCCAGGGCACAAACACGAGCAGAAGCTCACTCTTTGAAGGCAGCCGGTGCTACCGAAGTAGTGGTTGAATCCGATGAGCTGCCACGTTCGGCAGCCACATTACTCCGAATGTCAAAATCCATGGCTCTGACATCACCGTCCATGACACAGGAGCAATTGCGCCTTGCAATGGCAGCAGCAGCTCGTATTACCCCAGAAGAAGTTGATCATTTGCTTGACTTGTTTAAATGCATGGATGAAACCGATTCCGGCTTCATTTCAGCATCCAAGATATTGAATGTGCTGCGCACTTCAAATTCAGGAATTGTTTCGGACGATGAGATGGCTCGCATGGAGACCTGGGTGTCATCAATCGTCAAATCGCCAATCCCACCGATTGAGTTTTGTAGGCTATACTTGCAGGCACCAGAGATCATACGCAGATCGCTATCTGATGCCTGCATGATTTAACAGCACTAAAGATTTATTCGCTAGCTAGGGTAATTGCGAGGAACGCAACACATGCTATAGACGCATACCTGGAATACCAACGCTGGACTATGTTTTGAGTACATCCCATCGTACGAACCTGGGTGACAAAAATTATGGTGAATGGTTGCTATGAGGGTGTCTCGTTCATCGATTGGGAAGCTGAAGGACGAAGTCGACGTTAGGACAGTCGCATTAAACTCTGCCTTAGCCTTTGGTTCACTACGAGTTGGATGTGAAGCATAAGGTATTACTTGAGAGCATTAAAATGTCTTTACATCTGGACATACGCAACATTCGAAACCTTCCTGTATTCATTCTCTTCCACTTCTGTCTCACAGTATTCGGTATCGCACACGGCCGCCTTGTATAGATGGTACCCATTCTGTTCATACTTTTCTTGAATGTCGTTCCATGTCTGACCTTCGTCGTTGTAGGCACGAACTACCTTACCAAGATAATCAACATACAATGATTGGTATATCGATTTCATGTATTCCTCCGACAGGAGATACTTTCCCAACTGGGTCGCTCGCTCAGCGATATCACGACCACCATTTTGTTCAGCCCACTGATATTGATGCCAGAGGTTGGACAGATCAGTCTTGACAGGGATGTAATGTACCCAAGGAATCATTAGATCGTAGAACCAATCCTTGAAGGGTGTCTCGTGATGAAACAGTAGGCCCGGCATTAGGAGCTTGGTGAGAGTACCATCCCATGTCGTACCTCCACCTCCTGCCAAGTCGATCTGATACCGGTACTGACTCATGTCATAAGGATCAACCGGGTCAGCTGTCACTTTAATCCCCTTCTTTTCAAAAATGGAGTGAAGATATTGGTTAAATTTGCTGGTTGTCGCAAACCGTACGTCGATCCAAGCAAAATCTTCGTGTCCCTTGATCTGTGTCAGAATAGTATAGGAGAGAGCGATCCATCGAGGAGGGATATCGTATTGATTTGCAAATAATCGCTCAATGATTTCGTCGTGGGTCATCTTTTCCATCATGGGTGCATTGAAAAGATTGTTAATTCCAATTTCCTTGTGACGGTAGGCTGGTGTGTAATCCATGAGATAGTTGGAAAAGTCACTTCCTCTCCAAAAGATTTGTCTTTTGAGGTCGTCATAGTCGAGCTTATCGTTGACTTCCTTCCATTTGCATTCCTTGTGGCCAAATACTCGGTAGTGATATAGACAATTCGAGTAGTACGGATTAGGGAATCCCTTGACGCTGGGCATGAGGGAGTCATTTTGGGCACAGAACCAAACATCACCAGGGCGCAAATTTATCGGAAGGGCAGTCATTCTTCTCGTTGATGCATTGTCCAGCTATCGAGTCATCTCCTGACCATAACAGTTCGAACGGAGGTGATCCCGGCTGGAATCTTTCTGGAAAATTCGTTTTCAGAGAGAGTACCACCAGCGGGATGTCGTACATGTTGCGATACGATAGATATTTGGTTTTACCTCGACGCACATTGTAGGAAGAGAAATTGTATCCATCCCATACAAGAAGCTGAGGATGTGAGTTCATAACATAGGGTAGGGTTAAGAGAATGTCCCCCGATGTGTAATTTATTACTGTGTCCTCAGGAACAATTGCAGAGAGCTCTCGTTGCTTCTGCAATAATACCTGTTGGATCGCAGCATTTCCATTGTTATGACATGTTAATATGGTGAGGAAGGCGATGGCGGCGGAGGCTAAGGCTGATACCCTCAGCTTCGTGAACTTCATCGTTGGAGAGTTTTTCTGTGTATTTATAGGCACATTCATTGCTCCACGGTTACGTTTTGTCTATGACTCCAAAATGTGAGCATCGTCATAGAAGACATATTAAATGACTAGGGGGTTATGGAGAGAGTCACAATGTCACAATGCCTATGCCTACGATTTGGACAAATCTACGACATATATCGTCATAGTCAACACAACTTGCCATGACCATCACGAAATGAACACGATGCTTGCAATTGGCATATTTTCCATACGAGGGCGATTCGACCATGAGAACGATATTTTACTATCTGCTACTTGCAATATCCTTTCTTATCGTCTTTCGAGATCCAGATATAGATAGCGTCAACATCGAACGAAGATATCTGCAGGTGAACGGTGGCGATGAGGATCCACCAGTCAAGGAGTACAACCAAGTCAAAATCGAACATGCGGCACCGAAACTCAATTCGTTTGTTCCAAGGCTACTGGTCTTTACTGGGGAGCGTTTCATGGTGTACAATCTCAAGCACAACACCACTTTATATCACGATGTGCTTGATTTTAACAATCGCCCGGTCATGATTGTACCTATGCTCGTACATGCCCTCAGAACGCATTTTCCTCAACGATTTGCCCATGGCATGCCACCATTCCAACTGCTGTTTACAGAATCCGATTCGTTACGCACCGACTGTGTCAACGACCAAGTCTCGTGTTCCACACAGGATTGGCCACCAATTCTTGTGTTTGGGTCGCTCATGAAGGATGCAGCCCAAACATTCCCAAGCGCCAAACTGATGCCCGTCCCCCCATTTGTCGAATGTTTGTACAAGTACAGAATACGCGGGGATACCGATTGTGAGTGGGCCGACAAGTCACAAGAGAGCAATGTACCTATGAAGGATCTCAAACCGACCGTCATTTGGAGAGGTTCGGATTACGCGTTCCTTTTTCAATACGAGAAGTTTCGCTTCAAGGACATTGCCGACGTGATTGGTGACGACGTTCAAAATCTTACCAAACAGGATGTTGCGGTGCGCATTTTCCAAAACTGGAATGAGATTGGTCCCCGATGGCGGGCCATCGCGCTCTCATTACAGGCCGAGATTGAGCATTATAACATGAATGAGCCAGTCTGGTTAGATAGCAAGTTTGCTGGAGGTATGCCAGAATTGTCTCAAGAAACGTTGGATCACTTTACCAAGATTGGTGTCCATGTCAAGACGGCGGGGATGAGCCCTGATCAAATGTCAAAGTATAGATATCAAATCGACTTTGGTGGAGGCGGAGGCACTACTTGGTCGGGAACACTGAGCAAGCTAAGCATGCCTGGGGTCCTCTTTCACCACGAAACTCCAACGATGGATTGGTTTCACAAGGAAATGGTCCCATGGAAACACTACCTTCCCATCAACTGGGACCTCACAGACCTGCGGGCCAAATATGATTGGGCGGAAGCCAATTTGGACAAAATTTCCGATATTTCACGCGAGGCAACGAAGCTATCGAATTATCTTTTGAGCACAGCGTACATGCAAACGACTTATCAAGATCTGTTCGTGGACTATCTTGCCAAGGTTGTGCGAGCGTACCGAGTTCAGCATCCTTCCTGGGAAGATTCTGTGCATCGTTACAAAAAAATGGGCTTTGATTTACAACCCCTGGCGACTTGTGATGCCGTTCATTGCACAGTTAGAGCGGAACGAATGGAGTCGGCATCAAGCTCAAGAACGCTGCGACATGTTCCCACACCGAAAACGTCCTTGCGCTAGGTGTTGAATAAGCCTACACAAAGCGACATAATATCTAACGTGGACCTACATTCTAGCACATGTTAATATGGTGACCCTTTATTGAGAATGTGCCAGTTTGATGCATTTCTATTCACATCTCACACCAGCTTCCTTGTTGAGGGTCAACCCGCATTTTTATCCTCCTAACATCCATTGTTATCTGACTGATCCGTTGTGGATACAACCGCATTCATTCTCTATCAGTTGTACCGGTAGTATGACATACGGCAAAGGAACAAGGTTTTACCGGCGGAATCCCACCTTCCACTAACCTACTGGCGCAGAATTTACCTTGGTAGGTCATTTGTTCCCATCAATCGGGACTCGAAATGTCTCGAAATGTCTTTTCCCAATGACCCGGTGACCGACATTTTCAGTTTAGGAAATCACCGGAGGACATTGGAAGTCATGGGTACAACACTCAAAATGTCGTCATTTGCTTCACATCGCATAATTCTCGTGACCATTGTTATGACCTGAATTGCCACGGAGTGGTTCGGTACTACGATCTAATTCGTAATTCCATATTTATATGGAATTCTCTTTAGTATGAATAAATTCGATATGAATACGTAAATACCAGAAAGGCATAGGTGTTAAACCACAAGACACGGCCAGCGCATAAGAGGAGACATCTGTCGAAAGACATAAATGCTCCCCCCCTACTCTCTATGCATAGCGACATCACCATCTCCGGCATCGTTACTATTTGCTCTATTCACCTGCGACTATACAGCCATGGCACGGAGCAGCAGTCAACAACGAACACACACCATGAGCAAGGGCTTGCATTTGTTTTCCTTGTGCTGCTTGTTATTGATGGGAATAGCGGCCGTGGTGGTGCAGGATTATAAATTGCTTGTCGCGTTCTCATTATCTGCACATGAACATCGTATGTTGCGAGTGGACGACGAGCCG
This sequence comes from Fragilaria crotonensis, assembly GCA_022925895.1. Classification (NCBI taxonomy): domain Eukaryota; phylum Bacillariophyta; class Fragilariophyceae; order Fragilariales; family Fragilariaceae; genus Fragilaria; species Fragilaria crotonensis. The sequence continues at coordinate 186,385 of JAKSYS010000009.1, forward strand.
CCGCAACCCATTGCCACAGTGAGCATCAATACTACTACTATCGCTATCAAAAATGGAGATTTGATACCAATATTTTCACAACTAGACATCCAAGAGGCATTGCCGTATTTTCATTCATGGTACATGCGACTATTGGTCTTTGACGGTCAAACCTGGAAAACCTACGCTATTGGCCACAAGTCAACCAAACTGCTACCAGAATTCAAATCTACTGGACGACTGTATCAACTGATTCCTATGCTGGTCCATTCCTTCGTCCATAATTTTCCGAAACGATTTCAACCTGGTCAGCCAGTCTTTCAAGTCCTCTTTAGTGAAGCCGATCTCATATCATCAGATTGTGTCTTTACCAATAAAGCTTGTCCTTCTGACAAGTTTCCTCCCATTCTCGGATTTGGTTCCGTCTTCAAGGATGAAACGTTGCTGCCGACATTGAAAATGTTTCCAGCACCAGCTCGATGGTTTGCATGTTTGTACAATTACAAAACTAGAAATCAACGATGCAAATTGAATCAACAAGTCAATTATGCCAAGCTCTATCAGGAGTTGACACCACAAGTTGTATGGGTAAGTTTTTCCAAACCTTGGTCATACACGCACAATTCATAATTGCCATTTCTGATGATTCTCTTCCATTGTTTTACACGACAGAGAGGAGCGGATTGGCCATTCTTACCGCACGTGAAAGAATTGCTAAGTGAAGGATTTTAGAGTTACGATGGAAGACCGAGATCCATTGGAGCAAGGAGAAGAATTGTACCAGCATGCTCGAACATTTGCGAAAGTATACTGATGATTTACCTCCCAGGTGGAAAACAGTCCTGTGGACCGTGGAAGAAGATGAGAAGCAAAAGACAGCCGCACCAGGGACTCCGTGGATTGATTCGCGATTCTACGGTGGTTTGAACAATCAGTTCCGTGATGACCTGATAAAGAATGGCCTGCAAGTCAATGGCGAGCGTATGGAGGAATTCGAAATGAGTGGATACAGGTATCAGATTGATATTGGAGGGTAAGATATTTGGTCTGGCCCTTCATGCTTGTGGGTGTATTCAGAACAATCCGATTCTTACACACATTTTCCTCCTGTATTCCCAGTGGCGGTGGTACAACTTGGGACGGAACTCTGTTCAAACTGCTCTACCCTGGATTACTTCTCCATCATGAAACACCAACCAAGGACTTCTTCTACGACGAAATGCTGCCCTGGAAACACTATATTCCCGTGCAAACTGATTTAAGCGATCTCAAACAAAAGTTTGATTGGGCGGAGGCCAATCCAGAAGGTGCCATGCTAATTGCAGCAGAGGGCACACGCTTCGCCGAGTATTTGACAAGTCCCAAGTACATGAACAAGGTATATCGAGAACTCTTCACGACCTATCTGGGAAAGGTTGTGAACGCCTATCAACCTACCCAAGGAATGACTTGGACCCAATCATTACAACAATATGTCGACTCTGGACATGAAGTCATTCAATTATCTACTTGCGATGACACGCATTGTGAGACAGAGGGTGCAGACGGCGTGATCAAGAAATTCCTTTATCGTCAAACTAAGAACTATTAGTGCGAATACGTTGTACCACCAATTGGAGAGTGCTAACAGCGTCCGTCACTGGCTGTGACGACAATACTGCATGCGTTGTCACAAGGCCACATCCTTCCAACCCTAGAATCTGTCTTGTATCAAGTTCCTTGCAGGAATATATGCGCTTCCAGCCACTACATTGCACAACCTAGGAGGATGACAGTTTCAAGGTTGTTGTAGAATAATGAGTCGTTTAGAGACACCACATTATACTACGTATGAGGATGACTTATCTACGAACGAAAGTTGTTGTGCGGCTCGCTTTGGGGGGTCAGTAGGTGGCGGTTTTGTCGCCGCAATGTACATTGACGACCTGTCAGGAACCGGGGGCGCGGTGGGTACGGTAATCGGGTTAGGTGTCGGTGGTGGAGAGGCCATGCCTGCAATGTACGCAAACGCCTTGTTTGCAATCTGTGCATCTCCGGTATGTGTAGCCTCAACTGCTCGATTTGAACCGCCATTGAGTTTACGCTCGTCAGCTTCTTCAACAGGTTTTACCTCGGTAATGTAGCGATTTGGAGAGACATCTAAATTAGCAGGTGGTTGCTGTTGAGCAAGAGGTGTTCCAGGAATTGCCAACTGTTGCTGTGGTGGCTGCTGTTGCTGCTGCGGTGACCACTGCTGTTGCTGCGGGGTGATTTGATTTGCTTGCCCCTGTGGCTGCCCTTGCTGCTGCGGTGGCGATTGTTGCCACTGCTGCCATTGCTGAGCTGACCCAAGCACCTGCTGAGGCTGCTGCTGCGGTGACGCTTGTTGTTGCTGCTGTTGTTGCTGCTGCGGTGACGCTTGTTGTCGCTGCTGTTGTTGCTGCTGCGGTGACGCTTGTTGTTGCTGCTGTTGTTGCTGCAGCGGTGACGCTTGTTGTTGCTGCTGTTGTTGCTGCTGCGGTGACGCTTGTTGTTGTTGCTGCTGCGGTGATACTTGTTGTTGTTGTTGCTGCGGTGACGCTTGTTGTTGTTGTTGCTGCTGCTGCGCGATGGGTTGCCACTGCTGAGCTTGTCCGAGCATTTGCTGAGGCTGTTGCTGCTGCGGGGGTGCTTGCTGCCACTGTTGTTGTTGCACCGGTGGTGGTGGGTATTGCTGATCCCTTGTCGAGACAGGTTTGTCCCCGTTGATGAAAAGAACCTGTTCTTTTACTCCCTTACGACACTGTACAGCGCATACCTTATCCCTGCACACCGCAATGTTATACAGATCGAAACCTCGTTCCTTGTATCTGGCTTCCATTTCCGTCCATGTGCTACCATCCGTTGGTGGCTGGTAGGAGTACACCAGCTTTCCCAGATATTGAACGAACAATTCCTGGTAAACTTCTTCCATATAATCGGCTGACATCATGTACTGCGCGAGCCGAGTACCCTCGGCACTGATTTGCTTCATCTGTTCCTGATGGCTTTGTGCACCGGAAAACGAGGACCACAAATCAGAGAGATCCCACTTGATGGGAACGTAATGTTTCCATGGGATCATCATGTCGTAGTACCAATCTTTAGTTTCAGCTGCATTTTGAGAGAGTAACATCATGATTGGTTAGTTCAAAATGAAAAAAAGCCACGAAATTGAAATCAGTAGTCAGCACACACACTCGGTTCTCAACTTACTCTCGTGATGAAACAAGACACCAGGCATGAGAAGTTTGGTCAAAGTCCCCTCCCAGGTCGTTCCTCCACCACCTCCGTAGTCGATTTGGTATTTGTAGTTACTCATCACATCTGCATCCATACGCTCTCCAGTAATTTCGACACCACGTTTCGACAACATGGCATGGATCTCACTATTCATACCCCCCACAAACTTGGTATCAATCCATGGGACGGCATCACCTGCCGCACGGGCTGACAATATGGCTCCGCGCCATCGAGGTGAAAACTTATCCATGAGATTCGTTGATAAATCTTGGAGAATGGCATTGCGATCACCACTCCTCCATTCAGGAGTATCCATGCGTTGCAATACATCATAGGGTCCCTCAAAGCGGAACTGATTGTGGTAGTGCAAGAACGGCCAATCGGCTCCACGCCAAACGACAGTATCAATGAGAGACTCCCAAGGAATATCGGTCCTTGGTTTCTGTGGCCAGTCACACGTCTCAACTCCATTGACTTTGTAGTGGAACAAACAATGAGTAAAGACTGGATGAGGGAAGCTCCTGAGGGTTGGGAAAATGGAGTCGTCCTTGAGGGTTGAACCGAACAAAATCATGGGAGCAAAGTCTGAAGTGGGGCACTTGATGTTGACGCAATCACTATGAGGGGAGTCGGCATCAGAGAACAAGAGCTCAAACGGAGGCATGCCAGGCTTGAACCGATCAGGGAAGTTTGTTTTCAAGGATTGAACCAACAGTGGGAAAGTATCGATATACCGGTATGTATAGCGCATCGTTTCGAAGTATTGTGTTCCTCTGTGAGCAAGTCCGAACGCTTGGAACTTTGTTCCGTCGAAGACCAACAGCCGAGGGACAAACTTTTGGAAGTACGGAGATGTCTTCATGATATCATCCTGATTATAGTATTTCACTGTGTCGGCTGTAGTCAATCGCAAATTTCTCCGACCAAGCGAATTTGGATATTGACTCAACGAAGAGTAGTTACTTCCGATGAAGTAGATTACCGACATGGCAACCATCGCCACTGTGGCGATCCGATTGTAATGGAGGCAGCTCGAACTTCTCGACATGGTGCGCTTTTCTCTTCGCAACCCTCGTCGCATTCTTGGGTTATTAAAGTCTTCGGATATAATGTGATAAAAGAGAGTGACTCTATAATAAGGCGTAGATGATGATGAGGGATGAGGGCATGAGCGATGTACCAACCCCTCTAGTAGAAAAAGCAGTAACTTCTCATTACATAGAAACCCTCCAGAACCTCAAACACCTCATTAGGACATTCAAAATGCCTGTGCCGATGCCAATGACCCATTCACTGATCGTCAGATTTTGCTTGCAATGAACCCTAATTTCCTAAGATTACAGTAGTAGCATACACTTTGGGAACCACGTGGACAATACTGTAGTACGATAGCAATCCGAGCTCCGTTCAGTCAATATTGCAATGAGATCCTCGTAATGAAGTATCAATACTCCAGTACTTTAAAAAAGAGCAACATTTCTGGGGCGGCGAGGAAACGGCATGGCATGTGCCTGATAAGGTCATGGAGCAAATGCCCTCGATAAAATACACTGATCCAAGAGTCACTTTTTGACTAGTCGTCGAAAAACGTATGCCTGTGTGCAAATACTTGATCATGAAACGCGGTACAAGTACCGTATAGTTTGTGACAGCCTTTTACAATATCATAGTTCGACTAAGTACCAGTACTCAGAGTAGCATTTTATCACTTCCTTTCATTTGAAGGAAGAGAGCATTTGTCGTGATGGTCCTTCAGCTCCGAGCGTGGGGAAGTGATCCTCCTCAGCCTCTGTCACGACGAGAATACATCAACAAGCGTCCGTCGAGAGTGAAAATACAAGTCTCATTATTGGCCACATGCTTCCTTTCCCTCTTATACATGCAGCCGCAATCTCCTATGCTCTTCCGCAGAAGCCTCCAGGTTCGGGTTGCTGACATCGTTACGAAGTATAACCAGAGCAATATTATGGAGACTGCCAAGCACTTTCCAATGTTCACTCCTCGATTGTTGGTCTTTGATGGAGACATATTCCAAGCGTTTGGAATTGCACACAACGAAAGTGATTACTACGACAGAATGACATACACCTTTCGATATTCTAATACGGTGCCACTCTTGGTACGAGCTCTCAAGGAACAATTTCCAGGTCGGTTCCAACCTGGGCAGCCAGTATTTCAAATGCTCTTCAGTGATGCAGATTCTTCCAATAGCCATTGCGTCAATGCGGCATGCCCTGTCGATCAATTCTCTCCCATCTTATTATTTGGCAGCGCTCCGAAAGACGCGTCTGTGTTTCCAACATTAAAATCATGTCCGCACACTCTTTTCGTGGAATGTTTGTACGAGTACAAGGTCCATGGCCGACAACAGTGTGAGTGGCCTCAGCATGTCAATAAAGACATTCCCTGGGACGATCTCATCGATGCACTGGTTTGGCGCGGCAGTGACTATCCATTCTTGGATTACTACAATCAGTTTCGCTTTGAAGGGCCCAATGAAATCAATCACTTGCTTGACACTCGGTGGACGAATTCGACCCGTCAAGAAATCTTGTATGAACTCTTGTCCAGCATGAACACTGCATTTACACCTCGCTGGAGAGCAGTCCTCCAATCTGTCCTTGCCGAAGCCAGTGAGTCCACACCGTGGATTGATGCGAGATTCACAACAGGTAATTTGAACCGCGATGTGCACGAAAAACTCGCAGACCGCAAGGACATTCGCGTGACGGGAGGGAGGATGGATGCCTTGGAAATGTCCAAGTACAAGTATCAAATCGACCTTGGTGGAGGCGGTGGAACTACCTGGGAAGGGACACTCACCAAACTCAGCATGCCGGGTGTCCTGTTCCACCACGAAAGTACGTTGTCTGTGTAGCCGGGCGCGTGCGCTATCGTTGTTTGAATCCTTTTTCCATTTTCACATCTCACCCACTCTGTTCTTTCAGCGCCAACCAAGGATTGGTTCTACGATATGATGGTTCCATGGAAGCATTATGTTCCTGTTCAGACCGATCTTGGAGATCTTCAGTCCAAGTGGATTATTGCGAAATCGAATCCGGGGCAGATGAAACGAATATCGGAAGAAGCGTCGAAACTAGCAGACCACATTCTCTCCAAGGAACACATGGACCATGTGTATCAAGAATTGTTTGTCGACTACCTAGGCAAATTGGTCCGATCATATACGCCAAGCGCTTCTTGGGAGCGTGTCAAGTCCACGTACGAAGAACATGGATATCGACTCATGTCGATCGGCGTATGCAACGACAATTTGGGTTGCACTATGCATTGCCGGAAAGGACGAGACAAGTACATGCCCATGATGATACAACAGTTCCTTGACAAGATACCGAGTGATCAGAGCACATTAGCTGGGATCCAAGCTCATGCACCTCCTACCACCGAAGCAGCCACTGTACCAAAAAACATGATGCGAAAATGAGAGCATTCTATTGCACCAAGCAACTAGGTACATGCTTCTACACTCAATAACAAGCTAATCTCTATTGTCTACCCATGTACACCAATATGTTTGAGAACTTTATCATGTATTGGTGTAATGCATAGGTTGTAATCATTCGTCATTGAATACGGTCTTGCACCATCGGCCCACTATGAATGATTCTGACAACATCATTGAACTATGGCTGGGTGCAGATAAATAGTATTTTGGGTAGCCACCGTAGCGCTCGTACAAAATAAATTTAGTTCCCAACTAACTGAAGCGTACTCATGGAGTATAGTTCTAAACAAACATGAAGCATTTTAATATATATATCTTTCGATGAGTGAAATTTACATTTTACATTCGCATGTCATAAATCATTACAGATCAACACAGCTGTTGCTCATCATGCCTCCATGATATACTTGAAGTCAAAGTCAAAGGCACAACGGTGAGTCTTAAACTGACCGATCAGCTTTGTCAGTGCCACTGGACCATGAGTCTTGCAATCGTGTTGAGTTTCATCATCAACTTGGCACGCATCGATTGCATGATATGCCATTAAATATTGTCGTGCTCGTCTCGCAAATCTTCTGATTCTCACTTTTGTTATCACCTCTTCCGACAGGCAATACCGAATGCTAGCTTTGAAATTGTCTTTACCTTTCTTTGCTTGAAGGCTTAAGTTCCTGTATGCACCTTTGGAGCAGGCCCAGACATACTCCACGCCTTCGCCTGCAAGTTCGGCATGACATTTTGGTGTCAAGAGAACTTTGACACCGAGAGTCTTTGCGATATGCTGCAACATTCCCTCCTCATTCATGAAATCGTGACACATGCCCATGATCTGTCGTAAGCTGGTGCTGTCATCAACCGTCCCCAAGTCATCTTTTCTCCCGGTAAGTGAGTACTGCTTTACATTGGCACCGTCAATCAATCCTCGTTCCCAGAGAACTTGCAATAAGCCTTTTGCTTTTCCCTCCCATCCTTCTTTTATTTTTTCAACTGTCTTTGTTACCGCAATGTTGTTGTTTTGACATAACTCAACTAACTCTCTTTTATTCTTTCCCTTCGTAGTGATATTCTTTCCTCTAAGTTCGATCTCCAACTCCGATCGATTACGTTCGATAGAATTCAGCACAGCCTTGAACGTCGGGATTCCGTGTCGGAAACAGAGGTCTTTGAGCTGTCTCATACTTTTTCCCAAAGCATTAGAGACACCAGCAGTTACGTTCGGTTGCTCAATCATTTCCGGTATCTTCAGCTGCACATCTGTCATAATTCCAAGTTGTTTGTCGTGTCGGCTTTCTTCTTTTTGGGTGCTTGACATCCAGAAGGGACCAGAGTCGGACTGGCTGTATACAAGAGACTGGATATCTCCGGGCTGTAAACTTCGAGGAAAAGCTCCCAGGTAACCCTCCTCCTGTGCAATGATAGTGTCACGCATTGAACCTGCCTTGCCTCCAAAGGACCGATTCATCCTGTACTGATTTAGACCATCCGGTCTTTGTTTCGCATGACCGGCACTATGGTCGAACAAAAAGACGAAATCGTATGATGGGTGCATGACTTGGAGCACGTCGACGGCATCCTCGAACTGGAGGACCATGTTGTTGTAGGCCCAGTAGCCTTCACGATTCTCGCCGTACTCAAAAAGGACGAGAAATGGAGACTTGTCTGATGTGAGTGGTCGCTTGTCAGGACTACCAAGGATCTCAGTCGCTGCCTCAGGATCAGCATATGTTTGCCCAATTCGTCGACGATTTACTTCTGCAAGTGTCTCTGGTGGCACCACTCTGATGAGGCCATACTCCCGGCATATGAATGCCGATATCATTGTACCACTTCCTTCATCCTTTGGAAGTAAAGGACGCTCACCATTAGGGCCGACCCACATCTTAGTAAGAAATAGAAATTGTTTAAATATAGCTTCATCTTGTCCGATAAAGACTACCGTCTTAGAATCCGTAGGCTTGCGAACACTGAGGTTGCCTCCAAATGGGAGCAATCCAAGTCGCTCTTCGAATGCGTATGATGTGTCGATGTGATATTCTACCATGTCAACACCATCGACAACATAGTTGTAACCACAATTAGGAGCAATGCTTCCATTTGATTCTAACTCTTTGATTCCGTCAACGTCATTTGGAGCCAACGATGAGCTCGTACCTCGTCATCAAGGTACTTTCTAGTAAAAACTGGCCTGTACGCAATGGTTTCTGGCCTCTCGTGACCGTCCACGAAGTAATGCTTCTCGCGCTTCTTGTACCTGAAGCCGCAAGCATGCATCCACCTTGCCATTGTTGTAATACTTAAAGTTGAGAGGCCGTAGGATTGTAAGAATTCGTCTTTAGTGGTAGGAGTTATTTCTTCTGTCGTCCTGCAATTTCTTGTACATCATCACCATTGTCGTCAAATAAAGCGCAGTCCCTCCTCACAATCAGCTTTGGAATCAACTGCGAGTGGACATACTCGAGCATCATCTCAACCCTGAGGTCCTTGATGTTTTCAACCCGTGCTTCTTGAATGCTTCCATCGCATCGGGATTGTCAATAAAGAAACGGGGACACACATTCTTTGCTTCTGGAGCTTTATAGAAATAGTATCTGTTACGAGCAAGCTTCCTGTGCCAGCGGGACAGGGTTGCAAAACTAGAATAAAACTCAACCCCAACATCATTCATTCTTCAATTGCATACTGTAGGCACCGTTTCCATGTCCACTGGGTGCTTATGTCACCAGTGACATTGAGTACAAATTGCTTCAATGCGATAGCCAAGTACATGCTCCTATACCTTAAGGAGAATACATCAGCTTCCGAGTAGTAGTGGCTTTTGAACTACCCGTACTTTTGTCGATGATGAGGTTCCAGTTTCTTGCTGCTCGATTTACCGACTCCAGTAGCTCAATCCTTTCCAGAACAATGTCCTTGACACGGCAATCAGTATCGTAGCGTAAAGTGGAGGTCGGTGATACTGGTGCAAAGAGCCGACGTGCATCGCCCGAGTCCCACCAATCATGATTCTCTATTGAGAATGCAAACGCCGCTCTGGGATGAAGTGTATTCGAGTCACTCAATTCGGGGTCAGACTCCACTTCCATCATGCCTTTCTGTCGCTTTGGTTCTGGCTCCTCGCACAAGTTTGTCATACACAACGGTTGTTCGCGACCACCGGCTAAAAGTCTAGTCAAGACACAGTCTTGTTCCCATGCTGTTGCATTTAGCTGCGAAGGGAAAGATGGAACCTCTCCGACATCTATCGTCACCCAAAAAAGTATCTCCTTGTCCGATTTTGGAAGGTATGTCGGAAAACTTGAGCTGTGATCCCCTGAATTTCGACGACATTTGGAACCGAGCTCGTCAGCGGAAGCACCTTGTCGATTGCTCTCATCATTTTACTCAATGTAAACTTGATATCCTCGCCAATTTCATATTTCATGTGCATATACATTCGAAGCTGTTCAGCTGGTAACCATCTCCTGTGGAGAGTGTGCTCGCTGAAAACCTTGCGCATGCAAGTCAAGATAAAAGTTGATGCATTATGTTTGCCGCGTGCACCGATGCTGCAACTGCTCATGGTGTTCTTTACGAAGATATAGAGCTATCGGTGCACGCGGGAGACGCAACGGAACGTGAGATATGTGTTGGTGAAGGTCATCAACAATGAAGTGTGGTGATCGACGAGATAAACAGAATGCTGTCGGCATGAATTAAAAAAATAGCATACTGTGTCTACGGTGGCTACCTTAAATTCACAAAACTTGCACCCAGCCATAGAGATTGACGATGTAGTTGTGTGGTTGCTGGACAACCTTTCACCAATAAGCGTGTGGTGTGTATCATTCCTTTTACATCTCTCCCGTCAACCAAGCAGCCGCAGCCCAGCAGTCACATCTTGACATGTTGAAACAAAGGCATCAACCAATGCAACTTAATGCCAAATCTGCATCACATTAATGCCATGATTTGCAGGAATTTTTTGAATTGAAGGCGGTGATGATTTGAGATGATGTTCTGGTTATCATGTACATGGTGGAAGAAGTGCCTGCATGAAAAGGCCATAACAAACACTCTCTCGTTTGTATTTGTTTCTGCCGTTGTTTCTTGCATTCTTCTTGCTTATTTTGTTTCTATGGAAGTTCTGGAAGCTGAAGACGCAATACAATTTTGAGGTCGACAGTCTCAGAGCGAGTCTCCTTCAGCATACCTTTTATTATCCGGGTAACGGAAGCAAGATGATGATGACTCAACAAAAAATGGACTCAGTAGCTGTTTGAACAAGAATGTTTGGTGAAGAAACTATTTCTCAGCCAGTTTAAAGCAGCCTGACTGAGAGAGTTTCATTGGCTTCTTGTTGTTCTTATTCCACAACAAGAGCAGCATGGATGGTGGCAACCATTTGATGACAGCACTGGCATATCATTCAGTATCATTTTAACAGCAGCAGTACGGTGCTAACAAGGAGGGGTGGCACAATGCTGGATAGCAGGAAGCATTGAAGTAGAACACACTCTGAATGTTTACAGGATGCAAGCAAACTTTGCTTAATTGCTGAGCTGAACCTTTGTGTGAGTCACAATTGGATGGCAGTCTTTTGTTAACAAACTGTTCCTCTGGAAGAGCACGTTACTCTCGACGAGAGCCAACCCATTGAAAGGGCGATGATGGCTAAACAGTTAGCTCAGAGACAATTGTGGGGGAAGCTAGACACTAATAGGACAAGTTTGTGTTTGCTTGTATGGCATCAATGCGTCTTACTAAGTCATACATGGTTTTCAACCAGCAGCAGATGAAATAAATGTGACTTCATATTGTTGCTTCCTCAGTAGTCAAAGTACAAAAGCAAGGCAATTGGGAGATTCATTGCAAGCACTGTTGATATCATCCATTAATGTGCTACTGCCTGCCTGTTCATTATGACCTGCAAGATTGCCTACTCTTTCTTTAGACAATACCTGCTGGTTTGGTTCTTGTAGCACTCTACTGAGTGAAGACTACCGGTACTGTACATTTATCTACTGGGCGCAAGTTTTTCTAACTCGAACCCTGTCACGTCCGATCCACCGAGTTCTAACCTGAACTCGGAATACTCCAGTACCTGGTACTACGTACTACTCCGTACTAAGGCTGATCCTTAGCGTGGACACCAGAGTCCTGCACTGGGTACCCATACCCAGTACCCACCCACTACCCACCCATACCCATGGTTAATGGGTGGGTATGGGCATGCCCAACCAGTCGTGGGTGGGTAATGGGTGGTCCCAACTTGACTCGCAAAGCGTGGGTGGGTAATGGGTGGTCCAAGCCTGCCAACGCGAATCGACCATTGTACTCCAAGTATACTGTAGCTAGTAAGGAGTAGTAGAGTATAGTACGCGGTGAGAGAAAATCGCCTGCGGCGGGCTAAATTTTTGCAGGGAAAATGGGTGGTGGGTGGGTATGGGTACGCCCTACCGGGCGTGGGTGGGTAACGGTGGTCCAGCCGTGACCGCGCGAAGCGTGGGTGGGTCATGGGTGGTCCAAGCCTGCCTACCGGCAGCCTTGGGTACCCATGGGCACAGGCTTCATACCCGGTGCAGGACTCTGGTGGACACACACGCGGCACGTTCAATAGTTTCTCCGAAAAAACGTCAAAACTGTTTTTTTTTGTCGCCTTAGCAGGACACAAATGCAACACGCAACGCGAAATTCGGCTACGTGTCGCTCGCGGGCACGTGAGATTCCTCTGCGGGTACACGAAAATCGCCAATTTTGGCAAATCTCGTGTGTCCGCAAAGCAATCTCACGGGTCCGCGAGGACTCAAGTTCGATTTTTTTATCCAATAGGACCACATGGAGAACACATTTGTTTTATAATTTGACGTGTCGCTTTCAAATGTACTGTACTCGGGTGCTCCAGTGTTTCTAATTGTCTCATCCATTTCGACATGGACGTCAATTTCCCATCAACTTCTCCAACAAAAGACCACAAACTGCGTTACTGGATGGCTCATTTCTTTCTTGAATCATGGCAAAGACATCTGATGATCATGCAGATGTTGAAAGTGGTGTTCTTGCCACAGTAATCAACCATTTTCTTTTTGAAAGAGTGTATTCGTCACCACGACCGTCAACCATGTAGGCGTTGTTTTTTGGCTCTAGTGTCTACTCACCTGACGGGGTTAATTAACCCCATTTGGGGTTAATTAACCCCGTATTTGCTCATTGCAGAAACAGTTCGCTATTACTTGCACGTTGTCCAATGGACTCGAAACCTGGGCAGCGGCTCAAGAACCGTATGAACTTGCATGGTTTCAAGCTGAGTGTCTGGATATTGTTTATCATCGAGAAGCAATAGCTTTTCTGCATCAATTTACTGCACCCTCAATTTTTTCGGGTCATTTCTGATTTTGCCCAGCAGTAGAAATAATACCAGATGCTACGCAAAACTAAGATTCAGAGACACCATTTCAGCCTTCGGTTTGATTATGTTCTCGTCAAATGCAATCAAAAGTAAGGTGACCATAGTGTTTCAAATACATTGAAGTGTTGTTTCTAAACATGAAACTTGTCCTAATTTTCACTTTTCATGCGACAGCACTCAATTAGAGAGAGACATCAAACCAGGAGAAAAAATGATGAAGAATCGTGTAGAATATATACTGTAGTCTACGGTGGATAAATTGATTTCTGACCCCATTCGTTAAAGTCGTTGTCTTCTCATGATTGAATATACTTATGATATCGTCATCTTCAGTATACTTCGAATGGTTATGTAGCGTGCTGGATATTTGACCAGCTTGAAGTATTGGCAACGAAATATCGATCAGAAAGAGGAACCATAACGGACAATTTCTACACGAAAATCGTGTAGAATATATACCACGCTTTTCCAAAAAATTCACAACGATGACAAATTTTGAATGAACTGTAAGAACATGATTTCACCACAGAATACTTACAGATTTAGGATGCCAGATACTTCAATAAATAGTCGGTCATCGGTCACTCAGCATCTTTGCTGGGACGTCTCAAGTTGTCATAGTGGAATTGAATGAAAATGGACTCAAAAAGTTTTAGAACAGTTTTGACCATACGTAGAACATGTACCAAGCGTCACGCAAAATTACATCCCTTTTGTCAGAGACTGATTGGGGATGAAAAAATCAAGTATCGAGCTTTTCTTCACATAAGTGAGTTCTATTGAAGATACAGAAAGGAAAATGGATCAAATGATTGATGCTGATAAGTTGCATTATCCTTACACACCGATGACTTCGAATGTAGCATTTTTCAGTGGACTGTAGTATAAATTGTACAGAAAAACGTCTTGCATACGTACGAAAATGATGGGGTTAATTAAGGCAAAATGACGGGATTAATTAAGGCAGGGCCCAGGTGGGTAGACACTAGTACTGTCTATCTCAAAAAAATTGTACGGTTGAATTTTATTAGTATATGGTTTGGATTTCCTGGTTTTACTTCGAATTCAAAAATCATGTCAAACACGTAGAGGCTAAGGTCGCTGTCACAGAAGTCAAAATATGTCACGTGTCCACACCGTTGGCACAATCGATTTATATAGATTTTACCCTGCGTGTTGTGTTTGTGTCCACGCTAAGAATCGGCCTAAAGCAGTACCAGTATGACAGCCGGTACAAGTACAGGACCATCACGTTGAGAGCGCAGGAAGTACTGTCATACTGAAGTACAAGTACCGGAAGCCACTCCGCTCGTCACTGTCCCTACTAGTAGCAGTAGGCAAACATGGTATACGTGCTAAAGCTTTCGACGCCGTTGTTGCGACGGCTGAGGCAAGGGCCAAGCCCCAAGCTCATGTGACGTTTCAAAAATGTGACAATTGTCCCTTCAGGCCACGTGCCGCTTCAATCGGAGCTTTAGATTTTGGTTTCGTTAATTGTTAACCTTGCTGAAGTACGACGGATCCCGATCCCTCCTTGTGACGCAACACCTGTACTTCAAGCAGAACCTCTGTAATATGTAGAAAACGTAAGTACAAATCAGTCATTACAAATTTAAGCAGTGACGGCGATTGCTCCTTCCAGAGTCCAAACCAGTGGTGTCCGGATCGCTCGATGCCAGACACAGTTCAAGATGTGGTTCGTTTCGAGTCTCGAGATGTCGCAGGCACCGATATCACTATTGAAGGAGTTCCAGTACATAAAGTGTCCATCGTTGCTGATTCAAGTTCAATACTCGATGACGAGCTCTGGGACACGACGAAAACTTGCGTCAGTGGATGAAAGGAGCAGGATTGGTCGAGAAAAATGTTAATAGTTCGTGCATGGACTGCAAGAAGTAGCCCTACAAGTTTGTGAAAAAGTAGTTAATGAAGGAGAATTGCATTGAATCTTGAAGGAAGTGTATGGGGATAAGGGATAAATCATGTTTTGTGCGAAGGAGAGAGTGTTTGCCATCCCCCAAGATTACATACGATCCGAGGCAGTACCAGGTGCCACCTACCAGGTTCTTGTACCTAGAGCCCACATCATACGATTACACCGCACAGAAACAGTCACAAATTTTCACTTGACGAGCCACCACAGCAAGCACAATGAATCTGCCACAGATGATGACTTCTACGCATCCCAACCCACAACCAACTCAAATGGATAAGGAGAACGTGGTTGTTGCGCAAGTTCTTGCTGATCTGCATCGTTTTCGAGTTGCGCTGGGCAACTCTCACGTGAAGACTGGTGAGGCGTGGAATTCGTTGGGACTCATACGAATGCATATGCAACAGGATGCAAAGGAGGCGAAACCTTGCTTAGAAGAGGCTCTGCGGATATTCAAGAAGAATGATGAGCGAACATTGATGGCGACCACCCTGAACGATTTGGGAAACTGTCTGGAACGATTGAATCAGCACGAAAAGGCATTTGAAGCCTACAAGGAGGCGCGAGAAATATTTGAGACTGAGAAGTTCTCAGAATCACATCCACGCATGTTGTCTACACAACGTTCTTTGTCACGGCTTTGTCGAGAATGATCTGTCGATACTCTACCGTTGTTACTATTGTTGTCCATGCAGAATTCCACAATCAAACTGTGAATCATGAGGAAATTTGACAATCTCGCGCACAAACCAATCCCTCTCCGGAAAGCTGTACAAGCTTCTGCCTTGTGCGTGGACTTGATCATTTCTCAGTTGGAGTTTCATCATTGTTAGCATGCCTATCATGCACTCCTTTTGTGTTCGGCCTTTTATAGCGAAAGTTGTAATATAAAGTACGCCAAGTAGAACGAAAGCTCACCCACATTGATTTATGTTGTTCACGTCTGCAGTAGTTTGGTGCTCTCTCCGATAGTCTCCCTCCTTGCATTGACCGTCTTTGATTGCTCCGCCCTTGCTCTCTCTCTCTTCGTCCTTGGTCTCCCTACCATTTCTCCATTCGATGCCGTTCGCGGGTTTTCGCCTGGAGTCTAGCTAGTATATTGTTGCACTGTGACTCAGCCTACAGTACCGTACTGCTGGAAGAAACATCTGCTTGTTGAGGTACAATTTTGTCCAAGTTCGGGTCGAGTTGGACCGAGTTTAAAAGAATTTACATTGTTGAGGTTGCCATGCAACACTCCAAGGATTTCGCCTACAAATTTGTCCAAATTCACTGCCAACAAGCAGATGGAGCGACAGACACAGTTATACTCACAGATCAGTTTTGGAGAAAAAAGTATGATGGGCCTAATAAGTGCGTATGTATATAACGGAGTACCAGGTGTACCAGGTATCATACTTGTACTCCACTGAGGGTTTGACAGTACGACCGTACGACCCCACCAAAACAGTTGCATATCATAGAGACAGGAAAAAGCCTCAACGAACGAACTCCGTACTCCCAGTAGAATGCGTATACATTTTTGATGATCTCTACTCTACTCTCTACTCTACAACTCTAGAGCCAGTAGGTACAAGTACCTGGTACTAAAAATCCAGTCCTGGTAGCAAACATTTGTCACACTTCTTCATCTTCTCGCCTTTGTGCACGATTGGACAACAGGAGAGTAGCACATCGAAACGACAACAACATGGACGATGTTACTGCCAACGATGCACATGACAACAACTACGCCCTTTTCCTCGCGAGTAAAGATGGTCATTTGGATAAAGTTCAAGAGTTGTTGCTGAATCATGGCAACTTGGATATGAATATGAATGCCGGATTTGAAGATGGCGACACCCCCCTTATCGTTGCATGCAAAATGGGTCATGTGGATGTTGTTCGTGAGTTGCTCCATCATGACAAAGTGGATGTGAATGCAAGAAACGATTGTGACCGCACCGCCCTTATCGTTGCGTGCGAAATCGGGCATGTGGATGTGGTTCGCGAGTTGCTCCATCATGACAAAGTAGATGTGAATGCGAGAATTGGAGGTGGCTTTACAGCCCTCTTCTTTGCAAGCGTATTGGATGAGGTTGACAAGGTTCGTGAGTTGCTGAATCATGACAAGATAGATGTGAATCACAGAGCTGAAGAAGGCGACACAGCACTGATGTACGCTAGTTTGTTGAATCGTGTCGGGGTAGTTTGTGAGTTGTTGAATCATCCCAACATCAATGTGAATGCGAGAAATGATTGCGGCCGCACAGCACTTATCATCGCGAGCGCAAATGGTTGCCTCGATGTTGTTATGGAGTTGCTGAATCACCAGCACACCAATATGAATGGAAACGTTGAAGATGATGCTCAGCGGGACCCAGATTGTTGTTCAAATGAAAGTACTCCACGCAATGGCAAGCCGGATGTTAATGTCATAGATCATAATGGTGGCACAGCCCTGTATTTGGCGAGTCGGAATCAGCGCTGGAGTACTGTCTGTGAGTTGGTGAAACACGAGGAGGTCGATGTCAATTGTCAAGGCCCACTGGGTTACACAGCCCTCATGTGGGCTAGCCAAAGAGGCAGATTGGATGTTGTTGCCATCATGTTGGAACACGACAATGTGGATACAAATTTGAAGAATAAAGCTGGCTCGACAGCTCTTGATATTGCCCGCAGTTGTGGAATGTTCGAAGTTGCACAATGTTTGGAGGAACGCACAAAAGCCGAAACCACCGAAGGTACAGCCTGATTTGGATCAGCAGACGCTGCAAAAAGGGTTGATACCTTCAATTCATGAACATTCTAGAAGCCAATATCTGATCCATCATCTGAACAGTCCACCTCTTATGTCGTCTTGCCCCGCCGGGTGACAAATATGTGTCGTTGGTGGGGTAATCTTCACAGCGTCTTTTATGGCAGGTGCCTTCTTTGCCAAGGCAAATGCCGTTGCCTCGTCCTTCGCAATAGGGTAGTCCTCTGAGTTGGTGGCTCGACAGCCTTGGCTATTGCTTTTCTTTGGTCGGTGTCACAGAAGGCAGGTTCAAATTCTTCCATGATCAAATCAAACTCATCAGCTGATTTATCCTCCTTCTTGTTGAAAGGCAAAATCGCTTTATTTCTTGTCAGAATCGCATTCCTCACGTACCTTACGGGGGCGAATTTCTGTTGCGTCCAGCTCCTACTTTCTTTTTGGCATGTCTGATGAGTCCTCTCGCCAAAGCGGGGACGGAGCTGTCGCTTCAAGATTGTCCACTTCGACGGACTTCTCCTGACGCTGACGCCGAATCTCTTCAGCCTCTTTGTGCGCGCCAACCGCCAAAGCTTCATCCCTAACAAACCAACTCAAAATACTCATACCTTATTGTGGGGTGTTTGTGAAGGTCATTTTTCTTCATGTACGTCATGACCGCCGATTCTTGCAAATCGGCGAGCAATAGACTGGCTGTCACGTTTGTGGTTGCGGAAATCCCATGCCATTGGATTGCGGCGCAGTCTTTGCAAAAGCAAGGCCTCTTGCTGATTTGTGGACAACTGGCGACCGGGAAGGCATTTGCTGATTTGTGGACAACTGGCGACCGGGAAGGCATTTGGACAGCTACCACATGACCCTCGTCAAAATAAAAGATATCGTCCAGTTCTGATGAGCCTTCGTTGGGGCGGTCTTATTGCGGCGTTTGTGGCAGATGCCTTCTTCGCCAAGGATTACTCAGTACTGGAGTACTCGAGGTACTTTCGGATTCAACTCAGAACTGCATCGGGATTCGAACAACCCTCCGAGCACCAAGAGTAAAGCAAATAAAGACACGCCGGTTCTTTCCAAGTCCCAGGGAATCCCTGTTACCAAACCCCCTATATTGTGTACCCGTCGTTGTCAAAGATAGTGCTACATACAACTGTTCATTTGTGTTTTTTGCCGCAAGCTTATTCGTCGAGCCTATATTAATAAGACGTTCATTTCTATGTCTCTATAATATAGTTGCAAACGAACAATACCGCAACAGTTCAAGTCCATACTACTTTCGCCAAATATGGTGTGTCCCAAATCCATCATATCAAATATGTGTGCGTGATTATGTGTGTGTGTATGTTTGCAGTAATAAAAATAGCGTAATCCTTGTTTCACCAACAATCAGGAGAAAGAAGTTCGCTATAATTACACTGCAACATCAGCATTGATCAGCATTCAATTTAACGGTAACTGTGTAATAAAAGAGGGATTGAGAGAGATATTTGTGAGTCCGTGCATGGGAACGAAGTCAAATATGGTAAAACCATCAACAGTTTGCAGTGTACTTACAGTCCATTGTTGATGCGGTCAATGACATAGTCCGCAGAAGGAGCCTGGGCCGTGAAGCGAGATTCGTACTTCTTGATGATATCCTTCTCAGCACCGGTGAGTCCTGGGAGGCTGTAAACATCACTCACAGACTTGTATGGTCCTCCGGAAGCGATCTTTCCAGCAATAGTTGGGTACATGCCGGGCATCTTCAAGTAGACACGAACGTTAGCATTGTTGATATCGACAACTTGTCCTCCACCAAGGAACTTCACGTTCTCGTAGTCGCGGACTGCATGGGCAGCAGGGGCAAAGGCGGCCATACCGGCAGCAGCTCCGAAAGCAGAGAGGAACTCACGACGCTCGGCGGCAAGCTCGGTGGTGCGCAGCTGGGCAGCCTGTGGGGCAACAAAGGCAGCGGCGACGCTGTGTTGTGTGTGTAGAGAGTGAGGGGTGTTGGTTGGTGAGTAATCATGTGATGATGAACTGCAACAATTACATCAATACATCACACGAACGCAATTTGAAAGAACTGCAGTTTTCGAGCGGCCAGCAGTCAACCAACCTGTCCGAGACCCGGACAGGAGTGCCGAATCGACGATCAAGGTATAGCCCTAGTAGCGGGTGCAACACGAAATTCGAATCTATCGTCGACCAGTCCATTCAATTTCGTTCCAAATCCTAAAGTCTACAGCCATCAATCAACTTTCTACAATGAACTGCATTGGCGTTCATCTGGAAGCACTTACGAGGCAAGAACGGCGAAGATAGCGAGCTTCATTTTGATGAATTAGATTGACGAAGTTTGCGGTAAATGCAAGTGGGTCACACAACTGACGTGAGGTCAGAGGATGTCACGTAAAAAACACCTTCGCTGTATGATCTTGGTATGTTTTGTACGCCGATCTTGAGAACTCAAGTTGCGGATCTTTCTACAACACACTACACATCCGGGTTGGTACGAATCGTTGATGCGGCCAGACGGCCGTCTGCAGCACATGTCGGACACGTGTTGGCGAAGGCTTGGGTATACGTACTGGCGTACCAGGTACTGTGGCACCTGATACAGTCTACTGGAAATCCTGACTACTGGCAACAGTGGTACAAGTACTATTATGTAGTCAGTTCGAAGTCTACCGGTAAACGTACTGCAGTACTGTAGGAACTTGGAAGGTTTACAGTATGTGGTACTCCAGTACCACAGTATCTTACGCAAAAGTCTTGTACCCGGATCCTGGAATCTGGAACCCTATTTTTAATTGAATAATTGAACCAGACTGCAGCACAAAAGTTGAAGTACTCGTACCTCGTACAGACACTACCAGTAGCAGTTATTCTACTGGTACTACACACCACTTGTGCTAACCTGCTACACCTACAGCTATTCCGAGCACTTGATAGTTCATGGCATAGCAAACCTCCAGTAGAAGGCCCCTGGACCCATTAACACAAGCTTCATCGTCGATCCTACGTACTCCTTACAGTGCTATTCCATAGGACCATGTGGAATATGACTCTATGATTTGAAGAATACGGCCATGCCCTCGTTGCCGTGTGTCGACTTTGTCCAACCATCCCAATAAGCCTTTTAACCTCCGCCGCGCCCCTTCATCCAGCTGACACCTTGTCCCAGATTACCAGATCGGCTTCCTCCCTTCATAGCATTGGCATGATCCAGTGCTGCACCCATGGGATTGCCACCCATACTAGGTAACTGTCCCGATTCTCGAATCGACGGATCCTGCGATTTGGGTGAGATGATGGTTTCGTCAATACTGAGAATGACACAGGCAGCTTCAGTAGCAGCCTGCAAGGAATTGAGTTTGTTATCGCTTGGTTCCCACACCCCCTTGTCAAAGGTGTTGCACACACCACCTTCTTCAATGTCAACTCCCATCCAAGGATTGGTACCGGTGGTCGCGTGGAGTTTCCGAAGGGCCGCCAGGACGTCGGTGGAATCAAAACCGGCATTGTCGCATAATTGACGTGGGATGATTTCTAGTGCCTTGGCATAGGCTGCCACAATCAATTGTCCTTTACCAGCAATCGTGAGAGAGTAGTGACGCAAGTATTGACTCGTTTCCAACTCGACGGCACCACCGCCAGCAACGACGCCATGACTGCCCTGCAGACATCGTTTGACCACCATGAGTGCATCATGGAGGGAGCGTTCGGATTCGGCAATGAATTGTTCGGATCCACCACGAAGGACAATCGTGCTGACGAGGGTCGTGGGACAATCTTCCAGAACATTGATGCGTTCATCTCCCATGGTCACTTCTTCAAAGTTCCCACATGTTCCTAGAACGTCCGGAGTGATTCCACGACATGTCGTTTGGACGACACTTCCTGTGGCCATGGCAATGCGAGCAACATCTGACGCGGGAACACGTCCGGCACAAAACATTCCTCGATCGGAAAAGTACTGTGTGGCCAAATCACCAATGGGGAGGATGGAAAGGACAATGTTGGCACCGGAATTGACGCAGAGATCAAGCTTATCGTAAATGACATCCCACTCGGCTTGGACGATGCTTTGGTAGTCTTCCGGAGAAGAAATGCGAACTTCGGCGTTTTCCTTTTCCGCCTTGAGTTCTAGTTCAACGTTCAAGAGTAGAATTTTGGGATTCTTGAATTTCTTGGTCATTTGCTCAAATCCAGCGTAGGAGAATGTTTTGGCAAAGGCCACACCGTTCTTGACCAAGAAGGATTGTCGAACATCACCGCCTGGAATCTTTTGAATTCCCAATCCATTTCATGATTTGATCCAAGTGGTCAGTTCCGAGATTCTGAACAGCTTTCACGACCATGGGTGCGAATAGGTCTTGATGACTCGAAATAAGTTTAGAATTGAGTGCTGTCGAGCAGCACTTGAGAAGATATTCATCCGTCGTTTGAGTAACTTGCAATTCATTTTTGATAAAATCCACAGCCAATTGTCCAGCCAAACGAACGTATTTTTGCAAAATTTGTGGATGAACATTATCTTCCACAAATGTCTTGCACCCCTTTAAAATTTCAGCAGCCAAGAGTACAACGCTGGTCGTACCATCTCCAACGGCATCATCTTGTGCTTGCGAAATATCCACCAATACCTTGGCGGCCGGATGGGCAATTTCCAATAGTTTCATCAAGGTGGCACCGTCATTGGAAATGGTGGTGCGTGGACCAGTACTAATCAACTTGTCCATCCCGCGTGGACCCAACGTAGTTCGGACAGCATCGGCAACTGCCTGACAGGCGTTGATATTGGAAATGAGTTGTGGTTTTTCCCTGATTGTTTACGTGTGTTGTTGCAATTGTGAGTTGTGGATTATGTGATTTGGTAGTAGTTCGTTGTAGTTCACCGTGCTCAGTCTAGAACAATGCACTTCCATAAAAGTGATCTACATGACACATCCTGAAGCGCTCGTACTCGACGACAAAGAAACCCTTACAACATACTCGGAGTAAATCTTCAAAGCAATTACAATCATGTACATCGTTTTCTCAAAGCGAACTTACTTGAGATGTATCAGTTCCTTCTCTCAACAGAATGATGCCCGGTCTCATGCCAAAGTTATTCATATTGATTGTATAGAGTCTAGCAAGAGTGTCGATTACTGGAGTAGCAGAGTAGTAGAGTGTTGGAGCTTTTGGATCTCGTCTTGTGGTTGGTGCTCAACCCTGACAAGGATGTGATGAGAATTGTAGCCGTATAGTGTGTGGATGCAAACCAATGATGTTACGATACTGTACCAATGCGATTTTCTCCGAGTACTCCAGTACTGGTTCCTACAGAAATACTGGTGTCCTCCAATACGGTAGAGTACAACATCATCACAAAAATGTTTCGAGAACCATCGTCGAGCATGGAAAGTGTAGGCAGTAGGCAGTGGAGCGCCAGGCCACGGGTTACTGGTTACTGGAAATCGGTCTGTCGGTATGGAGGACAGACACTTCTTAGGGTTGTACTGTCGTACTGTGAAAGTCATACACTGAGTAGCTCAATTTATCTGGTTGCTCGTGATTCCAAATTGAGAACCTGAGATTCCATCTACTGTACTGTATGCAATGTGCACTCAATGTGCAACGTAGGAGCCTGTAGAATTGAGTATTTGTTTTCTGTAGTGTCCAAGTACAAGTACCGGCACTCTTGTGACCGCTGATCGGCATCTAGAAATCTCGACGCCTATTCCATACTCCAGTACCGTGCTAAAAACTTATGATAGTACGGCGAACTAGCATAACTGCATAACTATTCTCACCAACAGTACTGTATACCGTTACACTCTCCAAGTCACATATACCCTCGTATTACATTTCATGTCGATGTCATTTTGACTGTTGTGTTGATTGCATTATTGAGCTTCCAGATCTCTCATTTGTGTCTACAAAGCAACAACATCAATATGGAAAGCATTGCACCAGACTTTGGAGCAGGTATTCTGTCACCATCACACACTCCACTTCCACTGGCACCGACCAAGGGCAAGAAAGTCACAGGATCGTCGACCGGCAACAGCAGTAGTACTCGTACTGTCCATGGCACCACCACGACAGACCTCGGTGTACTGCTTTCGCTATTGATTCTGGCATTGTACTTTTATGGTTTTCTTCAGAGTCTGTATGCACTTCCTGAAATTTCACTTCAATTGGATCCACCACGATTTTTGGGAGCAGAAGCGAATCTCAATGTTGCCATGGATGTCTACGAGACGGTAGTAAAGCAGGGTGCTGGGGGGTCCGCAGTGCTGCAATCACCACAAATCAATACTCATGACAAAGGAGGAGGAGGAGGACTCGATCGGAGAGATGCACACATTCGTGGACGCCATGTGGCACAAGCATCATCCAACCAAAATGGCATGATCAAACGAACGGGAATCAAAGATGTTCAGGTTCCACTTCATGTCTGGCCAGCCTCGATTAAGAAGGAAGCAGATCGATTCGAAACCATTCTTCATCCTGGTGATTTGAAAACAAAAATGACGGTTCCTCAATTTTGGTCCCAACCGTTGCACGAGCATGGACTCATGACCAAGGAATTGGCACTCAAGATTGGTTCCTGCAGCGTACCCGATGCGAATGGATCCCACCAACGAGGAGAAGATTGTCCAGAAGACGATCGGACCATTTATTTTGCCATTGCCTCCTACAGAGACTTTCAATGTCGTTTCACAGTCGAATCAGCCTTTGGACGGGCCAAGAACCCAAAACGAATTCGTGTCGGTACGTTTTAGTCATTGCCGTTATTCCTTCTTCCACGCAGTGCGTCTATGCTTGTCTCTCACATTCGCAACAAACAAAACAGGTGTCGTCGATCAGCTCGTGGAAGGCGACCCTGCTTGTGATGAACCCATTGAACCCTGCGACGTCAATCCAGAACAAGCACTCTGCAAGTACAAGGATCAAGTTGATGTCTATCAAATGGAAGCCGACTTATCCGTCGGTCCAGTCTTTGCCAGACACATTGGCCATCGACTCTACCGTGGAGAATACTATTACACACAATCCGATGCGCACGTTACATACACACAGAATTGGGATTCTGACATTATATCCAAATGGAAGCCACCAACAATGAAATGGCCGTCCTAACTACCTACCTCACTGATGTTCAGGGCAGCATTGATCGAAACGGACATTCTCTCCGCGACACTCGACCAATCATGTGCAATACAGATTATGAAGGCGGCCCACAGGGACAACACTTGCGTCATGGCAGTCAACCGGAACGAGTGCCCAGCATTGTTGGTGTATCGCAGATGCAACCCTACTGGGCGGCAGGATACTCCTTTAGTCGAGGGACATTTTGTTGTCAATGTTCCCTATGACTTGTATCAGCCCATGATCTTTCAGGGAGAGGAAATGAGTATTGGTATTCGTGGCTTTACCGTGGGGTATGACATGTACGCTCCAGAACGTTCTGTTTGCTTTCATCATTATGCGGTCGGAAAGAATGCCAAGCTTCGCAACAAGGTGCCCCATTTTTGGGAGAATGGTGACAAGTATGCTGGTATCGGGAGAAAGGCAATGCAACGACTCTTGGGCATTGTTCATATGAATCCAGAAATCCCAACCACCGCCTGGGATCATGTCGAAGAAGATCGCTATGGACTTGGGGGTGTCCGAACTCCAGAAAAGTTCTATGAAACGTTTGGTATTGACGTGGTCCACAAAACGACGGAACATAATTTGTGCGAGTTTGTCGATAAAGGCCGTATGCATCGAGATTTCCAAAAACTGTTGAGAGATGATGGTATGGGTGTGGATTATGGAAAGATTACGTACAGATTCAAGGACCCACATCCTGCCTCTGCGGAATATTAAGATCATGTCACGAGACTACGTGTTCTGAAAAGCGGAAGTGTCATTGAAACTGCACTGGTGGCAGTCGTAGAGAGTGTATTGTTTTAGTAATTGAATGTTGATGTTCGATAAGGAACGAAATATGGCATATTTCGGTGATCTCCATCGTCCAGAGTTGAAAAATTCTAGAATAGGCATAGTCGTGCCGATCTCAAGCAGAAATATATAGTCATGCAATCTCAAAATCGTTATACATCCAATTTATGCGCGGTCGCAATGGCCTTTCGTTACATTTATGTTCAGAGTTGATGAGACTACCCGAAATAGTTATCAAATCCTGCGATTGTCGACCTCTGGTGTTTGTTTCATATTGCACTTAAAGTGGTACAAACAGCGATCCACAAAAAATGACCGTTGGGGGTAGCATGGGGAACAACCCCGTACACCCTTCGGACTTATACGACCGGGTCCGGTCGGGTATAAAACGTTTACGACCACTCGTTCTTGACTCTGGTCTATTGCGAAAGCGGCGGCACACGGAGGTTCAAAGGTTCTCTTCAGTGAACATTCTGTGAGCTCTTCTTAGTAAAAAAATCACGAATGGTACATGATAAAGCTACGCCTGAAGTAGCCTCAAGAAATTGTTGAATTCTTGATGTCTTCGATTCTCACTTTGGACAGCATCAATCACTGCGGCGACGATTCTCCTCGTCATTTCGCGCAATCGCATTCTCGGTCGACCTGTGGCGTAATGGCGCACAAACCACCCGTAGTAATTCATTGCATTGACTGGCAATCGAGCAATATGCTTGGACCATTCCTCCTTTTTGTAGATATATTCCCGAAAGGCAAATTGCTCACGATCAAATTCCTTGGCGTGATCATCCACGTCCCACCATGCACGAACCAAGCGGCGCGTCACATTAGTATTGCGGAAAATCATAACACCCGTGTTTACCTCAGCCTTTGCCCAATCGGCACTCACAATCACAGCAGCGCGGTCCACAAGATCATCTGCCCTGCTCTTTACGCGAAACGCGAGTTCTTCGTCGGTCGGTGGGGACCATTCTCTTCCCAAATCCGTCGGCAGTATGGTTTGATTCCGCATGGAGGCAACAAACGTCGGGATTGATATGCTCCAATTGTGTATGTATGCATCCGAATCGAAGAACATGACTGTGGCGAATCCTTCTTCGAGAGCGGAAGCAATGGGCAAAATCTTACACCATTGTGGATCCCGATCTCCATACGCCTCATGTGGACATGTAGCATTTGATTTCACCTGTCTAAAACAGTACCCATGGCGCATGGCATACAACCGATTCCAAGCAACAATCAAGGCTCGGTGCTCCGTTGCTCGTTTCTCATCCTCGCCTGCTCCATACCATCATCGAGTAAATCCGAAAATTACGAAAATAGAAAACGTATTTTCGGGATGAATTCGGGTATGCTCAAATCGGCATTGTTTAATCCAATAATCCAACTCATGAAGTACCGCGGCAGGCTGTGTTATTTTGGGACCTTTTTCTTGTATTGGGAATTTGTTCCCAATTAAACATTTTAAAAGTTCCCGATTTAAACCGTGGCTAGAGAATACATAGGATTCAGTAGAGATCAATTGGCCATCGCCCGAATCTTTGTTGGACTGGCAACTGGCGACTCGGTCAAAGCAGTACTGAATTACTGTATTACTTATTACTGTATAATATCATCGATGTACTGACGATCCGTGTAGCAATCACGTAGGACTCACACTGTACTGTGTACTGTAATGTTCCCAATTAAAGTATTAAAGTTCCCAAAAAAAGTTTTAAAAATGTCCTGAAATAAGATATTATAGTACTCCAGTAAGACAGTAACATATGGAGAGCACGCTGGTTGGTACGGGCGCCTGACGTCATTTCCTTGCATTCTAATCGGATCCCCCCCTGCCACGGAGTCCGGAGTATGTACCAGTCGTACGGCAAAGGATTATTTCCTTCAAATTGTATGCATGAAGTCCTGCACCCCCCCTGCCACGGAGTCCGGAGTATGTACCAGTCGTACGGCAAAGGATTATTTCCTTCAAATTGTATGCATGAAGTCCTGCAACCTGCAATTGTGCTCTCATTTGTTTGTGTTGGAAGTTCGAAGTTGGAAGTACCCATCAAATATTGGGCATCACGGCATGACACCACATGTATGCTGGCATTGTGTTCTGCGAATTGTACGAACGTACTCCAGTACAAGTACGAAGCATGAAAATGGTACCGGGCAAGTCTTTTGCGACGGTATACCAACGAATTTGCGATGCTATATATCATATATCCACATCTTGCCCGCCGAGACTCCGAGTACATGCCGTGTCGTGGCACAAAAGGAACACGATTTCGGGTAATTAAATGGCGAGGTGAATTAGGATTTAGTGAAACGTGAGTTAAATCGTGATAGTATTTTCGGTCTTGCTTTCGATGGAATTTTTCCTCCACTTCTCCCGAAACGTCATCACGTCGCAGCAAATATCCGGAGAATCTTCCCTTCACGACCACGACCTCCCTTCAAGATTAATTCAAAATCACGCTCACAAAACCAACACAACTGTTTCGACAATCCAAGCGGAAGACTCGCAATTTGGCTCCGTGCATGCAACTCGAGATCACCTTTCCGTTGGGATAAAGATGGTCGCAGCGTTGTCGACAAGGAGGGTTCGCTTCCAAGAGGGTGAACCGAAAGTATGGGTTGATTCTCACGTGATCAGCGAGGAAGAAAAGCGAGCATACTGGTTGTGGTTCTCTGACTTTGCAGAGATGGAGAGGAACCGACGCGCAATGGAGCGAGCGCTACGACGATCTAGAGGAGATGTGGCGAAAGTTGACCCATCGCAATGGTGCTACAGAGGAATGGAAGAGATGCTAGCTCCAGAATATGGTAAGAGGATACTTCGTCTGCGATCCAAGGTGATGAATGGCGTTCTTGACGAACAAGCACGGCAACGGACCAGTGGTTATAAAGATGAGAAAATAATTCAAGAGATTTCAAGTTCGCGGTCAGAATGGGCAAGGAAGTTTGCCCTCGAACTTGGTGAGCATGATGCCAAGGTTGTGGCCACGGGTGAGGACGAACCTATTCCTCTGGGTGTGAAGGTTTCTGTCGGTTGTGATCCTGCAGAAAGCACGACGGCAAGCGAATTACCAAGCTTACGATTCCGCAATTCAAAATACCTTCCGCCGGCACGTCCTAGGGACAGCCTTCTAAACCCCTGGAAAATCACAATCGGCGCGGACAGGGATATGACTACTCTTGAAAAGCAGTTCAGAAAAATTCATGCTTAGCGACGCGGCTAAGCAATTTCCTGCAAAAGGTTCTTACGCAGAGTTCTCTAGAGGCCCCATCCAGATTCGACCCGCCTAGACACAACAGCATGATTGCTCTTCTTTGGCATAGGTCTCCTCAGATATGATTCCAGTATGGATATAGTAGATCAAAAAAGCGTGTGGATAAATGTACAATCCATTCGTGACGATGCTTAGCAATCCAAATTGGAACATGCCCAATGCCAAATAGATTGCATTTGAGGCGACCAAGTACTTGTTGTACGTCATGGCACCATAAATGGTCAGCCCGGCACACATAATTCCAAATGTCAGAACCGTCATCGCACTAACAACACCATCGTCCAAAGCTCGAGCGATGACCTCTTTAGTGGTATCATCGCCTTGAGCTCCGTCACTCACCGAGTCAACAAAGCCCTGTGAAAAGCTCTTCATGAAATTGGCAATCTGGTGGATGCCCATGACTGCCATGGTCCGACCAATGAGAAGAATTACGTTGACTACGATCACGGCACGACGCATGTCGCAACAACCTCCACAGCACGAGTGGGCCTTCTTATTCTTGTTGTAGTGGTTTCCATCGTGTACCATCCCAACAGGATGATGATCGACATGACTGGCGATTGACATGGCAGTCCCACTCATGGTTGATTCGATTTATAGGTCGTGCCTCGTGCCGAACAAACAGCCAAATCACGTTGTTAACATCTGTCTGACCCTCAATCCAAAAGGACACCTTTACAACGCAGAAAGACATTCGTCACATGTATTCAACGGTCGGTCAGGCATGATTTACTGGAGTACGCAGTGAACATGTATATAAAAGATTCTACGGTAGAAAACCAAGATACGGACGCCGCCCTTCATCCCCTACAGGTGCATGAATACAGCGGTCAGAAATAAATGACGTGTCTCAAACAGATTGATCATCCAACAAGTCTCTATCCAGAAGTCATCAATCTCATTGTTCAATCCATGTTCCACACAGACATCGTCTTATCTCACAATTTTTAGGCTCAAGTCTCAACCTGTGTCTTTACCTTCCATCAACTTCATCGGTTCCTCCAGTTCATCATTTATTAGTTGACGAGTCTTCATGGAAAATGGAAAGGAGCTTCGCAATTGTACGAGAATAACTGATATGGCTTTTATGCTTACATCTCTACTACGTCGTCATTGATCCAGCTTGGACACATCGGCAGTATTCAACAGGAGAATGCATTGATTGTGGCACTTACAGACAACTTGAGCACCAAATTTGACGCATCAGACGGAACGGAATGGATGAAAAGCGATTTTCAGATGGTCAGAATCGAAATTCAAACGCCATGACGATCATGAACGAATAGGCGATAACATTATGGCTGTATCGATGTTGACGAGTGAGGAGGAGGAGTAAATCAAAGATTCCTCGCGCGAAGAACACTCAAATCTGGACGATTTTTGGACTCGTTAAAAGCTGTTGATCAGTTCACAATGAAGGTAGCCTGCAAGGTTTGAGTCCATCGACAACTTTGTATGGTAAATAATGCTCAGTGGCAACAATCTGAGGTAACGAGTTGTGGCGTTCTCAACATACAACTGTCGTTCCGTTTGGGCGTTTCTCATTGAAGGACAGTGCGCCCTATCGATTTCCGTAGGCTGCAATTGAAATGCCTGTACTCCATTCATCAAACAAAAATAAGAGCAGCATACCGCATGCCAATCGAAATGGATCCAGAACGAACTGAAAAACAATTTCGAACGATCGTCGGCCGTCAAATGTACAGCACCACCTGAGGTATGAACTATGCCGTAAGTGTTCAAGAAGAGTATTATCATTGTTCGTACATGTATGCAGTTGCCGTCGTCGAACACATGGTCGATAGTGGCAAGGACTACTGTTCACATCGTTATTCAGCTGGCTGTGTGTTGTCCGTCTTGACGAACTCGTAAAAGGGGAACCACTCGTTCAATCAGTCACATCTGAGATGCATAGATAGCCCAAGATTTCGTAGGCAATCTGGTGAACATCTGTCGTTTCCAAGACACCACGCAGACCTTCCACTAAACTTTGCTGCTCCACTGTGAGCTTGGGGTTGATGCGCACTGCAGCAGCAATGGCTGACTCGTCCTCCTTTTTCAAATCGCAGGAGGGTGTTTGCCCCACCTCTGGAACAGCCAGCGGAGCGACGTAGGAGTACAGCAAGTCGACCGTCGCCTGGTGTTCTGCTTTCGCAGACTCATTCTCCGCCTTCCACAGGCGGTGTGTCGCTGCTTGGTACGGGGTATTGCCTTCTCCATTTCGAGCCAACAGTAATTTGGATCTCATGTTACTTCGTTCGACTCGACCTGCAACCTTGGCGAGATCATGGTAGCACCAGTCTAGTACAATTTGGGCCACTCGTGCGTCAGAAGCCGAATGCAATGGCGTATCACCATCTTCGTCGACAGCGAATACGTCCGAGCCGTGTTCCAACAGGAAACGAGTCATTTCAACACGGTCCAGGTACGTGGCAAGGTGAAGAGGTGTCTGTTCCACATTGTCCGTCGCCTCCAAATCAAGACCCTCCTCCACGAGGTACGTCATGACTTCGTAGTGGCCCGCCACAACAGACGAATGCAGTGGTGTGTATCCCTTACTGTCAGTCTGGCGGGTAGTCGCTCGGCGTTTTTCGACACAGTATTGCACAATCTCAAGGAAGCCATGACTGACGGCGAGGTGCAGTGCCGATCGGTCATCCGAACATGTATCCGAGATGCAGTAGCCTTGCTCTTCAACCAAATACTTGACAACAGGTAGATGCCCTTCGCCACTAACAATGGCTATGTGAAGGGGGTTGTGTTCCGTCATGTGAACCTGTACATTTCTCGATACACGCTGCTTTTCAAGAAGGAATTTGATGATTTCCAGGTTGCCCTTATGACAAGCAAAGTGAAGTGCTCTCCATCCAGCCCTGTTTTGGGTTTCAGGATCAACATTGTGTACTTCGATGAGGTACTTGACAATGTCCACAAATCCACCGGCGCACGACAAATGCAAAGGTGTTGCACCACTGTGGTCCGTGACGTGTGCCGAATGTCCGCGTTGCTCGGTCAGGTACTTGATGACCTCCAACTTCCCGTACTTGCTGGCAAAGTGAATGGCTTGTCTGCCATCCATATCATCGATGGATTCGTCCGTCTCGCGCTCTTCCAACAAATATTTGATAACATCCATTCGACCATCGCGACAAGCAACATGAAGTGGTGCCCAACCATCATGGTCTCGTATCAATTCGTTGAAGGAACGTTCTTCTATCAGGTAGCGAACAATTTCCATGCTACCGCTGCTAGCAGCACAATGAAGTGGAGTGAATCCATTGGTATCTTGTGTATCTTGTTGGACTCCACGTTCTTCAATCAAGTAACTCGCAATAGAACAGCAGTTCTCAATGGCAGCAACATGCAGGGGTGAGTAACCAAAGTCTTGTTTGACTTCAGCATCAACACCACGTTCTTCAATCAAGTACTTGACTAGAACAAAGTCTTCTTCCTTGACTGCCAAGTGAATTGGTCTCCAACCATCCACAGATTTGGCTTCACAATCGACACCGTGTTCGTCCACGAGATCTGCAAATACTGATCTTACCCCAGTCGGTCGCCAGATGAAGGAGTGTATACTTTTCATCGTTGCGGGCATCTAAATTGGCACCGTGTTGAATCAAATACTTGACCATGGTAAGATTGCCCTCCTTGATGGCATGATGCAATGGAGTCCATTCAGCATGATCAATCGCCTCAAGATTCGCTCCGGCACATAATAGGTAGGCAACCATGGGAATGAATCCATGTTTGACGGCCAAATGTAGACTGGTAAGTCCATGACATTCCACATTTTCAATGTCCATGCCGTGTTCTTCCACAAGGTACCGTACAATCGGTAAATGGCCGGTCTTGACTGCCAAATGTAGGAGAGTGAACGAGTCATGGATTTCATCGTCATCATATGTGTACTCGTCAACGTCATGAGGATGATTGGATCTCTTGTCAACGACTACATCACTCACAGCATCATGAGTCGTCGTTGTCACTTCCATAAATTGCTTCAATGCATCAAGATCACCCCTTCGAATGGCGCAGAGGGTGGTATCACCAACTTCCTTGGTATCTTGTTGTTGCTCGGGTTGTTCATCATAATTTTCATCATTATTATGATGATCGTTTCCATCATGATCGGAATGAGGAACATAAAGTAGTTGTTGTTCTTGTTGTAGTTGTTGGTCATTGTCGACGACAGTGTTGGTGTCTTGAGGATGATCATCCAAGGCAATCGAACTTGTACTGCATGTTGAAGATTCCTCTCGTTCATTGGTGGAGGTAGGAGTAATAACAATGGGAGATTCCTTCTGCGACAATGTTACGTCAACAGTCTTGACAGAAGCTTGTTGTATAGGCTTCATGGTTTGCTCTTCTTGCCGGCTGTCATTGGTTGCCGTGTTTCGAATAGTACGACCAGCATTAGTATTACTATTACTCGTTCCACTCACTTCCACACCACCACTGATACTACTACTACCTTGTGTCATGACTGTATGTTCCGTTTGAGAATCAAGTGTAACCTTTAGAGGTTCAGAGGATATTGCACCCAAATGGCTCGATTGCAGTTTGTGCAGTCGCAAAGTGTAAATAACAATCGAGGAGAGAGATGTCAACAAACACTGGATTGTCAGAACACACACACCGTCCACCAACAATTTATATCACACCAGAGACTTTGAGGACTGAATTTATTGGTTCATTTGGTGTTCTGGTTCCAAAAGGATGCGAATCCAGGCAAATAAAAAGTGACCACGATTACCACCACGACATGCCAGCACATTCGCTACCAGGAATTAGGTAGTAGTAGTCGTAGTTAGTATGGGGACTACACTGTTCTATGCAAGTGATGAAAAGGACACTTCCGACCAGAGTCCTGCACCGGGTATGACGCCTGTGCCCATGGGTACCCAAGGCTACCGGTAGGCAGGCTTGGACCACCCATGACCCACCCACGCTTCGCGCGGTCACGCTTGGACCACCCGTACCCACCCACGCCCGCTAGGCCGTACCCATACCCACCCAGTACCCATTTTCCCTGCAAAAATTTAGCCCGCCGCAGGCTAGTTTTCTAAAAGTTGCTCTCACCGTGTACTATACTCTACTACTCCTTACTAGCTACTGTATACTCAGAGTACACACTGGTCGATTCGTGTGGGCAGGTTAGACCACCCATTACCCACCCACGGTTTGCTCAGTGGAGTTTGGACCACCCATACCCACCCACCCACTGGTTGGGCATGCCCATACCCACCCATTAACCATGGGTATGGGTGGGTAGTGGGTGGGTACTGGGTATGGGTACCCAGTGCAGGACTCTGCTTCCGACGCATGCTCGACACTTCACGATATCGTCAACATTACGCTAATGACGTCGCTCACTCCAAGACGTGGCAATTCGAATGCCTCCCTGTAGTCGTCATTTGGAATTCAGATGCTTGAGTACGACATTTGAATTAAATAGCAACTTTTCCGTATTCGTGGCGTGCTCGTCCAAACAGCACGGGACTACGTTTTTACTTAGCCGTTCCGAGTCTTCCGGACTTTCCGAATCCTTCGTCGATTTTAGACATACCACCTGATGGACATATAGGTTGAGGGCTATACAATCTTTTCCTGGCATTTCATGATCACTCGATGCCTCGAAGCCAGATGCAACTGATGCATCATCAGGGTAAAATTCTCTTCAAGGGACATCACAAGATTTTATTCGAATGACCTTATATTGCTTCACCGACAGGACCTCGTACAGTGCATTGTGCATGGATACAGTGAGTGACATGGTTGCGATCCGTGTCTTGGATGGCAAATTCCAATATGACCATTTCTGGACCAGTCTGGTGTTACGGTACAACAAGACTACGACCATGTAGGATGACAGTACGCAGTCGCACACCACACTGTTCTGCTCTCTACTCCAGTCACTCCTAACAGTAGTACTGTAGTACTGGTACAGGTGATTGTACTACCGGTAGGTAATAAAACGACCAGGTATTCTGCTGACAGTCGCCATGTAACCTTCGAGCAATGAATACTGAATGCTACTGAATACTGAATACTGAATACTGTAATACGCCAGTACAAGTACTCCCTGTTGACCGCAGTATGTCAGTGTACAATCTCAAAGTCAGATTTTCAAAGAAACCAGAATTCTCCATCACGCAACAGCAACAACTCTCGAACATGTCTTGTCATTGATCGAAATTCTACTGCTGTACCTCCAGAGTCCTCCGCCCTAATCTCCATCGATTGAATTGACGAACACTTCCCACTATGGATACATCCATTCCCACAGGAGAACGTTCCGAACAGTCGGCAGGATCTGCCGCCAACGAAACCAATAATCCCTACCGTTCATTGTCGGCGTCATCAACATCATCATCATCGTCATCCCGTCCAACAGCACCAACTCGAACTGTTGTCCGTGCATCCGCCAAAAGCGGCGAATCGTCGACCCGAATCAAGCTGGTTCATCAAGGCTATTTCAATCGTAAGTTGGAACATGACAACAATATCATGCGCAAACGCGCGTCATGACGAAGGACAGAGACGATTTGACATGACACTTGACTGACAACAACTGTTCTTCATCGTTGCAACACAAACATACTGGTAGGCTTTCCAGATGATTTTGACCTGAACGACCTGGAATAAGATACAGGAAGCAGATGACACAGAAACACACACATGACATGAGACTTGGCGATCCATTCTATGCTCGAGCACTACTTGAGTGGTTTCGTCGTGTTAGCACTCTGAGAAACACTCTTTTTCCCCCTCTACAATCACCGTGGCGCGTTGTGTAGGGTTTGAAACATAGTGCACGATTTTCATCGTCCGTGATTGTCAACATGCTATCGAGTCTATCAACGCACTTCGACCTGGACAGGGTCGTATCAATACCGCCGAGTTTCGTTCTGTGTAGCGCCACTAGTCCCACCACCAGTTTCCTCGCTGAGGAAGACCCGTGTTGTTTCGGTGCAGATTACGAAGGATTGGTCTCCAATCGCCATTCATTCGTTCCGTGCATCATTCCGAACGCATAAACACCTATTTCGCTGGCTAGTTACTACTCTTCGTCGTCGGGCTCTTTGGGGGAGAGAGTGTCTTAGACCTGTGAGCCCAAATGTGAAGTGATACAGTTGCTAAGATTAGTATCGAGTAGAACGGGGCCAAACGCTGGGTTGGAGGAGTCGAATAGTTCGTTTTGTATTGCGTAGCAGTAGTAGATTGGCGTCTTAACCATGTCGCTGAAGAAAGCGTTACCCGATCTGCGTATTCTGCAATTGGCAGTTATGAGACAAGGGCGTTTCAAGATTTGCATTGCGTCATCGTGTTGTGATTTGTGATCAAGTTTTATAACTGAAGATCGCCCCAAAGCTTACTTAGAGACCAGTTTTCCGGTGTGTCAAAAAGAGGCATTGCCATCGACACTGAAACCTCCAAGGCCCAAGGGAACTAACTGACTTGTTGTAAAATGCGAATTCTCAGTACATTCCCCATCTCCAGAAGTCTACTCCGCGCAGCAAGTAGATTTCATTCATTTTTGGTTCCATGATGTTTCGGATGAAAAATCGTGACCAGTCGATTTAGAAGATTCGTATGTTTTTTGTGAGAGAGACTTTCACAAGGCCACCATGGCGCTAGTAGCACTACTGGTACCGATAGTACCAGCAGTACTGTACCGTCGTTACATTTTGGTTATATTCTGAAAATGTATATGCATATGAAAAACATCCATGGAAGGTCCGGCCACACATCACTACGAAGTATTAATTGTATTTATGAATGGATGCTAGAAACGAGGAAAAGTCAATTTGCCGGACCTCGCACATCTAGACAAGTACATCTACATAGAAATGTATAGAATAACCAAAAACATGTGGATCGCACTTGGAGTAGCCATCATACTGAACAAACTTGTGTGCTCGTAGTAAATGATAACATACTGCCTCCAAGTTACATGTGTCTCCTTAAATATTTTTAACTAAAAGTAAGTGTTTGTTCGTCGAAGGAACTCTCACATTCATGGATCGCGCAACCAATTTCCGGATACAGCCAAGACCTAAGGAATCAAAATCATTTAAGTCTTTGCAACTCGGTACTCGAAGGCTCTAGGGTGAAAATTCCCATCACCAGCCTGTCGTCATTAGCTATAATTATGTCTCCTCACCTCATGTTGACAGCCCGTCGCCTCCTTCCTCTGTTTCTGTTGTTGCTCGCTCCCTGTTCGGTTGGAGCGAGCCTAGAATTTTTACTCCGGGCAAAGTCGCAAGCGTCTACGTGAAAACCTAGTATTATTTCTACGAGGAAAAAGAGCACAACTAGTACAATGAAAGAGAGGGCCTCCGAGCCCTCTCACCTCCGTCCGCCACTTGATTCCCTCACCTTCAACAGCAACAATCATTCAAGCCATGCTGCAATGCAGAGGAACCAGCAGAACGATGGAAAAGCTGAAAGATTTGATGCCCCCTTTTCAGCCATTGCTCACATCCTACATGCAAATCAGTACTTTTTCTACGACGTTGAAATTCTCTGTACCTTGCTCCCGTGGTGCTCTCGAGTGATCCGTAACAATCCAGTGATTTCTGATTCCTACCGTACCGTGCACCTCTACAAACCACATAGTACTGCGCAACGAGACTCTACCGCTCAAAACTCTCCTATGCAATCAATTCAGGTCCTCGTACTGTGCTGTCCGCCACCAACGCCATTTCCTACCGCGCAGTCTCTTCTTACCGTGCCATTACTGACAGTGCAATCTTCTACCGTGCATCAACCTACCGTGCAATCCTCTACCGTGCAATCCTCTCCCGTGCAATCCTCTACCGTGCAATCCTCTACCGTGCAATCCCCTACCGTGCAACCTCCTACCGCGCAACCTCCTATCGTGCAACCTCCTACCGTGCAATCCCCTACAATGCTCCCTACTACCATGCTACCTTCTACAGTGCAATCCTTACTGTGCAAAAATTCTACCGTAACATCCTCTACCATGCAACCTCCTACCGTGCAAATGCAGTTCCAAATGCAAGTTTATCTCCCGAAGACCGAAATCTTTCCCCATTATAGCCACCCACCCTATCATGCATGGATGTGTGGTGATGATGTGTTGTGAGTGTTTCTGAGTGGCCCCAGAAGGGGCATTTTCTACTACTGGACGCTATCACTTCGGAGGTAGTATCTAGTCGTGTGGGTCGACCGCCCCGTAGTGAGCGAAGCGGCAGCACGTTAAATTGATATTTAGTTTTTTTTTTTGGAGCGAGCCTGTTGAAGCACGATCATAGTCATGATCATGATCAAGATGGGTACGCCGGATGCGGCACTCCCGATCCAACCATTGAAGAAATAACTCAGTTCGAGGCGCGAATCAGTAAATACAGGGCCAGGTCCTCAGTTTCCAGCAATACTATCGATGGTCGATCGAGCCGCATTGCGGCTCCTCGGACGAAGCTTTGCACTGGCTGTGTCAAAATCGATGTTTATTTTCATGTTATTGAAGATACGCTGAGAAAGAGCAAAACCTCGCTTTACTTGACCGACAGCAACATCGCTGAGCAAATTAAAGTATTGAACCAACACTTTAACAGCACTCCCTTTCGATTCCAGCACAAACTAACGACTCGAACCGTCAACGATGAATGGGTCTATGGCATTGTCTTTCAGCGAAGTACTACGACCATTGGTGCTGGTCGCGCCACGGCTCTGGCCTTGAGAATTGCGAGTACTCTGCGCATGGGAGGTCCCGATGTTGTTAACCTTTTCTTTGTGGACGGTTCTCCTGACAGTATCTGTCCGGCGAACTTCGCCTCAAGTCCAAACGAACGGGGTATGTTCCCAAATGGAACCTACTCCGCTAGGGACAACATCTTTTTATGTCCTGGTGGCGTTGCGAGAAGTGGTTCCCCGTTTTCCTACCTAGCGACATCGGCCACCCACGAAATCGGTCATTGGCTTGGATTGTTCCATACGTTTGCTGGGACCAGCTGCGATCCTTCCAATTTGAACGATTTGGTGGATGACACCCCCCAGCAGGCTCTACCGTCCAATAACTGTGCATCGTGCTGTCAAGCTGCTGGTCGAGATTCATGTCCACTGTTGCCTGGTAAAGATCCTTCCCGGAACTTTATGGACTACTCGGGATGCACATCCGAATTTACTCCTGGTCAGGCCGAGAGAATGTACAATGAATTCAACGATGTTCGTCGTCGTCTCCAACCGTGCGCGAAGAACGAAGTCGACATTCGCCTGGAAATACGCTACGATGACGATCCCAGAGGATTCGTCTTGAATTCCACGTCATGGGGCGCATCCACAACAACGACGCCGGTACCAGTAACCCTTACGGTCGGAAATAGCGCACCCGACGTTCGCATTCAATTGGTCAACCAGACTGTGATACGAGACATGTGCTTACCTAAACACAAGGTGCATGAATTTAAGGTCTTCGATCGCAATGGTGGGCTCAAGTCACCGGGATACTTCTCCCTGTCCATGAATGGAATGGTTATGACGAATGTGAGCAATTTCACCAACTTCAACCAAACGACAACCTCATTCCTTGTCGCTGGTGATACTCTCTCTTGCTATCCGTCAGGACGAATCCAACTATCCATTTTGTTTGATGACAATCCCAGCGCCATTACATGGAGAATTCGACGTGTCTCAGACAATGTCGTTATGGCGACGGAGAAAGCCACTCTGAGTTTTGGAACAACGTCGTATAAGCAGGAGTTCGCTCGGAGCATCCTGTTCTTTGACAGATGTCTAGCATTGGGAACCTATGTATTCATCATTTCGGATGCGTCTCCACGTCCAACTGGATCACCAAGCTACTTCACTTTATCTCAAGGCGGTAAGGAGTTTTATAGAGGCGGTACCAATGGTGGTAAGGCCACGGAGTCTGTCAGATTCACAGTGAAGCAGGACGCCCTCGGCTGCTTTTCAGGTCAGAGCAGCGTCCAGGTTGCCGGAAAAGGTCAAGTGGCACTTCACTCGGTCCAAATTGGCGACCATGTTGAGGTTGAGAATGGCAAGTTTGAACCCATTTACAGTTTCGGTCATTATGATCCGAACACTCATGGCACATTCTTGCAATTGCACCTCTCAAATGGAAGAAACCTGGTGATTTCTCATTATCATCTCATCTTCACGGCATCTGACCCAAGTTATCCAATTGCGGCCTCACAAATTGTCATTGGCACG
This sequence comes from Fragilaria crotonensis, assembly GCA_022925895.1. NCBI lineage: Eukaryota > Bacillariophyta > Fragilariophyceae > Fragilariales > Fragilariaceae > Fragilaria > Fragilaria crotonensis. The sequence continues at coordinate 226,513 of JAKSYS010000009.1, forward strand.
GAACTTATCGATGCCCATCGCAACAAGGTGACTGTTACAAGGATCACTCCATCTGTGTCAGCGCGAGGTCTCTTTGCTCCCTTTACCCCGTCCGGAACAATTGTGGTGGATGGCGTTTTGGCATCCTCCTTCTTGGCCATGGATCGACCATCATCACCTTTCCTTGTATCGTATGGAGGCATGTTGAAATTGTCACACCAATGGTTGGCCCATACCTTTGAATTCCCCCATCGTCTAGTATGTCACTACAATGACAACAACAAGAACTACTGTCCAACAGAAACGTACGAAGGTGGAATTGCAACACGGCTCATCACTCCGTTGAAATTGTGGAGATGGTTCGGAAAACAACATTTCGTGGTACGAGGGATTCTATTGACCATGTTGGCAATCCTCCTTGCCGTGTTTGGGTTATTGGAATTGGTCATGTCTTTCGGCAATCCAACGATTGTACAGCAACACGTGGTAGAAGCTGATGGTGGCGTCATGATGATCATGGGGGTCGTGGTTGGCATTGTCGTCATTGTGGTTGCAAACAAGAAGACTTTGTTCGGCAGAACACTCGTGTCGTCAAAGTTAAGTTAAAGTAGGTCTACATGTATTTGCAAGTAAACGTTAGTTGACAATCGATGGCAATTACGCCATACGATTCTGATGTGTTTTGAAGAATTTGGGCTTCTCAGAAGATAGCGCTCTGTAGTAACAAAAACGGAATAGCTATTCTGTTCTAACTTCCCTGTTAAGTACTGAATTAATCAACTTACTAAGAATGCAAACTCACACACAAAATGACGATGAGGTGTTGAACATCATTCTCCTTCTTCTCTTCAGTGCATTCTGAGCTTGGCGGCCGCTTGTTTCATTTCCGCCGAAATCTCAATGGAATCAGCTCTCTTGACAAATTCGGGCAACTGATCAAAATTCAAGTAACGATACGTGTCCGCCGCGGTGGCATTCACTTGATCCATGTATTTCATGTACTCCTCCATGGTGGGAAGACGTCCTAGAATACTAGCGACAGCCGCGAGTTCCGCAGATGCCAAGTAGACGTTCGCGCCTTGTCCCAAACGGTTGGGGAAGTTGCGAGTGGAGGTAGACACGACGGTGCAGCCAGGCGCCACACGGGCTTGGTTGCCCATGCACAAAGAACAGCCAGGCATCTCGGTACGAGCTCCAGCGACTCCAAAGATGCTGTAGTAACCTTCTTCGACGAGTTGGGCTTCGTCCATTTTCGTTGGAGGGGCGATCCAGAGTTTGGTGGGAAGTGGATCGCTCAATTTGTTGAGGAGTTTTCCGGCAGCGCGGAAATGTCCGATGTTGGTCATGCAAGATCCAATGAAGACCTCATCAATATGCTCGTTGGCAACTTCACTCAAGAGGGCCGAGGCATCTGGATCGTTTGGAAGAGCCAACACCGGTTCTTTCAGCTCATTGAGATCGATATCAATGACTGCAGCGTACTCGGCATTTGGATCTGCCTCCATGAGGACAGGATCTGCAAGCCATTCCTCCATACGAGCGATACGACGCTCCAAGGTGCGAGCATCGCCGTACCCTTCAGCAATCATCCACTTGAGCATGACAACATTAGAGTTGAGGTATTCAATGATCGGTTCCTTGTCGAGCTTGATGGTGCATCCAGCAGCCGAGCGCTCAGCAGAAGCATCCGATAGTTCGAAGGCTTGCTCGCACTTTAACTTTGGCAAACCTTCGATTTCCAAGATGCGCCCGGAGAAAATGTTGATCTTTCCCTTCTTCTCCGTCGTAAGGAGTCCCATTTTTTGCGCCGTGTATGGAATCGCCTGAACCAAATCACGGAGCGTAATGCCAGGTTGCAGGTCACCGCTGAAGCGCACCAAAACGGATTCTGGCATATCGAGAGGCATGATTCCGGTTGCGGCCGCAAAGGCAACGAGACCGGATCCTGCTGGGAATGAAATACCAATAGGGAATCTTGTGTGCGAGTCTCCTCCAGTACCGACGGTATCAGGAATCAACATGCGATTCAACCATGAATGAATAATACCATCTCCAGGACGGAGCGAAACTCCTCCACGAGTGCGGATAAAGTCAGGAAGAGTGTGGTGTGTCACAACGTCGACTGGCTTGGGGTATGCGGCAGTGTGGCAGAAGGACTGCATGACGAGATCAGCACTGAATCCCAAGCAGGCGAGTCCACGAAGTTCATCGCGCGTCATGGGTCCAGTGGTGTCTTGCGAGCCGACGGTTGTCATGGCGGGTTCGCAATATTGTCCAGGAACGACACCCTCGAGGCCTCCACATGCTTGACCGACCATTTTCTGTGCCAAGGTGTATCCCTGAAGAGCGGCATGTTCGGGAGATTCTGCCAAGACAAAGATGTCACTAATGGGGGCTGTATTGCCAAGCGTTGCACGCGCCTTGCTGGTAATACCGCGTCCAATGATCAATGGGATACGTCCTCCAGCACGAACTTCGTCGAGGAGTACCTTGGTCTTGAGTTCGAACGTACTCAAGACTTCATCCGTTCCGTGCTTGCAAACTTTACCCAAATGTGGGTACACATCAATGACATCACCCATCTCGAGATTATTGACATCGAGTTCAATAGGGAGTGCTCCAGAATCTTCCATAGTATTGAAGAAAATGGGTGCAATCTTGGCGCCGAGACACAATCCACCACTCTTGAGATTAGGGACATAAGGGATGTCTTCACCCATGAACCAAAGAACCGAGTTGGTTGCCGACTTTCTGGAGGACCCGGTTCCAACGACATCGCCCACATAGGCAAGAGGATATCCCTTGCTCTGGAGTTCAATGATTTGCGCCAAAGGCCCAATTGATCCTTCTTCAATGGGTTTGATACCCTCGCGTGAGTTCTTGAGCATGGCAGTCGCATGGAGGGGAATATCGGGACGACTCCAGGCATCCTGGGCTGGCGACAAGTCATCAGTGTTGGTCTCTCCTGTAACCTTAAAGACGGTGGTGGTAATCTTCTCTGGGACGGTAGGTTTGTTTAGGAACCATTCGGCAGCAGCCCAACTTTCCAAAACGGATGTGGCGGCCTTGACTCCTTGCTTGTGCAATGCTTCTACATCGTAAAATGCGTCGAAGACAAGCAACGTGTGCTTGAGTTCCTTCGCCGCCAAAGACCAACATCAGGATCCTTCAAAAGTTCGACAAGGGTGACAACGTTGTATCCACCTGCATGGTGCCGAGGAGCTCAATGGCATATTCTCTGGAAATTCCTGGAGCAGTCGTTTCACCCTTGGCAATGGCACTCAAGAATCCGGCCTTGACATAGGCCGCTTCGTCGACTCCGGGAGGAACGCGAGTCGCGAAGCTGAACCAGTTCCGTCTTCTCGGCGTCACTCGTGCTGGGGCACGAAGTTCCTCAATGAGAGCCGAAACTTGAGCGGCATCGAGCGGTTTGGAGCCACCCCGTATCCCTTGGCCATGGCAGCACGTTCGGCAACATGGGCGTTGTAGTCGGTCAAGAATGACATGAAACGAACATTGATGTTGCGATGCATAGTACGAGATTGGACAGTACCAGTGACCGTACCACTACTACTAGTGGCAGTAGGATAACCAGTTGTTGGATGGAAGCAATGGTTCATCGCAACGAAGGTACGCGTTGCGTTTGCCACATTCGATCGAACACCACGAGTGCGAGTTGCCATCATTGCTCGACGACCAGCTTGTACGTTGCGAGAGACGAACATGACTTGAGCTTTCTCCAGTTGTTGCTGTGGATCTTGTTGGTATTGGTCCTATCGATGATCAATTCGTACACGATCGATATATTCAATGGATCTTTCCTTTTCACCTCTCGAGAATAAATTCCGTTCGAAGTGTGGAATACAACAAAACGACGGTATAAAATGACCGAAAGATTTTGTTCCGAAGGCAGGTTGTGGTCCGCAATCTGCAAGTCCACTGCTGTCTCTGGAGGTCTGTACGAACTCGTACGGCACTTCTTCTCCTTGTCGTCAGGCGGTTTGGCAAAAAGACACCACACACCAGTGGCAGCTGCTGCTAATGCAACTTCTCACGAACCTACTTCAAACATACTACGAGAGGGTTCGCATTTTCATGGATTGTTCCTCTAATCGTTATACCCGTTGAAGGTGATTCTCGGATCTGATTGGTTCGCTATTTCTTCGATAGACATGTAGAATGTACAGTACACCATTCAAACAGTAACGGTAGACCATACTCTAGTAGGCGGCGATACAGTACTCGAGTACGACTGTATGACGATGCACGGAAAGAATGCGCGTCACGTGAAAACATGTCAACGTTTTCCGCAACGGTGTTCGAGTACAGTAAGTATGATACAGTACTATGTACCTGGTACATTACGATTGGATACTGGATACTCGGAGCTCGGAGTTGCAATTAACCCCATCGCCGAAATCAGAAGAGATCGTTTCGATAAGAGCTTTTTGCCTTCACAAGCCATGCCTCCCAAGTGCTGGGTTAGTTACCACACTATTGAAACCTTTAAGTTCTAACTTCCACAAGAATCCACAAGAAGGGTACAGGATGGAAAGCAAAGGCCCGAATTGAACTCAATAATGATGCGAGATCTATCTAACCAGACGCATAAGGCGACACGACTACCAAGGTCCGACAGCTAGAATGCGACATTTAATCAGAATATAGCGTTAAAAGTGCAGATTAAATTAATGTAGTCAGGTTTCACGAAAATGTAATGGCCGATGCAAATGGAACGTAATAGTACTGGGTGAGTAGAGCCTTAATGAATGATACTCATTCAATTCTTAGAGCCACTGGACAGCATCCAAAAGAAAGGCATCAAACTCAGTTTCTTCATCCTTGAGGAGGAATGGGATGACTGGTTCCTTATCCAACTGTTGCTTCGTCGTCACAATAACTTCATCGTCGTCATCATCGTCACCCACAACCACACGTTCTTCCTTCTTCACATTCTTCCTTGTCGTCGTAGACAGGCAAGGATCTGGACACATGCTAACCGGGAGCATCATTGAGTCAATAGGAGGAGAGTCATCATCATCAGAGATCTTCACTGCTGGAATGGATCATCTTTAGAGGTCAACAGGAATTTAGTGAATAATTCCGTCGGCCGGGGTTAAGAAAAAGGCCACCATACGTGTTGCTTGTTTGGCGTGGCTGTTGTTGTTGATGCTGGTGATGTTGCGTTGCTTGTCGGACCAGAACCTCCACGATGGGTGGAAGGAATGACAGTGACAGCCGCGACCGAATCTGATGTTTGATGGGTTGCTGCACAGAGGCATGCTTAGAACAGGAAAACTTGCGTTTTGCGCTGTATATAGGTTTTGATACATCAGATCCTGGTCACAGCTGCACTGTACAATCTTTTGGGGTCTCTTGAGCAATATACGCAACATGCCATCAACAGCACAACGTAGCGCACCCACAACACGAACGGCAGAATGGCCTTTTTCTTGTTTAGGAGTTGGTGATTTTCTGGACTATGCTTGTCGAGAGATCATCTTATACTGATGGTGATGTTCTGGCTCCTTTTCTGACTCACTGTCACTCACAACGGTCGCATCCATATCCAAATCCTTACCTGTCGACGTGAGAGAAGGAGGAAATCGTGGAAATGGGTGAGACGGTGGGCAAGGAATCAATGAGATCGTCCGTCATGTTGGTCAAGTCCTCCAACGCCTGAACTTTGGACATGACCTTCTCGTATTGTTCTTGAAAATCCTGCACTTCCAATTCGAGTTCCGCGATCCGATCTCGTTGGCGTTGTCGCGATGCAGCAGCCGACTCTCTGTTGCGCTTGCGTCGTTGCTCCCTTCTCCAAACCGCAGCGGCTTCGCGACTCATGGGAACGTCGGGGTCGTACTTCATTTGAGGTTTCTTGCCCATACAGCGTCGTTTGGAACAAGACTCATCGTCCGAAGACGACGACGAGTCGTTGTTGCTGTGATGGTTGTGGTGGTTGGACAAGCTCAAATCAGGTACGACAGCTCGTTGAGACGCGAGGATCTCACGGCGACGTTTACGAGCCAAGGCGGAGGCATCGTCTTGGAGGGATGCAATGGGAGAAGGGGCAACGACAACGGCAGACATGATGAAACGCAACAACTTTTGTCCCAACTTGGACCGACCAGATCTGACTCGAAGATTTCTTCTTTGTGGCTTTGCCGAGTTATCAGGTAAAGAAACTAGTTGCAGTTGTGGAGCTACGCTGAAGTTTTTCTTGTTCACTGACGTTCAGCTCTGGGAATCCGTAGGATTTGAACGTGTTCCGACATACCAGAGAGGCAATCAATTGTGAGACGAGTTCAACTTCATCCTGTAGAAATGTACCAGAGGACCCGTTCAAGGTAGAATCTGACGTAGAAAAAGGTGCGGCTGAGGACAAGGACCGTCTGACCGTTTGGCCGAGGAAGATTCAGCAGTTCAACGACTTTCAAGATCGGTAGGTGATTCTTCAAGTCACCCTCTCAAGATTCACAATTCGACCAGATCTTTTCGCCATCAGCCATCAAGGAACACATTCTTTGAAATTTCATATGGAGTATATTTGATGTGCATGACGTACAATTGTCATTCCGACATTATCTTTCTTTCATTTTGATGGATGTATTATAGAACAGGTCACACTTGATTTCTCATGTCGATTGGAGTGCAAGTACTACCACTCAGTCTCCAGAACGGAGTCGGTCTAGTCAGAGATCTATGCACAAGTACAACGTAGTTGCATGCTAAGTACTGTATGCATAGTACTTTCGCTGTATGAAATAGTTGTCCGCCGACCGCTTCGAGGTCACGCGACTTGGCAACCACGATTTGAGGGTTGCAAATCGGGCGAACTTGGATCGATGCTCATAAAACGCCTCGTGTGCTTCCGTGTCCATTACTTCCATTTCAGGACCACCTACTTGTCTGTAGCGAGTTTCCTTTCGCCTTGTTGCCTAAATGGGGCAAAGAGGGATGGTCCTTTGAGGATGTTTGTAGTGCATGCCATCTTGCCATGCGACCAGACGTCAGATTGCATTACTACATACACGTTAAACTTGCAGCAGGTGGATAGTTTCGCATGCAACAGTATTGAACTTTCCCCGCAAATGTAGCACTCGTCGTAGAATGAACCAAATGAACGATAATGATATAGTCAAGATACTGGCTATGAAGCATGTAGCATGTAGAATGCAAACCCTGCTCTACCCTATGTACGTACCAGCTGATTCAATTGCAATCGCTCGTTTTCTTGAGGAGTACTCGTACTGTAGTACTCGAGAAGCTGCTCCAAGTACATTTCAGAATTGATGAATACGAGTAAGTATGCATACTCAGCGGTAAGATAATGACTTACTCCAATATGGCTTACGGCAGTATCCCAGTAGTACAGTATGAACCATTGAGAAGAAATGAATATATAAGTCCATGAATATATGTTTATATATATTCTATGTGAGGAATTGAAACCTACGCTGCACTGGACTGCGATTCCATCGTTGTACTGTGCTACTGTGAGGTCATCCATCGAAATGTGAAACATGATACGCTGTACTGTCCGGTCTCTAATTAATTTCGTACGAACTACCCGAAATGTCAAGTGCCACTTGACACGTTCGACGAGTTTGTCGTTCATACGATCGAGTGCCGAATTTTACTGTAGCTTATAATTTCTCAGAACGTACTTTGTGTGAAACCTTCCTACAGTAATTTTCCTACGGTACTACGTACTATTTTCTACGATTAGAGTATCATCTCCGGTGATAGTCTCAAGTGGTTATTTTGCCCAATCTATAGGCTAACCCCCTCACGCTTCCTTCCAGGCAAGCCAATTCCTCTCTAAAGGAATTTATTGTCTCCTTTCCAAGGACTCAAGTTGATCCTTTCCAAGGATCTATTCTCCGATTGCTCCGCAATCGTCTACGCTGCAGCACTAAGTCAACGCCGTTGACTACTCTACGGTTTCCAACCTACAAGCAAGTCTCTCCGAGCGCCTAAGTTACCAACTAGGCTACTTATTCTACGTTTAAACGCACGCCGTGCTAGTCCTATTCAAGACCTTCCCAAGTTCGTCTTCCTGATCTCTCCGAGATGGCGTCTCCGACTCCAACTTCTGACCCCGTCACCGCGTCCCCGACGCCACCTGTCTCCGACCCTATCGTCGCCTCTGATAGGCCCGATAAGCCCATTATGGGCAACATTGTCTCCCTTTCTAGGGATGATTGGTCCGCTTGGACTGGCGGTAAGCCAGCTCCTGGTTGGGTCGGCCTCGATCCGAGCGCCGCCGACGACATCACGTCACCAAATCAACTCCGCCCTGTCCATGCCTCCGCCTCACAAAAGGGGTACAACTTTCGTCGTACCGGCATGACAACTCTATTTACCCAAGCGAGCAGTCTCGTCGACTTCCAGAACGCCGTTTGGGACCATCTTGTTGATTGTGGGATGGATACCATCGCCTATCTCCCCGATCCTGAGAGCTCCTCCGTGATGACGAACGTCGTCAGGAGCCACTCTCGTTACACCGTCGCGACTGCGAAGACTCTCAGCTCCCAGCAGATTCTTCGTTACGACAAGTACGACAAGTCGAACGACCTCGCCGCCACCAAGTTCCTTCTCGTCTCTCGATCCCGCTCTCATGAGCAAGATCAAAGAGAAATGGACGACGACGACTCGTTCCACGTCGTCTGGCTCCAGCTCATCAAGACGATCAATCCACGTCGATCGGCGCTTTGAAGACCTGAAGGCCGCGATCAAGGCTCGCCACCCGTCCCAGTACGCCGGCGAAAACCTGAAGCCCTCGCCGCCGATTATCGCAAGGACGCACGTGAGCTCACGACGGCAGGTCAGTACGACCACAACCTGACGCTCACAATGCTCAAGACCTTTCTTCTGGCCGGAGGAGCAGGAAACGAAGACTTCCGCTTTCCTCTCCGTTCGACGAAGCAGCGACTTGATCAGGCGCTTCTCGACATCGGATACAAGGAAAAGTCAGGCGCCCATGCTCACATGGTCGCCGAGAAATTGACGTTCCAAGATATTTGTCGCCAAGCTGAAGACGCGTACCGTACGCAATTTGACAGAAAGGAATGGCCTCCAGCGAGTCATGCACCTGATGTCCGAGCTCCGTCTGCGACGTTTGGCAATGTCGCAACTGCCCCCGCAGGTATCTCCCGAGCCGAGGTACTTACGTTGATTCAGTCCCAGGCATCCGGGACCGAAACTCCAACGAAGAAGGGCAATTGCCACAAGTGTGGAAAACCCGGTCATTGGGCGAACAAGTGTCCGGAGCTCAATCGTAAGTCCGGATCGTCCTCCTCCTCTGGGTCCCGCCAGGATCGCACCAACAAACATAAATCCTGGCGCACAATTCCACCACTTCCCGGAACTAGCAATTCCAAGAAAGTGAAGGATAAAACCTTCAACTGGTGCGAGAAGTGTCGTCGTTGGACCGTCACGCACACGACCGCCACTCACACCGGTGGAGAACGTCGTCCTCCCGCTCCGGCACCGTCGCCAAGGGCAAATCTCAGCATGTTGGCGCCGGATCCCTCCGTTTGGTTGCTTGACTTCCCAGTCAAACCAAACGTCACGTCTCCTCCTCGTTCGCTCTTAAACCTCATCCGAGGTGCGAACCCATGGCTACTTTTGCTCTTTCCCTCGCTATCTGTGCCATTGTTCCTAATTTGGTTACTTTGGCTATCTATCTTGCGTCCGCCATCCCATGGTCGACCATTTTGGCTTGGGTCGCCAACAATCTTCACCAAGTTTTGCTCCGCCACCCAACGCTCGCGTTCGCTCCCACCGTTTGGTTGCTCTTCTCTTCTCTCGGTCTTCCCCGAAGTCCTAACGCAACCTCCCGTCGCTCGACGGCTCCCTCCTCTCCTCCGTTCACGTCATCAACGTCGTCGCTTCTCGCGACTCCTCAAGAAGTCGTTCGCTCCGCCACGCTTCAATTCAGGCATTCGCGCCAACAAGTTGCATCGTTCCTATCCTCTCCGTCTCCGACAACAAGGATACGTCGCATTGCGACCTCCTACGCTCGCTCAGCGCGACGACTTTCGTCACTTCGCGACTCTCAAAGAACGCGCACTCCGTCTCCAACGTCGCGCCGACAAGCTTCGCAACTCGTCGCCCTGCTCCGTTGCCGCCTACCACAGGCCAAAGGGAGAGACAGCAAAACAAGCGTTCGTGTCCTCCTGGTGCTCCAAACGCTCCCGTCCGTCGCCACGAACCGCGAAGTATTGCCCTGTGGCACCCGCCAACTCGCCCGACCCGTTTGCGATCGCTCCGCTCACGTTTCATCAACGTGCCGCCGCCAACAAGATCCTCTCGCACGTTCATCTGGCGTGCCATTCTACGCCGCTTCGCATGGCTCTTCAGGCCCCGCTCGCATGCGAGAAGCCCTCGGACCCAAGGCAAACACGAGCCCCATCATTTGGGACTCGGGCGCCAGCATTTCCATCACGCCCGACCTCTCCGATTTTGAAGGTCCCGTCACGTCGCCCGGCACGATCACGCAACTCAAGGGCATCGCGAAGGGTCTCCAAATCAAAGGTCAAGGCGAAGTCACTTGGGCTGTCCACGATCAGCTCGAAACTTCGACTTCTCAAAGTCCCGCGTTCCATGTTCCCAACATCAAAGTCCGACTCCTCTCGACGTCCAGTCTCCTCCAGACTTACCTGACGAAACGATCACCATCGAACCGAATCGTCTGACGCTCAGTGGCGTCCCGAACGACGTCAACCGAGGACCCGTCACTGCAAACGTCAACCCGCAGAACAATCTCCCAACGTCGGAAGCGTACAACGCAACCGATCCTTTCAAGGCCGCCGACGCTCTCGTTTCGATTGTGAATACCGTTCACGAACGAAACCTCAACCTCAATGAAGCAGAGAAAGAATTGCTTCGTTGGCACTATCGTTGGGTCACGTCGGCTTCAAGAAGGTCCAGTTCATCCTGCGTTCCGGCGTCGTCAGCAAAACGGAAGAAAGTCGCCGATTACAAACCGCCGCATGTCGACTTACCTCGTTCCCAAAATGCGCCGCCTGCCAATATGGCAAACAACATCGACGTCCAATTCCTGGCACGACGCCTTCGTCTGTTGTCAAAGATAGAGCGCACGCTCTTAAAACAGACAATCTCCTCCCAGGCCAACGCATTTCGGTCGATCATTTTATTTGCAGCACTCGTGGACGTCTACTTACCTCCGCTGGAAAAACGAAACTCGACGACATGTATACCGGTGGTTGCATCTTCGTTGACCACGCCTCCGGTTTATTTTTGTGGAGCATCAAGTAAGTTTGAACTCCACGAAACGCAAGGCAAAAGAGAGTTTTGAGCGAATGTGTCGCAACACAGGAGTGACGCCGCAAGAGTATCTCGCCGACAACTCAAAAACGTTCACGTCCGCTGAGTTCTCTCGCAACCTCGCCGAGTTCCAACAAGTCATCCGATTCGCTGGCGTCGGCGCTCACCATCACAATGGGATCGCCGAACGCAACATCCGAACCATCATGGCGCATCGAACCATGATGCTGCATTCGGCCATCCATTGGCCGGACGTCGCCGACCCACACTTTGGCCCCTCGCCGTCAAGCATGCTGTGTTCCTAGTGAACCACATGCCTGACCCACGAACTGGCCTTTCCCGCACGACGTCTTCACAAAGACTCGTTGGGAACAAAGAAATTGATGGACGTCCACGTTTGGGGATGTCCAGTTTACGTCCTCGACAAAATGATCTCGGACGGCAAGAAATTGCCACGTTGGACTCCTCGCTCAACTCGCACCGTCAACCTCGGATTCTCCGACAAACACGCCAGCTCGGTCCCTCTTGTCTTGAATCCTCAAACGGGGTACATCACCCCACAGTTTCACATCGTCTTCGACGATTGGTTCGCAACTGTCCCGCTTCCGCCGACGACCTTCCGAACTTCAACGATGATTGTTGGCAACGCATGTTCCGAGACTCGACGTTCCAATACGTCCTCGACGACGAAGACGAAGAAAGGCTGATTGCTGGCTCCACCGATTACGAGCAAGCGAACGAACTCCTCTCCCAGATGCAACGCGTCGCAACCGCTCTCGACAACGCGACTCCTCCGCAGGTTCTCCCAGTCGCTCCGCCTCCGCTGTCAACTCCGTTGCCGCCTCCAAGGGAGCAAATCGCGACGCCACCACCAGTCGTTGTGCCTCCTCCCCCTGCCACTCCGTTGCTGACTCCAAGGGAGGCGACTCCGCAACCGCCTACGCCAATTGCGCCTCAACTCCCAACTCCAACTCCAGTCAAACTCTTCCCATCGTCGCCGACTTTAATTCGTCCTGCGAACGAAAGCGACAAGAAAGTGAGCGAGCAACCAATCGCTCCAAAGGCAACAAAAGCAAAGAGCACACCCGTTAAACACGAACCTCGTCGCTCCACTCGCAATCGCTCGGCACCTGTCCGCCTCGGATACGACGGACAACAAGGACACGGTTACATGGCCGAATTCGATGGAACCTCCCTCGAATGGCTGTACAACGAAGTCGCCGAGGCGAGTGTCAGCGATCCTGACACTCTGAGCTTCACGAAGCGATGGCGGATCGCGACAACATCGAAAAATGGCTGAAGGCTGCAAACGACGAAATTCAAAGTTTGCAGAAAAACGGTACATGGATCGAAGTGCCGATCACGGAAGCCAAGACTCGAATTTTGCCCGGTACTTGGGTGTTTCGTCGCAAACGTACTCCCGATGGTACTATCAGTAAGTACAAGGCACGCTACTGTGTAAGAGGCGATCTCCAAGAAAACGTTCAGGAGACTTTTGCCCCAGTCGTGGCTTGGAGTACTGTACGGTTGTTCCTAGTTCTTTCTCTAACTTTGAACTGGAAAACTTGCACAATCGACTTCAGCAGCGCGTTCGTTCAAGCCCCGCTTTCGGATCCAGTCTGGATCCATTTGCCACGTGGATTCCACTCTCCGAGAGGCCACGCCACGTGCCTTCGACTCCTGAAAAGCCTTTATGGCTTGAGTGTGGCGCCACGACTTTGGTACCAGCACTTGTCGGAGGCCTTGCGCGAGGAAGGCTTTAAAGCCTGCGCTAACGACCCGTGTCTACTCTACAAAGATACGATTATGGTCGTTCTATATGTCGATGATTTAGGTATCGCCTATCGCGACCAAAATGACCTTGACAAGCTCTTCGCGAACTTGGAAGCGAAGAACTTAAGTTTTACTCGCGAGGGCACGTTTACTGACTTCCTCGGCATCAATTTCACTCGCGACGCTACGAATGGCACGCTCACATTGACCCAGAAAGGTCTCATTCAAAAGATCAAGGAAGCGACTGGCATGTCCGACAGCAATTTCAATTGGACGCCAGCCGCTCAGGCCGCACTTGGAATTGACCCCGATGGACCTCCCATGACGGAAACGTGGAGCTACCGTTCAATTGTCGGCATGCTCCTCTATTTGTCCACAAACACTCGCCCCGACATCGCGTTCGCCGTCAGCCAGGTCGCCAGGTTCTGTCACAACCCGAAACGAAGCCACGCGTCCGCCGTCAAGACTCTCGTTCGCTACTTGCATCGCACGAGCGACATGGGCATGATCGTCAAGCCCACCGGCACGCTGGATCTCGACTGTTATGTCGACGCCGACTTCGCCGGTCTCCATGGCCGTGATCCCGATCGTTCTCCGACCTCCGCGAAGTCTCGAACTGGGTACATCATCACGCTCGGCGGATGTCCCATTTTGTGGAAATCTCACCTCCAAAGTGAGATCTCCTTGTCCACGCTCGAAGCCGAATACTCCGCTCTCAGCTCCGCGATGCGTACGCTCTTGCCCCTCCGTTCCATGCTCCAGGAAGTCGCCTCCGGCATCAAACTTCCTCGCACGTTCACGTCGACGATCAAGTGTCAAGTCTTCGAGGACAACAATGGCGCCCTTCTTCTTGCCGTAAACCAACGCATTACCAACCGCACGAAGTACTTCCAGGTGAAGTGGCACTTCTTCTGGCAGCACGTGCGTGATGGCACGGTCGCCATCGTGAAGGTCGACACTCAGGAGCAGTGGGCGGATTTTCTTACGAAAGGACTAAATCGTGAGAGTTTCGAACGCGTCCGCAAACTGGTCCAAGGATGGTAACGGCCACCCAAACCCTTGTGTCTCTTGTTCAAACTGTAACCCTCGTTTGACTCGTATATATTTTAACTGACGTTTTGTGTTTTGTTTCAGCATTCATGGATGAAAGGGGAGAATTGAAACCTACGCTGCACTGGACTGCGATTCCATCGTTGTACTGTGCTACTGTGAGGTCATCCATCGAAATGTGAAACATGATACTGTACGCTGTACTGTCCGGTCTCTAATTAATTTCGTACGAACTACCCGAAATGTCAAGTGCCACTTGACACGTTCGACGAGTTTGTCGTTCATACGATCGAGTGCCGAATTTTACTGTAGCTTATAATTTCTCAGAACGTACTTTGTGTGAAACCTTCCTACAGTAATTTTCCTACAGTACTACGTACTACTTTCTACGATTAGAGTATCATCTCCGGTGATAGTCTCAAGTTGAGGGGAGGCGAGTGGAGAGAATGTGGCGAGCCATCACAGACTTCATGAAACGCCATCGACCGAATCCCCATAGAAAACTGCAAGGTTCTGACGTGCATTACTAGCTAGTTGTCGAATTATCATTCCATCATTTTGTCATTCCATTGATCGACTAATCGAGGTATCTCGAAGTGTTTCTTGCAGTGCCGTGTAGGATACGAATTGAATTGACTTGAAGAAGAACAAGTACTCCAAGTATAACGAGTAATGACAATCAACAAGGTGATTGTGATTGGAGCTGGAATGTCAGGTTTGGCAGCGGCTCGAGAATTGCAACATCGACGGTATGACGTGCTGGTTATAGAAGCTAGATCTCGTATTGGTGGACGGGTTTGGGGTTCACCTGTGCAGACATCAGTGACGGCAGACACAACTGGAAAGACGAAGAATCAGCATTCGGAACACGACTTAGATCAGAATGACCATGACGATGAGAACAACAAGACGTCAACCACATCATCATCATTATCAGCATCAGCAGAAACGACAGAAACAACAACATACGTTGACTTGGGAGAGCGTTGATCCATGGAACTGCTGGAAATCCATTGTCACAACTATGTGTGCAATTAGGGTCGCCACATCAGACAATTTGTCGGAAAGTCTCTTGCTAGACAACAACGGGTGGCCGGTCGATCCGAAACAGGATGAGAAGGCATCGCAATGTTTCAATGAAGCCTTGGAAAAGACATTTCAAAAGATTGTGGCGCGGCAACAAACCAAGGACAGTGTGGTTCAAGCCCAAACAACAACCATAAATCGTACAACCAAGCGACGGAGAACGTCAGAACAAGACGACGACGACAACAATCCTCATCACGATCCAAATGATCAACAAGAGCAACTTGCAGATGACACGACGGAAGGAAACTTTGGAGACCTTTTCATAAGATTGCTGTGGATGAATACGGTGCGTCAATTGTAGATAGTCCCCTTTGGCATCAAGCAAATCTTGAACTGAGTTGTGGTGCATCCTTCGATCAACTGGGCTACACATGGAATGATGACGAGGCCTACGGGTACGAAGGGCGCATGTTTCATTGAGAAACAGTTGGAAGACTGTTGTGGATGCGTTAGCGGAACCACTCACATTGCCTATGATTGTCAAGTGGATGCAATCGAAATCATCGAAGATTCCGGCCTAACTAATGTACCACCAGCCGCCAATGCCACGAACAACCGCATTCGCAAGGAGCCATTGCGTTCGGCTTCGCCATCTCGCAAATCACGCCGACTCCAAGGTGAAGATGCTAACATCCGACGGTCGAGACGAACTACGAAACAAACACAAGCCTTTACCGTTCTTTCACATTCGAGCCTCAGCTATGACGACGCCTCCTCCAGCACCCAGAAAGACGGAAGCCTAAGCAACCTCCCAAGGTTCGCGTCACGCTCCATAATGGCACCATTCTGGAAGCAGATGCGGTCGTTTGTACTATCCCCTTGGAGTTTTGAAGACAGACACCATCAATTCATTCCTCCATTACCGGATGCCAAGAAGAAGGCCATTGCTGACATGGGTTGACTTTTGAACAAGTGCATTCTCTCATTTCCTCAAGTATTCTGGCAGGATACTGACTTTCTTGGCCTCGCAGGAGAAGAGACTCCTTTCTGATCCTCAACGGTCACAAGATCACTGGAAAGCCCATTCTCATCTTCATGTTCGGTGGCGAGAGTGCGTTTGACGTTGATGCAGATTGGCATGACATGGATCTGGTGGAAGAATGCATGACCGTCTTACGCAAAATTTCCAAGACACCACCCCCACAACCCTTGGATTACATCGTTACACGATGGGGACAAGATGCGTTTGCAAGAATGTGCTTCTCGTACGTCCCACCGAACGTTGATGGCAGTGAAGCATTGAGCACGCTAAGCCAACCACTGGTTTCGTCTGATGGCCGTCCCATGGTGCTCTTCGCGGGCGAACACACGACACCCTTCCACCCCTCAACTATTCACGGCGCTTTTTTGTCAGGAATCCGAGAAGCATATCGACTAGATTTGACGTTGGAGCCACAGCTAAACAACGGACTCGCTTTTGATCCAACGAATCTTTATCAAAAGACGTTTGGCCTCAAAAGGTTGAAGAATGCAGCTGTGCCGTCACAATCCGTTCTGGATTGGGCGAACAGCTCGCGGTCTCGAACTGGAGACGAAGAATCCCATCGGCGTCGTCATGGTGCCATGACTCTTCGGAAGAAGAAGGGTCCATCAGTTCCCGCCGCTCTCATGTCACCAACTCGTCAAAGTGTCAGGACGTCGTTGAATGACCATGAGTTGGAACCGTCCAGAAAGAGCCAGCGCAAATCGAAATCACCGATGCGCTGGGTGGCAGCAAGTGACTCGGATGGCGACGACGAAGGCAATGGCATTGGCGATAGTGCCAAGCTACATGCGCCCAATCGCAACGGCCATCATGGCAACAAAGCAGTGCAACTTCAGCATCTGCCGCCGCCCAAGAAGAGCGTACGTTGCAACGATTGGTACACCAGTACCCCAACTGGCAAGTGATTGCCTCAAGGTGTTGCCACTATACAATTCCACAAGGAAAGCGTCTGCGCTCAAACGTCGATACCAGCAACTGCGTCAAACCATTGTGAAACGTGGCGGGGATAAGTCTATTTTGACGGATTGGAAAGTGGGCCAGATCAAGGATATGAAGCCGTTGTCGACTGTGGTAGCGGATCATGTGGCTGGCACTCGCAAGTCATCGCGAAAGGTGGCACAAGCTCCGAGATGGCAGCATGACGATGAGGATACCTGAAGTCCTAGGGAATAACTAGAACGTCTCTTGCTACTAGATGCTGGGAAGTCCATTCCGGTTGTCAATCATGTGTCATTTTGCCAACTGAGCAATCGTGCACTATTATAGCAGCTTGTACCGATACTACAGTAACAGTTTAATAGTTTCCAGTGAGCATCCGGTTCGTTTCGAGTCGAAACTCATGCCAGCCAAGAAAAATGGCTGAGGTCGCCATGCCATTTTCACTACTGTGGTGCTCTATTCAATAGACCTAAATTAAAGTCCAAGCTTTCCGTAGAGAAGGTACTGAACCGAGGCACCAGCAATGGCAATCATGGCAAGGCGGGAGTGCACCACTTCGGATTCCAATCTCTTGTTCAAGTCCGCAGGAGAAAGCTTGGAAATGAGATCGGGGGTGTTCCATCCCAAATCACCAGGAGTTCCTTCACCGTACGTCTTGTTGAAGGTGGCAATTTCGACTGCGGACATGAACAAAAAGATTTGAAGGTTGACGCCCCATCCGACTGTGGCAGGAGCACCGAATGGATCAGGATTCGTGTAGGCATCACCTGGAAGGTGAATGCCAGCGCTCTGAACGACAAAGCCGACGATTGCCAGCATGGCAATGCGACCGTGCTTGAGCTCGGACCAGCGAGCGTACTTCAAGTCGACTGTAGTCGTGTTAAAGGGAGTATTGGTAGCAGTAGTAGCGACAGAAGTGAGACCACAGAAACACAACATTATAACATGGCAGAACACTAACACTCCAGACGAAACTCGGATCATGTAATGATCACGATGACGATGTACAAACTAACTTACCCTGAATCTCCGACAAACCCATAGGGTCAAATCCAACATCACCAGGCAAGGATCCATCCAGCTTCTCCGGTCGTGTGAGGAAAGGGATGGACTTGCTAAACTCTGCGTTGAGCGAAACATCCGTGCGGCCAACCTGCGATAGAAATGAAGATGAAATTCTTGTGTAAGAGAAGTGTATTGCAGATGCAGAAAGAGAAGAGTGTTCATGACAGTCATCCACCGTATTAGACTCGAGCACTTGTCGATAATAACGTTTTGCTGCGCTGGTCTCCTCCCTCTATGATCATGGTGTACAAGTAGAATGTCCTTTGCTATCAAAGGTACTAGTGCCACTCCGGTACAGCATCACAGTGCAGAATCGATGAATCGAACAGCATGTCCACCACTTTCCAGTTTTGTCTTATAACAAGACAACTAGTAGGAACAAAGCCTCTTGTCACTGATAAAATGACATCCCATCACTACTACTACTGCATACTATCGACATACCTGTGGGGTTGGGGCAAAGGCAGAGGCAGTGGCCAGAAGAGCGGAAACAAGGACGGCTTTCATGGTGATCAGTGTTCGACGTTTTGCCCGAAGGGTAGAGCTAGATACGGAGTATTAGAGGCGATAGACTACTACGAACTACGAATATTGCAGCTGAGTTCACCACCCAGCCATGCACAATATCACACATCGGTACGCCTCCCAACGTAGAATCCAAAAACGAAGGTACGCCGACTTGGATCGCGAGATCTGGAAGGTTCAACTAAGAGATCTGCGCGGCGAATTAAGATCATGATTCCTAATTCCTCCAAGGTCTTCAGAGATCAGAGAAAAACTGCTCGGATCTTCCCAGGCCTAAACAACATATTTATATATGCATATTGAAGAATAGAAAATTCACTCAGAAACTCCTCACTCACCTAAATCAACGCATATATTGTATTTCGTTTTATACAACATTGAATGTTGATTTCATGAGAACCGTTTTCGACTATCCTCAAAACACGAGGCCATTCTTTTCAACGGCAAGCAAATGGATACCTAAATTCGCCATCTTTTCTCTTGGAACCAAGTTTCAGAAGAAATCACCGCGTGGTGTCGTCTACTTTGCCTACTCTCTCATCAAGGAACTAACAAGGGTATTATACAGTAATAGACGCATCAAAAGTAAAAACACACCCACACCCGACCATGAGCATCAAGAAGTCCGTGCAAACCACCAAGGAATCCTTGGACAAGGGCAAGGGCGATAACGATGGAGATGAAGACATGCTTCAAGCCGCTCTCGCAGAATCCCAGCGACGACTGGAGATCAATCAGTCGGGGCAATCAGGTACCACGGAAGTGCTGTATAACGATGGGGCAACTCCATTGTTTACCGCAATTGAAGAAACAAAATGGACCGACGCTTTGGATTTGTTGGAAGTTGTTCCAGAACAAGCAAAAATCTGGGTCGCATCCACTGGCACAGAAAATACAACGTTCGGATGGTCCCTCTGGAGACGTTTGCCAATTCATGAGGTATGTTCCAGCTGACAGCTCACAACTGCACTTGCTTGATACTTCCGTTTGTCTTGCCTATAGATCCTCCAAAACACCAATGCATTGTTCTCATTTCATTCCTTTTGTCATTCTTCTTCCATAGGCGTGTCGTCGTCAAGCGCCAGCATGGTTGGTGGCTGGTCTCTTGAAAGCGTTCCCCTCGTCCGTCATGGCGACGACTCAGTTTGGTGAATTGCCATTACACTTGGCAGTCGAAATGGGTGCTGCTCCCGAAGTGGTCAATCTCTTGTTGGTCAATTACTTTCCTGGCATTCACGTGCAGGACAATTCTGGACGGACGCCCATGCAAATTAATTTGGAAGCGGATTTTTTTCACATTGAAGATCACAAGTACGTGTACGAGTCGTTGAAGAATGCGCATCACACACTGGATGATATGGACCGGCAGTGGCAACAAAAGTTGGACCAACAGGCAGCCCAACATGAAGCGCATGTGCGACAACTTCTAGAGGACCATGCCGTGGCAATGCAGGGCGAGAAGGAAACCCAACGCAATTTGCACAAGGAATTGGCACGTGTGGAGGGACAGGTTCAGCAATATCAGGAGGAGAGGAAGGCGTTGGAACGGACTCTTAGTTCTCATCATGTCGAAAAAGGCGCTTGGCGAGAAATATTGGAGACCAAGGAAGAAACTGTGGAAGACTTGATCCATAAGATTCAAGATAAGGAAAAACACATGACATCGTTGAAAGCGACCTTAAACGCCAAGTCTAATGAGTGCGTGTCTCTCTCAAAGCGTGTTGAAATGTTGGAAGGTGACTTGCGCAACATTACGCTGCTACAGCAAGATGAGGTGGCCGCATCAATGCGACGACTAGAAGATGATTTCCAACGTATCATGAAGTCACAGGCTATTCTCGGGGGTAAGTTGCATGGGCAGTCTCGAGGATTGGCTTTATTGCTGGAAGAACGCGGTATTTTGCTTCCTCCACCACCTCCACCGCCTCCACCTGCACCGGTCTTGGAAACAAATTTGCACCAGGATGACACTGCCATGGAAGCCGTATCCGCAGCTGCAGCGCGGGCCGCTAGAGCTGCCATCACACAAGCCGAAGTCGAAGTGTACGAAAAGGATGTCTTGTCAGAAATGGAACTTGAGATTCTGCAACAAGAGTCGACTTTGGAACACGCCACCATGTCACGAGAAAAGCTTTGATCTACGGAAAATGATGTGTAGTTGTGTAGACCTAGACTGATACGATGTTTGATGGTTTGACAGCACGATTAATAATTGCCCATGATGTATTTGGCTGGCTTTGCGCGTCATCGATAGTATAAGAACTCGAGGACGTCACGAGTCCATTCAGCTTTCAAGCTCGATCATTCATCACTCATCACAGGCATGGCAAAAATAGGCGATCCGGCCGGCGCGCCTACACCCGCCTAAAAATGGTAAATTTAGGCGGCATGCCGACTTCATGTATAGGCGGTGGGGTTAGGGGTTAGGGGTACGGTACAGTACCAGTAGTGCAAGTCGTGCCAGTAGCGAGTAGTAGCATGCCGATAGGCCCAGCATAGTACGCGACGACACGTATCTGACCCGAGTCTGCTGTATTCCGGATTATCTGGCACGTATACCTATATTTAGGTTAACTTTAGGCGGCATGCCAAGTTCGATTTTAGGCGGGTAGGCCCGTAGCGGCAGGCGCCCGCCTATTTTTGCCATGCCTGCTCATCACTCATCATAAACCACCGAAACCCTCCTTGAACTGATTTCGGTATATTGTTGTATTGTGCATCGGCGAGATTCGGAGGGAGTACTGTACAGTGGATATCGCTGGTACGCCGTAGGAGTGCCAATTTAGGGTACATCGTACTTTTTTTATACACCAGTACCGTACCTCTACGGTAGTACAGTCCGAGTACAGGAACTTTGATTTGAACTGTACTGCAGTACTGTCCTAAAAGTACTGGCGCGAAACGGAGTACGGGTCCGTACTACAGTGTAGTACTGTAGTACCAGAGACTATGTCTGGTTCGCATTGCTCACAAGCACGATCCGCCTGCGTCATCCACAATGAACTCGACTCCGGACTCCGGACGCGGGGCCGACAAAATGTGGATCAACCCAGGGGCGTGCTTTCAGGTGCAAGGCACCTATATCAGGGAAAAACCGTTAATTACCCGAGATTAGATTTATTTTCCATACATAGTAGTCTCATACCTGGCTATTGGCTGTGCTGCTCGTATCATCATTTGCCACACATAGACACCCTCTCTGTGTGGCTCCGTCGTTACTCCTTTTTTTTGCTTCCACAAAAGTTGTACTGTGCATTGTGCATTACACCGTACAACAATGACCAACGAAACAAGCGACATCGATTCTCAAATCGAGAGACTACGAAATGGGGGAACACTGAGTGAGCAAGAGGTCAAGTTATTGTGTGACAAGGTGTGTAACGATGAAAAGAAGGAATTATTTCGTTAGCGACACAATTCATGGCGCATGGTCAATCTTTGCCCATGCGCACTGTGACATGCCGCGGTATATCCGGGTTTTCTCTTGGCTGCGCACTAATGACTGCTGCAGAACATGTTGCACGCCATCAGCTGATCAGCGACATCTTTACCGTGTTCGTGTTTTGATGATAAGGTGTAATGTTCAGGTGACAGCTCCCTGGCAGCCTTGATTCTCTTTTTCGGTCTGATTCGCACTGTTCATCGTCCACATGTGTTAAATGATGTTGAGTATCCACCGTTTTTAACATTACATCAAAACTGCTCACTTTTTCAGGCCAAAGCTGTTTTACAAGAGGAATCGAATGTCCAAGCGGTGCAAGCCCCAGTAACTGTCTGCGGTGACATTCATGGCCAGTTTTATGACCTCTGTGAATTATTTCGCATCGGCGGACAGTGCCCTGATTCAAATTATTTGTTCATGGGAGACTATGTCGATCGCGGTTACTACTCGCTGGAGACTGTAACATTGCTGATGGCACTTAAAGTGCGATACCGTCACCGAATCACTATTCTGAGAGGAAACCACGAGAGTCGACAAATTACCCAAGTGTAAGTCAATGCTCAAGTCGTTATTGTTTAACACGGTTTTGCAAAATTCTCAAACCCTCATATTCTTGCTATCCCACCTCGAAACCTCTCTCTACAGCTACGGTTTTTACGATGAATGCCTTCGTAAATATGGAAACGCAAACGTGTGGAAGCACTTCACCGATACATTTGATTACCTTCCCATGACGGCAGTAGTTGCAGATCGCATCTTTTGCTTGCATGGAGGATTATCTCCTAGTATTGACACTTTGGACCATGCTCGGGACTTGGATCGCGTCCAAGAAGTCCCTCACGAAGGTCCCATGTGTGATTTAGTCTGGAGCGATCCCGACGATCGGTATGTAGTATTGACCACGTGCATTTGTAGTTCAAGCAATCGTGTCCATCATGTCTCACAACAACGACCTTTTTTCTTTCATAAAGCTGCGGTTGGGGTATTTCTCCTCGTGGTGCGGGGTACACTTTTGGTCAGGATATTACAGAACAATTTACACATATCAATGGACTTCACTTTATTGCTCGTGCCCATCAGTTGGTCATGGAAGGTTATCAGTGGCAGCACAACAAGAGCGTTGTTACCGTCTTCTCGGCTCCCAATTATTGCTACCGATGCGGCAATCAAGCTGCCATTATGGAAGTGGATGACTCTGTTGATTCTTGCAGTAAGGAAACGATTCACGACCATTGCAAGTTCTCGCAATTTGATCCTGCTCCGAGAGATGAAAACTGGCATAAGAGTCCTCGAACACCTGATTACTTTTTGTAAAGAAAAATGTGGAAAAACCCGACGATGAAGAGAGGGGCGCCCATCATTGTCACCCGAATGATACAGCACAGCATATATTAATCATAATGAGGGCTATCTTGAAATACTCGCGCATTTGCAGAAGTTGCCATTGACAAGATTGGGCTGACACCGATGTGACTCTGGTAGTGGCAGCGTCATTAGCATTTAAGATTGGTTGTGTTGTTAACAGTGAATGTGAATTAAGGTAAGCAAAGTGTCACTCAAAGGAGTGGGCGCATTGCTATGATCTAGAGTAGGATTCCTTGATTGCTTCGTGCGTTCATCTAGGTCGTTTGTGCTGGCAAGCAGTTAGGGGTTAGGTTGAGATGAACTCGATATCTAGACTGACCATAGCACTAGTAGCGTGTCAAATGCGGTATTCTAATGCTCAGCTGTATTATTTGTAACATGGATTTGCTACATGAGATAGGTCTCGGCAGTGTAAGGTAATTTACCTTTTGACCCATGAAAGGTAAAGGTCAGGGTGAAAGGTAACAATTTTTTTGCCGAGTGGCTTCCAGATGGTGAAGGTTATGATTCATGTTATAGAACTCAGAGGGTAAAGGTAATTATGCAAAATAAAATTGGGGGATAAAGGGAATGACTTCAAATTACCCAAGGGTAAAGGTGATGCATACTCTAAAGAACCATAACCTCAACTAGTAAATGGGTGAGACCCGATACCTTACTCCCTTTGAGGAAGTTCCAAGGTGCATTGTAGGTCCTTTGTTGGTACTTTCGGGTGTTGAATGTGACGGATATGAACCCCACTTGATGATCCTACCCTTGCGTAACGGTCCTCCATTTGCCACTCGTGGCATCTCTGTCTTCCGCCCTTTTGTTGCCACCAGTGCAATATCATCCTCGTCTTGAGGGGCACAGCCTTCTGCGCAACTCAATGCTCCATCTGTTCCTATCCCATTTTGCCCGCCCTTTAGGGTCAGCACCATGAAATGCACCGACCTAGAAATAGATCTGGGATAAACATATTAGAAGAGGTTAGTATATGCTGCATGCTCCAACTAATTCTAAGGAGTAACGATGTCTCGTTCTTTGGTTTCAAGTGCATCTCAAACGTTGGCTCTCGTATCTCGTTCCATATCGTATCTTGTGCCATCCAGCCAACCACAAGAATGGTAGTATACTGAATAAACACATTGTCAAGTGCTGACAACCAGCAAGGATTGCTGTATGATCATGCTGTATCATCAGAAGATCAGCAATGTGAAGATGATGACAGTGTCACTATCACCAATGATCCTTAGCAACCATTCATTTGCTGCTGGTGATTGTGGTGCTGGTGGACAAGATCAGAATGAGGACAACAAATTCAGTGTGGGCCACTCGCAAGTACCAATGTGCAGACTTTCCATGGCAAAACACACATCATTGGACAGACTGGAATCTTCCATGACTTTGCTGCAGAACACAATGCTTGGTATGGAAGAAGCAGGCTTTGGCATGTACCAATGCTCAACAAGGTTGGATAGGAGTGTAATTGAAGACCCAACATCGTGTCCTCATCCTTGTCTGCTGCAAGCAATGCAGCTACTGATGCTAAGGTGCATCATCGCCAGTGATCCTTCAGTTCTTGGTGCAGCAAACCATTAAGATGAGGGGACCTCTTCTTGAGTTTGTGATTGGTGGTGACCTTTCTCCATGCTATAGCTAGCTACTGGTGAAGAATGCTTCCAGCAGCTAGTGAGTTCCCAAACTGATGCTGGCCCAGATGCCAACATTAATGCGGATGATTCTCCGCAGCAGGACTGCAGCACTATTCAGTATTGCCCAACTGTTGATGGCTGAATCCTGTGCAATCTTGATATTTTAGTTTCCTTTGCTACCATGGATGGTTTATTCACCTGGATTAATCTAAAAGGGTTTAGTATGTTGTTACAGCACACATTCTCTTTCTCACCATCCTTGATGTTTCCGCCTCTCGCAATCGAACCTGTCCGGAAGCCACTCAACCAGGAGTGGTTCAAGGAACTCTTCGCACATCTCCAGTGTAGATAATTAATTGCACTGATAGAAACGAGGAACATTTGGTCTACTTTAACAAGGAAGCATGCTGCAGGGCAGCAGTATCGCTGTTGTGGACATGGGCGGGTCATCCACGATGCGCTAACATTTACCCTTCTCTTGCCAGAGCCGCACATCGCGCCCCGGAAAGGTATGGTGATGGCGCGTTACAACAGGAGTTTCTTGCATCCTTTAGAATTCCAGACACGGTGCTATTCAGAAATTTATATCAACAAATATTTCGAATGATGATATTATAAAAGGATTCAAATCAGCATGGAAGCATAAAGGACCTCGCCATCAGATAGATATCTTGCTTTGCCATTATAAAGCCATTATACAAGGTCCCGAACTACTTGTGTGTCTTTGCAAGTTCCTCAACATTGCAATGTCTGGGGAAATTTCTGTGATGGTGCGATGTGGTCAACGTTTTAATTGAAAGGACACATGACACCTGCAAATCAAAAGACTCTGAATATTATGCCTATTTTCGGTGGACTACAACTTATCTTTCAAGATAATGGGGGAGGGATTGTGACTGGTCAAATGGGCACTAACAATGGATCAGTTAAAATCTGGTCAGCATTGCTCAGCACTTCCAGAAAGGACAACCATGGATCCTATCATGTTGAATCATCTGGCGACGGACTTATGTCGAGTCCTCCTCAAGATCAACTCTTATGCTCTCCATGAAAACAATGCATCTGTGTCCTTCGATCGAATCAAAGCAATACTGTGTATGATGGCGGCGACGCCAAGTCTATGGAGTTTATGAAAAACTCAGTGGCAATGGTTGGCGGGATCTCTGAGACATCTTTCCTTGCATCCCTTCTTGGCACAGGTCAAGAAGCAAGCATGGCGTTGCCAGCAGTGTGACTCAAGCAAGTGGTTATAAAATGATTTCCTCTTGGTCGGATTATTCTGGATAGCTGAGGAAGTTTCAAATCCTCTGTGGATGAAACTATTATCCATAGCAGGTTCGTGGATGCTTTTGTCATTGTTGACACGCTCTGGCCGGGATTTACACACAAAGTATCTTGCTCTTCCTGAACTTCTGTCCTCAGCACTCCTCCAACCATTACGCAGACCTGGGAAACTTGAGAAACTGGTATGATGCGATGGTATGGGAATGGGAAGGGGCTGGCCCCAGTCGTGAGAGAGAACACTAGATGATCCAGATACTAAGCTTATGAATCCCACCTCCCTTTTCTCACACCGAACCGGGCGTTGACTACTATGCAACACTTTATCTTTAGCCACAACATAAGTATTACGTTAACAAAGCAAGAACATTGTGACAATCTTGAGAGGGGCCAATTGCTGATTGACCGTGGACATAGATTGGTGAAGTGATGACTTTCTTTGGAAACCACGACGGGTGTTGGAATCACTACTGTTGCTGCCAACAGAAAGTCATCTCCGGACTTGGTGCAGCTCAGTAGTATTGCTAATCTGACTAGCACTGAGAGACAACATAGGAAATGCCGAAGAACATAGATGGCTCACCAATGTTCATGGACTTCTTGAATGTGCAAAGAATCCCGAGGCAATAAGACCAAGCAAGCTGTAAAAAGTCAAAGACAAAATCCATGCAAATATGCTCTCCTCCTGATGCAAAGCTTGCTTTGCACCATGCAAGCCTGCTTTGAATCTGACATAATTCTATTGTTTGAAGCCCCCAGCAGGCAGTGGAGCTCCGTTTGAAGGTGACGAGTTGAAAGTGATTGTTCTTCTGCCTGCAATCGAGCGAGGAGGAGTTGATACCTCAGAGGAGTGGAAGTTGTTCATTCCCTGATTTTCCTTTGTGCGGGAAAACAGCCTGGCTGGTCGCAAGATTAAGACAGCCAGCAGGCATTCTCTGTCATCAGAAATCTTCATCAAAACCAAGTGCCTCCTTCATTCATGCTGGATGAATGCAAAAGTTATCAAGAAGGTCCCTACTAACTAAAGATTTTCAGCAGGCAGCCAGATGGTGCTGGAAAGAATAACACTCTCAAGCCAAGCTACATTAGCAACCTGGAGGTGTGTTCACAAACTCTACTGTTACAATTGATGAAGCCGTATCCATGGAAAACATTGAACAGGAAGCTTAGGCTTGAGAACTCCTAGACAACAACATGATTGGCATGCTAATCATTCAATTTG
This sequence comes from Fragilaria crotonensis, assembly GCA_022925895.1. Classification (NCBI taxonomy): domain Eukaryota; phylum Bacillariophyta; class Fragilariophyceae; order Fragilariales; family Fragilariaceae; genus Fragilaria; species Fragilaria crotonensis. Next base: position 254,154 of record JAKSYS010000009.1, read on the forward strand.
ATAATTTGATTGCTGATGAAGAACTCGCAGCATTGCTTGGAATTGATTGCTGATGAGGAATTGGACTTGTTGGTTGAAGTGTTGCTTTTACTAATTCTGAGCAAAAATAATTACCCAGATTTAAGGTAGAGGTAAAGTGAATGCCTCTGCTAAAGGTAAAGTTAAGGGCAAGCATTTATAAAAGGGTAAGGTAAGTTAAAGGTAATGCCTCTGCATTTCATTTTCAAAAGGAAGGTTAAGATAAAGATAAACTGCTTCACCTTTTCCATTCCCCTGCCGAGGCCTGTTATGAAATTTTGGCTTGACCGCGTCGTTCATATTAGGGGTACATCGCATCGCGCCTTTTGAAGCGAGTCCTCTAATAATGCCGAGCTGCAAGTTCTTTGAATATATATTCTGTTTGTTGACCCATGACCTGTTGACATAGGAAAAAACGCGGGAAACAAGGGACACACGACACCCTGACGCACCTCGTATGGTTGTTCGCCGAACAAAGTGCCAGCTGGAATTCTCAAACACGGCGTTTTTCGTCACTGCGATCGGAACATGCCACTGCCATCCCCATCACATCCGGCCGCATCTTGGTGAGAGAGGAGAGTGACAGAATTCCTGGATCAAGTACAGTACTGTGTAGACTGAATATTAATTCCGCTGTAACAGTAGCAAATTCACTCATATGTTTTCCTCCTCGTGACGCCAGGGTGGAGGCCGTTTCACGTTTCACCCGTCACAAAAAACACTCAACATCCTTCATCGATCAATTACACGTACCATGTCATCGTTGTCGACCTCTTCTGTTCTGCCTTTGCCGTCACTGTTTCTGTTGTTGCTTCTCCCGCTCGTCATCTCTGGCTTTGTTGTGTCAAGTAATCATCAATATCCATTATCACAACAACTGCAGCAGCAGCAACAACAACTACATCAACAACAACAACTACAAGCGAGAATTGCGATTGCCAAGAGTCGGAAACATGACATAGAAGGCAAGACTGCAAAACGGCGACAAGAACCACCATCTGATCCTGTATCACGATGCGATACTAAAGGTGAAATTCAGCGGGATCATGAATGGGATGAGTCGTACCAACAACTCAAAGCAGTTTACAATCGTCACGAGCCCAGTCGACTCCACCCGACGACGACAACAACAACATGCACAACAACAACAAACAAGGACCTATTCGAATGGTGTAAAATTCAAGCACATTTGGCCTCGACTGGAAGATTAACGCAAGTTCGTCTCTCGAGACTTGTAGAAATTGGATTCTGGAACGATGAGCTTCCTGCGCAACCATGGGATCACTGGTATAGTCAACTGATGGACTTCTACTTACAACACGGTCATTCGAATGTACATTGTACATCGGAAACCTATCTGTTAGCTCAGTGGGGACAATTGCAGAGGACATCAGCCTTGCTCTCAATCCGCCAAAAACGATTATTGTGGAGTATCAATTTTGTCTTTGATGCCGAACAAGCTGAATTCGAAACTCAATATCAACGATTACTGGAACTTGAAACGAAGGAACCCATTCTGTCGGTTCGGCAATGGAAGAAACTTCAAAGAAGTTATTCCAAACCAGACAATGCCGTCATGACTGCTGCCTCGTCTACAACGTCAGATGCCTTTGTCTCTGACACCTTGTGGAAACTTGGCGCAGCTCATGAGGAGTGCAACAACATGAGCAAAGTGGTCATACAAGACTGCATTGGACCGCCACATCTTAGTTCAATTGCCACATCTAGAATTTTGTAATCTTTTCTCATACCTAGTTCTTGTCAACAACGTCGTAAGCCTAAATGTGACGTGACTCTACCAAAGGCTCGCGCTCGAAGAACCGCGACCGACTTCTCATCCAACAAACAGTGCGTGATCATATGTATAGATTTATAATGATTAGACACTGGCTCTCTCTCTCTTCCTCACGCGGCCAAATTTCTTCTGATAAGATCCTGGCATGTCGTGCGAGCCCTCATTCCATATTCCCACTTCTCTCCTCCGTTCCTTTGTGAGTCCTCTCTCACCTTTTGTTCCCAATCCTCTCCTAGGATTGTCCGTTTCTTGGGCTGGTTGGCGTCGCCGTGCGACGAAGGACACGGAATCCTCGTTTCTTCTGCTCATCGGTATTTGTTGGTGTGCTCGATTTGGCTCCAGCACCTGACTGTGAAGCAGGAATTGCTACAGAGTATATTCCCATGTCAATGCTAGACAGTTTGTCTGCGAATCTCGACAGCAACGAGAGCGGATCCTTGGTTTTCTTCATATTTGCCTTCAAGTCCTTTCCCAAATTGGCCATGGAGGCAATGGAGGCCTCGAGAGCCAGCACTCGTTCCGTCATGGCAGCCAACTTGGCTTCAACGGCGCTGTTCTCTTCACTTGATACCTTGATCTTGTCTTGCTCCAGCTTGAATTTTTCCAATACCTTGATGACAGGCTCCATCTTGAGATTATCGACAGCACGAGCTTCGGCAAGCGGAGTGTATCCAAAACCGTTCTTGACATTGATGGATTCTGGATACGTCGACAACAGCACATTGACGACACTGGCATTGGCTCCATTCTGACACGCATAATGAATTGGGAGCTTCTCTTGATCATCCTTTATTTGTGCCGCTCGGGGGTACACTCGCAACAGTGTTCGAATGACACGCTCGGATGCGTTCTTGCGACATGCGTGATGAAGAGGAAGACGTCCTGATCGTCCTTGCTTTGTGCTCCTTGGGCGAGGCCTTTAGTAGTGCATCAATGACCCCTCAGCAGCCCCTTGGAACATGCGTGGTGAATGGGAGACGACCCTCGTCGTCCTTGGACATGGCACTCTTGGGAAACTGGTCAAAGAGCATCAACGACGCCCTGCGGAGCACTTCAAACTTGCGTAGTGGAGGGGTAGACGGCCCTCGTCATCTTTGCATTGGGCACCCTTTGGATGTGCGACGAGAAGAGTGTTAATCACTGCTTCCGATGCACCATAAAAGCAGGCACAATGCAATGGCAGCCATCCATCCTGGTCACGACTCCTCGCTCCCTCAATGTTTGCAGCCACCAAGGTTTCAATTAAGGATTCTGGTGGAGAAAGGACACACGCCTTGTGCAACGGCAAGAAACGTAGATTGCCATTAAACCCCTTGGTTACGATCCAAGTGTTGGCCTCGTCGGGGAACGAGTGTGTTCGAGCCGCCGCTGCGGGCCAATCTTTCTTGAGGATTAAACGGAAAAGGATCGTCCTGTTCTCGTAGTCCACTTCTGGTGCGCTTTGCGCTTCAGTTCCTTGATTAGTCTTGATGATACTATGTCCGGAACGGAATGGCATTCCTTTGGAAACTTCTTGCTGGAATCTCTTCATGGCGACAATGACAGCCTCCTTGTTTTGGGAGGCCGAGGTCTCAACCAATGCGAGAGGGACGCGGCCCTTTCGGTCTTTGACATTAATGGACTCTGGGAATGCATTCAACAGAGTCAACACCACCCCTTTGGATGCACCGTTTCGGCAAGCGAGGTGAACAGGCAACATGCCTTGGTCGTCTTTCATCTGAGGACCATCTGGGTACGCAGCAATCAACGTCTCAATCAATGCAAGCGGAGAACGGAAGATGCATGTCGCATGTAGGGGGAGAAGACGCCACCTAATCTTTGTCGATTGATGCTCTTTGCGAGAAATCCAAGTTCGAGCTTGCTGAGGATCTCGCTCAAGGATCGCCATAGCGCCATCCCAGTCCTTGCCTTCGATGCGTTTGTACAACTCGGTTGACCCCGTATCGTAGTCGACTTCGGGCTCATCGTGATGGAGAGTGGTACCACCAAGCGACACGAGACCGGATCCTTGCCGTGCTAGAGTTACTCCGCCGACACTAGCACCTGAGTTGTTTTGGAAGCCATCTCCGAACTCTGAGTTCACTTGACGAAACGCGAGTGGATGCTTCGGAGGAAGGGTGGTTGTTGGTTGATTCCCCATTGTGCAAAGGGACATTCTTTATCAATGCGCACATACGGTGAACTGTGCACCTTTGGCCTTGTCGGGGATGTTTAGCGATGGTGAGCGACAGACAAAGTCGTGAGCGGGATCCTATCGCCAGTACGGCCAGTTCTTGAGTTTCCTTTACAAGAGCCATGCCAGAAATAATGTGAGCGAAAATTGGCGAGACATACTTATACATGTATACGTATCCATATGTTGTATAGGCTATGCGGCATGAAATATATTGTGATATAATGTATATAGCGCCAATTGATCATAGAGTTTATCCTTTATAAATGATATGTTCCTTAATATATCTATTTATTTATTAAAGGTTCTTGAAGCCGATACACATACATGGAAAATGTCTTTGTATGACAAGTTAAGTGAATTTGTCATCGTGTATCGAGAATCGAGAGTGCGTTGAAGCTTGAAACGCGCAACATCACAAAATGCACACAGGAGAAATATCGTACTGGTTACTGGTACAGCTGTACCTTTCGCTCAGGAGTTGATTGACTGCCAGAAGCTTGTCGCTTGGCAAGGGCATCGTCCCATGCACAGTACAGACAGTACAGTGCTTTCAGTTCGCCGTTGGCTCAGAAGGTACCGTTACCGTAGTACTAATACATGACGGCACAGTTACACAAACGAAGATGGAGGTGCATCACATTACCACCTCATCGGAGTGCATGTCCTTACATGGAGTAAGTTACATTACCACCTTATCGGAATACATGTCCTTATATGGAGTAAGTTATATTATCACATTATCGGAGTACATGTCCTTATTCCTTAAACATCAACCCCCAGCGGCTCGGAGTACAAGTATCCAAGAACTCAAGTATTTCCCAGATGACCTATCATGCCCATAACGACACAAAACACCAGCTAACCAGTGAGGCGAACTTGAGGGCGTTATCCGATTGTTAACATAACCTCTTGTAGCACAAAAGGGTTTCTAAGCATACCCTCCAGGATGGCGAAAGATAGTGAAAATCAAAACTAGAATGAGAATAGTTTTGACTTTTTGTGTCCAATAGCTGAAAGGCTTGGCTCACAGCCTTTCACAATCATGATTGGAGGACCGCACATCAGAGTGTAGCAGTCATCGGCAGGCGGGTGCAAATATTCCTCAAACAGCGCCCTGTCTACAAAGCCAGTGGAATATTTCCAATCTTTGGCCCACGAGTCGGAGAGAATGTAGTGCACCATGAACTTCTTTGGAAATTCTGCGGCCCACTCGTCCAGAGTTGATCTCATCAACAGATCATTTTCCTCTCGGCATGCAAAGATCAGTGACATTTCAGTTGAATCTGATGAATTTCGAAGTACCTCGGCGGCAATTTGCATAACCGGAGTAATACCGGTTCCACCTGCAATCATGTTGAACTTGGTAGCGAAGCACTCTTCGCCATCAATGAAGAACTTTCCATTGGCAATGTATTCGAATTCACCAACTGGCCCTCGAACCTCAAGGGTGTCGCCAATCTTCAACGAATCCAGGTATTGACTCATCTTACCCCCTTCTGGGAAACGATCACAAGGCTTGTACGCCTTGATGACAAATTTAACACATCCCACATCATAATTCGAAGAGATGGGTGTGTATCTTCTGAGGACCGTCTCGCCATTGATCTTGGCTGACAAGAACATGTGCTTTCCAGTTGGGAGGCCAAGTATGTGTTGCGGAGTTGGAAGGGCAAAGTCCAACATGATAGAATCGTGCGACAGGACAATCTTGTTTTGCAATGTTACGATAGTCTTGACTTTTGGATTGAGAGCCAGCTTGTTTCCTTTGGCATCGACCAATTCAGTAACTTCCTTCGGTTTGCTGACTAGGGAAGCCTTATCAAGGTCTCCGATGTAGTATTTCTCAAGCATTTTCGTGGCTTTTGTGGAATGAATAGCAACGAAATCCTCAGTGGCGTCAGCACCAGCATTGATGATAATAGAGTCAATCCCACCAGGATGGAGCTCAAGGTATTCAGTGCAGTCATACACTTTGTTGTTGACAATAATCCAGACGTCGTCTTCTGTGTTGTGCTTCTCAACTTCGGCAAGCGTGAATTTCTTACCGGAAACTGCCTTTGGAGCGGCAGCAGGTGGTGCCTCTTGCACCTCTCCTTGAACCTCCAAGAGCTTTCCGAAACCGGCAGACTCTGGCTTACCGGCAGCCGTTGTCATCCAGCCTCCGGTTTGCTGACCCGGCTGGGTAGGATGCTCGAAGCGGAAGACATGCTCTCCGGTGGCGGTCTTGTCCATGTGGACTTTCACTCGGAAGACTTGGTTGTTGCCCATTCCCATGAGATTCCAGGTCACGTTATTCGGCTGCACATTGTTAGATTCGTCCCAGGCTCTGCACCATAACTCCTTGCATCCAACGAGATCGGCGACTTTAAGCTTGTAGGACCACCAGTTCCAGCACCAGTACATACCGTAGTCAGTTGGCTTCTCCTTCCGCTCAAGTTGGGCGAGTTCCCAATGAATACCGGCATCAGTGGAGATTTCAACGCGAGTAATCTGGCGTCCTCCGCCCGTGTAGGCATATCCCGCAACTTCGTACTCCTTGTCAATGTTCTTGGCGATGGAGAGTGTCTCGTTGTGGTCAGGTGATGCAATGGCCGAGTTGATGTTCAGCTCGTTGAAAATGTATTCTGGCTTGTACCACCATTGTCCAGAGAGAGACTCTTCAGCTGTTATCTGAGGAGGGAGGATGCGATTGTCGTGGTAATGGTAGTGATTTTTCGTCTCATGAGGGATGACGTTGATGTGTTTAAGCCACTTTATCATGCGACCTCCGATGTAGCCTGGAATGATGAGGCGGACTGGAAATCCATGATCAGGTTGGAGCAGTTCTCCGTTAGCCTGATACGCGACGATGATATCGTAGGCAGGGTTCATGGCTCGTGCAAGAGGGACGGAAGTTCCGTACTTGACAAGCTTTCCCCATTGTTCATCGGGGAATGGGCCTGGTCCAACCTTGTTCGGAAGATCCTCGACGCCGATGAATTCAACGTGCTTCCCAGCCATGTTCTTTTCGGAGACACCTACCTTGATTAGCAGGTCTCTGAGCATGACCCCCTTCCAAACATTTGTGGAGACACCTGATGGACCCCAGTTGAAGCCAATGGTCTGACGGATCATATTTTGCTCCTTACGTCGGTTTCCGGCACACACCAGCGTGACTGGCAATTCGCGAGGCTCCATTGCCACCAACTCATCCATGGTGAACTCGAGTGGATGTGGGACACACGATCCTCCGACACATACTGTGTGTTCCTCCCACTTGAGGGCCGGACATGCGCCGTGATTGCGAACGTAGTGAAGACTTGAGGGAGTGATGAAACGAGTCTGGTTGAGAATGTAGAGTGGTGGTTCAACGTTGAAGGGATGGCGACCAGTCAAACGCACGAGACGTCCATCACGTGGAACCCAGTCGTCGGGAGTACCAACATCGCGGTAGTCAGGATATTCCTGAAGATCAAACATTGTCATCGCCGCTGCAACTTTCTCTGGAGGAGGAGTTTCTTCTTCGGCATTGATGAAAGGAACAGGGATGGCTCTTGGGTAAGGTCCATACAGTTCCTCGCATGTCGGTGTAGGTGACGGTTCTGAATCAATGATCTTCATAGAGGCTTCGGGTTTTGGAACCATTTGTTTAGGTTTTGTATTGATGCAAGGAAGGAAGGAAGGATGAGGTCAATCTTTAATGGTTTATAATTTAATGAATAGTTGGAGAGAAGAATTAAAAGTCCAACAAAGTGAGAAGTTGGTGTTGACCAAACTTTAACGATATTGTATTAATTACATTGTGATGCGTGATGATTGCCTCCGTCGGAATGACAATGTTGAAAACTTCCTGCAGATTGTAGATACACGTCCCTCGTCAGGGATTTTGACATACCGAATGCCAAGAAATACAATATGGTACGAAAACTGGAGTACTGGAAGAAGTAGCCAAGACAGAGGCGTTCGCTCTATGGTGTCAGGCCCTTCCTTTTGTTTCCGAGATTCGAGGAATTCACACATGCCAGGGTCAAGCGAGGGTCAAGCGAAGTACGGTAGTTACTACAAGTACCTGGTACTCTTAGAGTATTCAGCCAGTACTTGCTCAATGTAACCCGAATTCACAAACACCCAGACTACTACTGGTACTTGTACCTCGGACTATCGAGCTCATGTAGATGTATATACTGTTCTGCGTCACGTCTACAGATGTAAACATGTTTCGAAACTTCTCATTTTTTTCCACGTGATGATTCATTCGACATGTGTTTGTCTTAAATAGAATGAAAGGCCACCAAATAGGGCTATTGTACGGGGGAAAGAATTCGGTATTCATTGTTCTTGAACTACAACATAATGTACTCCCCTATAGTAACTATTGGAAAGGGCCAGCATTTTCATACGATGGGTCACTGTCGTTAGGTCCTATGTCAGCAGGAGCATCAACTTTTGCCACACCAGAATATAACGAAAACACTGACAATGCCGGCAGTTTTGCAGGTGATGGAATTCAGTCGGTATGTACATATGTTGTACGGTAGATTCCTCCATCAAACGGCTGCCTCGCTCTCTACCAAACCATTTCCTGGTCTTCCAGTACTTGTACTCCTGTTATACGCCATTGAGTATTCATACCAAACCTGCATGTATGAGTATTTTACCATTATTAGTCGTCTGTTCGGATCCAATTCGAATGTAATGAAATGACGTCAAGAATTACGTCACACGAATAAATCTGCTTGAGGGCCCCATAGACCATAGACCTAGCTAGTGCAAGTAGCTAGTGCAAGTGACACATGTCGATCGGGGAAATTACGTAATCTTAGTTACATGCCTTTCCCTACACGCAGCCCCGAAGACTTGAATATAGTTGTATGATAGTAGTAGCAATGAAGGCAATGGGAATGATAAACATCGTAACAGCATTCTACCTGGCATTTTCATAGGTCAAACACGAACACTTACAACTGTAAGGACTAGGAGTGGTAATGGTGGCACTGCTGGAAAAGGTTGTAACCTTGTGCTCTATCTAATTATTTTCATAGTTATGTTCAGTTCTCCTGTTGTGTATGTAAAGGGAGAAAAGGTTGCTTCATGTTCAGAGATAAGTTCAAACATCCGCCGGTGTTATATACAGGGGGTGGGGATGCTGATAGCATTCAATTCGGATTGGCGCAGACGAGGCTTTGTACAAAGTCTGTTTGCCATTGATTCTGAGCGGATGAGCGAGGTTGTTGTGCGCGTGTGCGCCGGTATGGAAATATACATCAATATACAGGCTCAGGCTTCTGGGATTCGTACAAATGTGAAGATGGTTCCACGGTGACCTCGAACGATGCGAAGGCAATCATCCAAGTAAATCACATCGACGTAGGCGATGCCGTGTCCACCAAGGGGTCGGGTGAATTCAAAGTCCATGGAGTTGTCCTCGTTGGCTTCGACAGGTGCTTGAGCTCCCATCAACAACGAGGCTGCGAGGAGACGTAGCTTCTCTCCCAAATTTCGTTGAGGCAGTGGCCCGCTGTTGAATAGGCGTTCCCATTCTTTCTGGTCGGTGATATCGTCGTTGGGTTCAATGCGACCGCCGGTGAAGAATATGGAGAGGCGATTCGGGACTTTGGGGTCAGGAATAACGTATCCATAGGTAGTCATGATACCCTTGATGGGGCGGCGAACATTCTTGTTAGGAGCGTCTGGGAAATCAGCGAGATTTGGTTCAATTGTGAAGGCGGTCACAATACTGGAAGAGAAAAGGAAGCAGGTGAGCGATGGAACACATCGAATGGAGTCGCATGCGTCACGGCGGAACTTACTCGTACTTGCGCAAAATGGATTGTCCACTTCCAATCTCCTCTCGCAAACTCTTTGGACATCTTTCCATCAGATCCATTCGCTCCTCTGGAGTGACCACTTTGACTGGATTGAAGTTACCTTGCAATGAGCAGACGAGTTGGGTTGGAAGAAACATATCAAAGGACATACGCCCCAGAGTATACATTGGATCGCCGTCAGGGGTTTCACCCAAGCATCCGAAATAGCTAGCTTTGGTTAGAGTCATCCACAGACCCTCAATGCTTCTCACACCAGTCTTGTTTGCGTAGATTCCTTCGGGATCACATGCATCCCAACCAGTCTCTGCATAATGGCGCACTAGAGGAATCAACGCGTCCAGAATTCCTTTGTCTCCACGTCTCCACCAGAAACGGCCAGGGCATGTAAGAGAACATCCTTTGCTTGTTCCAGTGCCGGGACTTGCTTTGGACGAATCACAGTAGGGATTGATCCGGCGAAGCATTCAAACGGCATGTCATCCAAATCCAAAGCAACAGGGCTGTAGTCGTCCGAAGGAAGGGTCAACGGCGAGCTAGGTGAATCCAGTTGCGAAGCGAAGACACTCGGTGGAGTGGTTCCGTAAGACAGTTCAACGTTTCCAGGACGCATGGCGATAGGACGGATAATGGCCAAGCCCTGAGGTACGCGAATCTGAGGTGAACAAGATGAACATGATCCATCACTCAGAGAAGGGTTTTGAGCTGCACGGCGCATAGCATCAATAGCAACGACCCATTGATCATCATCGAGCGGCATTGTATGACCTTCCTCTTCTTGCTGCACCCATCGACGGTGCCATTCGGCGGCTTGACTGACTGCATGATCTGTAGCAGATTCGGTGAATCCAGCCTCTCGGCACTCATTGTCAAACTTTCCCCTTTCAGCAAACGTTACTGTAGCAGCAAAAGTAGCCGTAGCCTTGACAGCACGGGGTCGGATGATATGAGTTGTAGGAGTAGCAGTTCGTAACGCTTCCGCCATTTTCAATTGCAAGAAATGAAATGACAGCCCTGAATGTTTTCGGAGAGTTTCGAGGTTTGAATAAAGTACAGTAACTGGTACCGATAATGGTAGCTTGTTATACTCAGTACAGTCGTCGTGTGAAAATCAAACGAAGGAGGAATTTGCAATACCGTATTCTCCGGAGTAATTATGAGATGTTGATACAATGCTGTCAGTTGTTGCTTGTCTCTTAATGAAGGCAAGTCAATGTCCCTTTCATACAACTATCAACGAAATAAGGTGGGATGCAAAGAACTACAACAGTGACAATGGGGCCACCTTTCCTTTCGTTTGTGGTGGGATGTGGGGTGACACTCGCCGTGATCGAAGATGAGATAAATGTGTGTGATGTTTGTTTGACTTCATTATTTTGCTTGGACGGAGCTTAAAGTGTCTATCTTGAAAGTGCGTAATTCCTGCATATCTTCCCGATAGATGTCCGACGGATGTCGTCATTCTGATAATCATCACTGAAAGTTGTGTTTGGGTTCGCAACTCGGGGTTCTCGTCCAAAAGCACCGAATTGCCCTCCCGATTCTAAGAACCGTGCTTTTAGGATGCTGCACAGGTCTGGAGCCGTCTGTTCACTGGGAAACCTAGTACGTACGTCAAACTCGAGAGACCCCCACCCTTCTTGTGGCTCTCGTTGGCTTGGAAGCTACGAGGCCGAAAGACCCCACAGATCGCTGCGACGTATGAAAATAGGTTGCGATGTCTCTTTAACAAAACTTCTTGGTTGTGATGCCTTTGCCCATGAATCCACCTCATTTATGGTACCTACTGGGGAATCACGAGTCAAGTGTTACGTGGGGATCCGTGAAGCTTTATAAGGTAGGCATTCATAAAAGACCCAGTTTACGTGGCTTCTACGTTGGAACTTCAATTTCGAGCTGGTTTACGGATGTCTCTATGGGAGTCATCTGGGTTGTGACTCAAGTCCCTGCTTATCAACTGTGGTCTCCAGTCTCCAGTCCCCAGTCCGCAGTACATTAATAGCAGTACCGGTACAAGTACGGATGGGACCCCCTTTGGTCCCTTTTTTATGAATATGGCATAGTGGCATAGTGCATAGTGGGCAAGTGGGCACTGCCGTATACAGACCACTCGAGGACAATTATGTATGCGGATGCAGAATTCTTACCAGGTACTAATCTTCGTTACGTTCCAGGTTTTTCTATCAAAGCTATGACCTACAGAGACGGGAATTTCTGAAAATATCAAACCCATGGGTACCCACGTAAAGCTACGCTCACGGAAGTACCAGCCCAAACCCACCCAGAACCCATACGATCTACCAAGACCTACCCAAACCCACCCAAACCCAGTAGTTAGTACTGGACTAGATGGCTCTACTACTACCGGTAGCAAACATCTACAGTCATTTTTTGCTATGATTTGCCGGCCCACCCAGACCCACCCATGAAATCCTGAGCTCACCCAAAACCCACCCTTAACCCAATGGGTTTGGGTGGGCCGTGGGTTTGGGTGGGCTGGGTTTGAAATTCCCGTCTCTGATGACCTATGACATCGCGAATTGGGACTTCTGGGAATCCAGAATGGATTCTCACCCAATTCTTATGATCGACGATTCAATTTCTATATGTCGTTCAGTATAGAGTGTATAGAAAGATTTCAGAACATTTTAAGATTCACTTCGAGATAGGCTCCTCCGAGGTCTGGGTGTCAACTTACAACTTACCCGTGTGTCCCTATACTCCGAAGTTTTACACGAATACATTAGGTCTCATGTTTCTTCCTCGACTAAGATGATAATCCTTCGTTCTACAGTCGCTGCGTTCGTGCTTGCCGCGGCCACCGCCCAAACTGCCGGATGTGGAACTTCAGGTTTCAGAGTTGGTGGATCATCAACCGTCTACCCAGTTGCCGTCGCATGGGGTAGGGGTTACGCTACGAAGTGCGGCAAAGCAACCACGATCGGTGAGGATGTCAGTTTATTGCCGGCCACGAGTAACGATAATGTTGTGGTCGTTGGTGGTGGGTCTGGCGATGGCGCTTCCGGAGTTTGCGGTGGTTCTGTTGAAATTGGCAACATGTCTCGAGAATGGAGGACTACCGAGGCAACTGCCGATGATGCCTGGAACTACAAGTGCGTGGCCGCCGGAAACCGTTTGGTCACTCGCGTCGACGTTGGGATCGATGGCGTTTCCGTCGTTGTCAAGAGAGGAGGGACTGGAAGTACGTGCATCGGCTTTCTCAAGGGCTTGACACCGGATCAGCTCCGTTTCATGTACTCCAGCCTCACCACACAGCAGCTCATTCAGGCAGGATGGTCGGCAAGTTCCCTTGCTCTTGGAAAAGGAGGAGACCAACCTTTGTGGAGCAATCTTCACAGAAGCTGCGAGGACAAGGAATTCAATTTATCAGGACCGGATGAGTCGAACTCAGGAACATCTGATTTCTTCAAGGAGAAGATTTTGAAAGATACTGCTGAGCTGTTCGATAACAGTGGAGCTCTTGGTTACAAGGGATTTGTCAGTGATGGAGACACATTGAATTACGTCAAAAACAATGATGCCGCCATTGGTTTCTTCGGTTACGCATACTATTTCAGTAATTCTGGAGCTATCCTTGCTGCGCCGATTAAAAACAGATTTGGCGTGTATGTGTCGCCGACGAAGGCAACGATCCTCAGTAATGAGTACAACCCTCTTACTCGCAGGATCTACATGAACGTGAACAAAGCCAGCTTGGGACAGACCTTGCCTTTCTTGGAATATGGATATTCCCCTGCTGGTGACACTCTTATGGTCAATACTGGATATGACCCAGTCCCAGCTGCTGACCAAATTCTCATGCTTTCCAGAATCGGAAGTACAAGTGGGATTAAAATCGCCGATATTGAGTGTGATAGGTATGGCTCAAATGGCGTTGTGAGAGTTGGCACTGGAAGTGGGCTTCAAACTTCACGATTCCACGTCTGGAGTCTATTCTACACAGCGAAGTGCCCTAAAGTGGATGTCGTCCTCAGCAGCATCGCTACATCGGCCAATGCACAGGCTCTATCGCGCACTTGCGCCACAGGCACGAACTCTTTAGAGATCGGAGTTACCAGTGCACGCGCTGACAAGTCCGTTTACAAGGTTACGAATACTAATAAGCCTTACATCTTGTCTTGTCCATCACCTTCTGTCAAGGAACTCATTGAGCTGGTCGTCCCTGGAGTTTTCGCGTATGCGAATATGGCAGTTGCCGTCTTTCCCATCAGTCGCGGTTTCCTTCGATTCTGCCTGAGCCCTCAGGGTACTACCCTTCTTACCAAGCTCTCCTCACCCCGAATACGCCTGCGGTCAACAACGATATGCTCACAACCGCCTCCTTCTACGGACTGTTTTTCGGGCAGCAACACCGCCGAAGTGCAGGGCAGAGGAGAAGTTGCTGAGAGACCTCGCCATCGGGGACATGGTCAAGGTTTCAGGAGGCAAGTTCTCGGAGATCTATTCCTTTGGTCACTACGAGCATGATGTTGAGGCTTCTTTTCTTTCTATTGATGCCGGGCTTGAGAAGCCTCTCGTTCTCAGTGGCCACCACATGGTTTTCGTCAACAACAAAGCCGTCGCTGCGTCAACGTTAGCGGTTGGTGACAAGCTGTCCCTTGTCGGTGGGTTTGCAACGGTGAAGATGATCAAGGCTGTCACTGACGTTGGGGTTTTCGCTCCCTTCACCAAGGACGGAACGATCGTTGTCAACTCTGTTGTTGCCTCATCTTATGTCAACCTCAAAAACGAGGATTCGCTTCTCATCGGAGGCATCTTTGCCTTCGACCTTCACTGGCTTGTTCACCTGTCCCAAGCCCCACACCGTCTGCTTGTGTGCGAGATCAGCCCCTCTTTCTGTGCTTCCGAGACTTACAATAAGGGGGTATCCGTGTGGGTTGAAACGCCGCTCGCCGTCTCGCTCTGGCTGATCAAGCAGAACCCTGTTGTCATGACTGCTATCTTCATCCCAGCGTTCTCTGTCGTTTTCCTTGCCGCTGCGGTTGAAGCTCTTATCTCCAGTCCGGCACTCCTCTTGATCTTGGTTGCAACTGCATTTATCATGCCGTCCAAAACGAAGAAGTCCGCCTAAAATCGGATTAGTTACATCTTAAGTGAAGTGTTACTACGTAAAACGTCTTGCGCATAATCAAGTTACAATAACGAGACGTCATTAACACACACTACTTCGAGCTTATGTGAACCTCGTCGTGAAACTCTTGTCGTGCGGTATACCCCTTACTCGGCGAATTTGCTGATGTAGGCGGAAATGGAACGATGCTACTTGGGATAATGTGGACTTCACGCTGTTTGAGCTTCACTTTCGTCGACTTCGCCCCTCCCGACAAATTGCGCATATGAAATGTGTACACGATCAGCAACCATTGGGCGTTCGACGTCTCCAACAAGCTCTGATAAAGGATCCCGTGCTGTCTCTCTGTCCATGCTGCAACACGAATGTAGAAGACCAACGTCATTTTATGAGCTGTTCCGCAAACCAGGGCCGTCTCCAAGGATGGAAACAATTCCGCAAAGAAAGCCTCAAAAAGGACGACCCACATCCTTTCTGGTACTGTCTAGTGGAAGGGATTGAACAGTGGACTGCAAATCCCTCCATCATCTTCCAACCCAATCTGTCTCAATATGCACCGCACCTGCGAGAGCATATAGCGACGGCAGTGGCATCACAAAATCAAATCGGCTGGGACAATGCTCTCCGCGGCTTTCTGAGTCGAGATTGGCGAAACCTTGCCTCTCGTGACATGCACAATCCGACGACACATGCTATGGATAAAGCGGACGCTCGTCTTCGGAAAGCAATGACTAGTCTATACGACTACTCTCGCTCCACTTGGACGCATCGAAATGACCTTCTTCATACAAAAGACTCAAATGCTCTCGTCACCTCAATTCGATCCGCCACCATGGTTGAGATAAAGCACTACCATTCTCGACCGCATCTTCTGCGGTTTGATGATCGGCATTTATGTGAGAGATCTCTCACTAAACTCTTGGACGGCAGTGCCGCGACACAACGAAGATGGCTTCGAATGGTCAAAAAATCAATTGGCGTAGCCACGCACCAGGGGACTTCTCAGACAACGATCACATCATTTTTTGCACGAAAACCATAATACGGGGAAAGGACGCTGAAAAAACA
Source organism: Fragilaria crotonensis (assembly GCA_022925895.1). Classification (NCBI taxonomy): domain Eukaryota; phylum Bacillariophyta; class Fragilariophyceae; order Fragilariales; family Fragilariaceae; genus Fragilaria; species Fragilaria crotonensis. The sequence goes on from JAKSYS010000009.1 coordinate 270,107, forward strand.
AAGATCTCGCGGATAACCGCCGGATCGGGGTACGCGCTATGTTCTACCGGGCATGGACGGTGATAACCCTATAATTAGTTTTTATATATGATGTAGGGAAACACACAAGATTTGATCGCGAAGCGACTGGATGGCTGTTAGCCTCGAGGGTACTCGCTGCACCAGAAGGCTTGATTGACCTACGACTTGTAGAGTTGGGAGGCTGTCCATCGACAGCACCGAGCCTCCAATTGACCCGCTGGCCGTTTTCATAAAGTTCGTCCAGGAACCGGGCGAAGGAGCCGTTCGCCATACGCTCTTTTGGCTCGCTGGAAAAGCTCGTATGCTGTCATGGCGTCTTCCACACTATCGTGAACTTCCCGCTGCATGTCCCCCCCCAAAACGTAATTGACCAAGAAGCGCAAAAAATATATCCATGTCGATCCTTGTGATACAGCTCAACTGTGTCGATGATCTGATGGGGTGGAACAAAGAGATTGGCAGTCAAGAAGTCGGTGGATAAACCGTGACCCCAAAAATATGCATCTTCGCTCGAGTAGCGATCGCATCTTCAGACATGCAGTACGCGCTGGTACCAAATGATGTGGACTTGTTTTGGGGTCCAAATCGCCCGGTCGAATGCCGCTGAAGCGTGTCAGACAGTCCACCACCCGGCTCCATTGGGAGCACATGGTCGTCGAATCAAACGCTGTTGGACCGGCAGTCAACGACAGAAACTCTGGCAAGTGCATGACGAGTCTCGTTAAAGATAATCTTGTCGCCAGAGTCGCCGATAACAATTTTCTCCTCTTGAACAGAAACGAACTCGGCATCCAGGGCGACAATATCTCCTTCGCCAGGCAGGTCTGCGATGGAAGTCCTAAAGTGTCAGCAACCTAGAGAATGAACAAAAGATTCACTAAGAACTTACCACTAAAGCTCTTTAAAGCATACTTTGAGGGGTGGCCAGAAGACAAAGCCTTGGATTGCATCACGCTCATGATATCTTGGCATGTTGGTGCGACATGCATCGCGTTGACTCTAGGATTGACTCTTGCGTTCTCAGCAATTGATCGATACACCAGTATGCATGGCTCCCTGACGCCAACATGGAACGACCGTGCGTCTTCCACAGAGGTGGGCATGACAACATACCCATGGAACAGCACCCACTCAGGTTGGTTTGGAATCACTTTGCGAACATGTTTTAATCGTTCAATTCGACTATATTATGTTTTCTCTTTATCATATCCTACTATATTATAAATTAATTGTGTGCGTGTGTGAGTGCGTGCGTCCGTCTGTTACGGAGTATGACCACTCTGGGGTACTGGATCAAATGAATACTGTCTCATACTCGGAGCATAAATGTCATACATGCATACTGGAGTACTCCGTAAGAGATGTCGGTAAGATTTGCATATACGTAGTTGCGTCAGTGCGTGCGTCTGTTACGGAGTATGACCACTCTGGGGTACTGCACTACTTGCGTATAGTACTGAACTGTACAAACAGTACACACAACCGTGCACAACCCATACCGTACACGCCGTATTCCAGAAGTCCGACCAATTGGGAGGTACCCACTAGTATAATTTATTGGAGTTCTGTATAAAAGGTACCAAGGCTTACCTCGTGAGGGTCGAGGGTGAAACCAGCCATATGTTGTTTACGACGTACTCCGTATATGTTAGAGGGTTACTGGTTACGATGTCTACCGGTACCGCATCCTCTTTTCGTACTGTACTGTGGTACTCCAGTAGTTTAGTTGTTGTAGCACTCGGACTGGTTGGGTGTCTACTGTATACCACCTACCGGTACTCTGATCTACAGTATAGTCGGAGTACATGCAACAAATGGTTTGATTTTGAAAATCCCGCCTTCATTTTTTGGTCGAGTTTGAAAATCGTGGTTGACATTGTTATTTTGGCAGGAAAGGGCTGTTCTCGTGTGTTGACCATGCCGATTGTCAATCCCTACGCCAAGACGAAGGCGCCTCCTTCTACAGCGGTTGCACATCATGGTTCACAGACGACTCAACCGCAGCAGTCATCATCACCACCGTCTGGATCATCCGTCGTTGTCACAGTCACACCATCATCAGGAAAGGCTCCGCCTCCGGCAGCGGCAAGGCGCAAGAAAATGTCCTTCAAGGCTCAATTGAAACAACAACTTCAAGACTTGAAACGCAAAAAGAAACTCGAGGCGGAACGCAAGCTTATGGAGGAAAGACTCAAGGAACGAGAGGCTGAGCGTCGACGTATAGAAATAGAACAGACTCGTATTCGTGAAGAAAATGAGAGAAAGAGGCAGGAAGAACGAAAGCGGAAAGAGGAAGAACGACAAGCAGAGGCGGAGAAACGCAGGAAGCGTGAGGAAGAAAAGGCCATGGCAAGAAAGGCAGCCGAAGAACAACGACTCCTTAAGGAACAGAATCAACTACAGATCGCTCGACAAGAGTTTCAAAATCGGCAACATCTCATGGTGCTGCATCATCATCAGCTGCTGCAGCAGCAACAGCAGCAACAACAGCATTTTATGCAATACGGCTTCGGACCAAGCAATATGTATCCTACTTCAGTACCTTCCTACAGCAACTTCACACCTGCAACTCAGTCGCCCAATCCGGTTTCTTACCCCTATGGCCCGCCTTCGAGCATCCCCGCAATGCCTCTGGGATCAAACATGCCTATTGAAACGCAAGCCCTTTCGCTATCGTCACAGCCCATGCCGATTCATCAACCGCAATCAGATGGGCAAGTTGCAGCCTCTCCAGGCAACCTGCCACTACACCATCCTTTTCCCCATCACCCTCTGGCATTTCTTCACCCCCCAGTTGTTACGCCTTGTCAAGTGAATTCATCGTTCTCTGGTGCTGGTATGGTCAATCGATGGAGGATGACAACGGTGCCACAAGTGCGCCGTCCGCCACCGCCGAAAATTCTTTCTGCAAACCCGCTTCAACCTCCATCTCCCTTCTCTGACGAATACGAAATCTTGCCCTATACTATAATTATTGTCAAGGAGAGCGGAAACGACGCATCGTTCGGAGTCTCGGTGGAACTCAAGACTCGAAGTGTCTTGGTGGATCGGGATGTTTGGGAATCTTTGATGACTACGCAATCCAGCAAGGTACCTGACACGACACTTTCATTGAATTCGACTGTTGCGTGCCCCCCAGCAGCGATGCCACCAATGGCTGTTGTAGATTCAGTGCCGGATACGAAAAATGGACCCAGCAGTAACGAGGCACAACTTTGTATCGCAAACCTTGATAATACGGATTCATTGGCTCCAAGGATTCTTCAAGAAGCAGAAACCCAACCTCCGATCAGCGGCGAGTCTGTTCCAGAATCGACAGTTGTGCAGAACGACGATGGGACTCAACTTTGTTGTGGCGAGCATGGCGAGAAACAAATCTCGCAGATTGTACAGCCAGAGGTGCCGCTTTCGTTGCAAGATATCGAGCCAGTGCCTGATGCAAAAGTTGGGCCCGACAGTAACGAGACACCACTTTGTTTCGAAAACATTGATGATGCGGATACATTGGCTCCAAGGATTTTTCAAGAAACAGAAACCCAACCTCCGATCAGCGGCGAGTCAGGTCCAGAGTCGACAAATGTGCAGAACGGCGACGAGAAGCAACTTTGTCTAGGCGAGCATGGCGACCAACGAACCTCGAGTACGCAGATTTCCGAGCAAGAGGTGCCGCTTCAATTGCATAATGTCGAGCCAGTCGCAGAGCCACAAGCTGGACCAAACGGCGACGAGACGCTGCCTTGTAGTCGGGAAGGTGACGACGCACTTGAAAAGAATGACATTATTGAGACTGTGACAGCTCCAAGTCAAAATGATGTCGATCCCGCTGTACCGCTTGGTGTTGTTAGCGACCCGGCCGAGACGTCCAATGATAAGATGGCGAAACGAAAGAGAAGGAAGCGTGCGTTTTTTCATGTCATGAGTGTGATGGATGCATCCAAACAGAACGCGAAGACCCAAGAGACTGATGCTGAGAAGATGCTTCAACCAGGTGATTTGATTCTGGAAATCAAAGGAGTGAAAACTTGTGGGCTTCCATTCTTCAGGGCATGCCAGCTTTTTGCTTCGTGCAATGAGCCTACATGCAAGGCAGAGGCTGACGTCAAAAATGAGGACGACACGAAGCTCATCGAATGCACTCTTCTAGTAGCAAGGCGCAAACCGCCCCCGACTCTGAAGCCCGCAACGTCTACGCAACCAAGTCCGTCAATCGAACAACCTGTACCTGTCGACGCAAAGGTGCATGTCAAGACAGCACCCGTCTCTGCTCCTGCTGGAGATTTTAGTACGGATGAACTGAGGGGCCTTGCCTTTTTAGTTGTCAGTGTTTCTGGTCATCCGGGACGACTACTGGGATACGAACCTCCCACTGAAGTATGGAAGCAATGCCTTATGGCATCGTCGGCTCTCGTTGCACGGGACCTTTCAAGCATCCAGAGAAAACTGCTTGACTTGCAAAGTTCGCTAGATTCGAACGCTGCAGCCGCCTTTGAAAAATTCTGGAAGAAGGAGTGGGAGTCGCAACACATAGATGCGCTCAAACAGAAATTCATGAACCTCTCCCAGATCTCACGCATCCGAGCGCTGCCTCGTCAGCCTCGCGGCTGCCGATGTGGAAAATCGGATCACGCTTATGTGAACAGTTCGAAATGCCTTCTGTATCATGGGCTGCGAAAGTTGAGTGGAAAGACCGAACTCGACCTCGTTCCAAGGAAGGCAACGTTGGATACTAGCTTGCGTGATTTAAGCGCCATGGAGACTGCCTTTAAGGATCGATTCGTTAAAATGAAGGAGGATCAAGACAACGAGATTGCTGAAGCGAAATTTGTAGACGAGATGGAGAAACTGCAGGCTCAAAAGCTAGGAAGGGCTGTCTTCGCACCTAGCTTTACCACAATGGTTCTCTGCGCCGTGGCATCCATCGGTCACAAATTCAAAGAGCCTTTGGAACCCGTTTTAGAAGCCCTTGACGTCAATGAAGACCCCGTTGATCCTATCGACGACTGTGTCGACCAAGACATTGACGACCTCCCTTTGTTGGCTCTTGGGAAAAGGCCAGCGTCGGATGAACTCGGGCCCCTTACTAAGAAGACAAGAAATGAAACGGACTCTGCGTCTCTAGGATTCCACCCCACATTTCTGGCACAACTCTTGACCTTCATCGGCCACACATGGGGTCATGTTTACCGAGAACCAACTCATAATGACTTTGGTTGGCGTTGGGAGGTTCATCATGGACAAACGTCAGAGACACATCACAAACGCGAGAACTCAAAGAATCCGAGAACGCCGGGGTCGCTGACCTTTGAGAACGTTGAATTTGCTGTCGCAAGTACTGCCTTTGCGAAGACCGACAACAAAACTCAGAATCAAGTGCCAGAGTCACCAACGGCAGAGGATCTCATTCGTCTTGCATACCTGGTTTCACCACAAAAAACTGGACTCTTGGACGAACTCAAGGCTTTGCTTGAAGTCTCAATAATAGAAAGGACGTCTGAGAACGGGGCAGCTATTCTCGCTGAAGACTGGTTTAGTCGTGTGGACCCGTTAATCTTGGATGACATGGATGCTAAATGGTCATATGGTGCCGATCCGGACAACAAGTATCTCATCCACCCCAAGGTGAAGCGAGACCTAGCAAACTACTGGATTCGTGGTCACGATGATGATGCGTGGGTCTTGCAGGAAGACCTGAGCGAGATTATCTTTCTCGATGATGAGTGGGATGAGTGGCGGAGATCTTTCGAAGCCGAGAAGGCCATCTTTGCCGACAACGAAGACGGTATTGGAAAGTTTGGCATTTAAAAAAAGTTCGGCATTTTGTCGTCCAGCACTTGGGAGCATTATGCAGTCGAATGAGCGTATGGAATCATCATTCTAATCCAGTACATCGGACGGATGCTTTCACCTTGGGTACAACGGCGAGTAGCAGGTCTTTCCCACGGCCTACGACTTCAAATTAATAAAATAGTCTACCTTGTTATTGGAACTATTAGGGGTTGGCAGTGCTGAGCACCACGCTCATGGCAAGAAAGCATTTGACTCACACGGATGGGCACTACACTGGGGGAGGTGCAACAGCCACCAACTTGCCTACCGTAGTTGTAGTAGTAGAAGAGTAGAAAATACACAGCCCCCAAACGATGTGTCCATGACCAAAACGTCATGAGAAGGAAGCGATTGTGTGTCATCCCACGAGTCATGTCACTTGAAAGTCACAATTGGCATACCGTTTTAACTGAATTCGAGAAACGGTCTCTCACCCCACCCCATTGTATTAGCAACGGAGTCGGCTCGGCAACAATCATTCGCCTCTTTCGTAGATTGTGAACCAATGTTAGGGGTCCGACGCTTCATCACACCAACGATGCTGCTACAAGAAAATGAACATGATTGCGAATGAAAGTAGTACTCCTGCCACACTCCAGCTCCTTGGCATGACACGAGATGCAGGTCGTGTTTGGATCGGGGATGACGATTCATTCGATAATTTCGTTGGACGAGGTGAAGTTGGGGTCGGAGACGCTGGGGTGGCGGTTGTCGCCATGGGGAATTTGGTGGGTGTTCCATTGGAAGAAGTACTTCCAACACTAGGTGTGGCGGTGGGTGCTGGTTCGGTAGTGACAGGAGCCACTGGGTTATTGGTAAGTGGTGTAACAGGGGCGGCGGTAGGCATGGCAGTGTCAACTGGTGCGGTGGTGATGGGAGTGACCGGGTCATTGGTCAGAATCGACACGGGGGCACCGCTGCTGGTACTTAAAGTTGGTATTGCGGTATTCACTGGCACGACGGTGACTGGACCGACCGGGTTGTTGGTCAGAGGCGACGCAGGTGCACTGCTGGTGCTCACAGTTGGTATTGCGGTATTAACGGGTGCGACGGTGATCGGACCTACTGGGGCCGTAGTTAGGGGTGACGCAGTTGCTGGACCCGGCGACGGGATCGGAAATGACGGAACGGCAATCGGATTGAATGCAGTGACTGGAGCTTGAGAAGCAAAGGGTGTGGTCGCAATGGGAGTGGGAGTGGCATTCGAAACGGGTGATTCGCTGGCTGGAGAAAGTGTAGGTTGATTGTTTAGACAATAGTCGGGTGCATCGGAGGAAAGTTCGCAGATTGTTGTTTGTATCCAGTCATAATAGGTCGAGACACGGGTATATACATTGCTAAAGTCTGCTCTAGCGCATCCCGCTGCAAAGCTGGTGATTCCCACTTGTAGGTCCGGCAAGTCTTGGCGTTCCAGCACGAGTGGTCCTCCCGAATCTCCTTCACAAGGACTTTTCCCAGATAGGGCTGTACAAAGTTGCAGATCGGGATGTATCGTAGCAAGATTGTTGACTTGATATTGGGCAATGCAAGTGTCCATATTGACGGATTGCACTGTGACAACCTGAAGGTACTGGGCAAAGTTTGGTGCGGAATCAACTGTCGGATCGAACTCTTGCAGTTGACCAAGACCCATGACTTGCAGCAGTTCACCATCGTATGGCACGGTGTCGTTGTTGTTCAAGTGAACAGGGTCGACGGACCATATGGGACCACTCAATTTTAATACTGCAACGTCGTTGATGAGGTCTACAACGTCCAAGTCGGAAGTGTATGTTATGGAATAATCTGGATGTCGACGAATGTCGGTGACCCATGATTTAATGGAGGCATCGGGGTTATCAAAGTCTGTCAGGTTGACCAATACCTTAAAGTCGTACCCGTCGACACAGTGGCCTGCTGTGAGCACAATATCGGGATGGCTTTGTTGTTGGTTGTTGACATTTGAGGATATGAATCGAGAGAGAGAGAGGAGTAAAGAGGTTAGAATAGTCAACACGAGCATATATGCATGCATGCATCACAACAATATACTATACAGCACATGGCGTGTCGCAAGACAAGGACATACATGAGAGATCCACCACAGTATTGGGTGTCAACCATGGTTGTAACTTGAGGATTGCCATTGGCATCCGTAGTAGTTGAATTGTAGTCGACGCTCCGTACTACCGTCGCTTGATAAGGATACCGCAAAGGATCGGCATTACTTCCTCCAACGATCCTTGCCATCACATTCGTTGTCGTCGTCGCTGCTTTAATTCTTGCAACTTGGGATAACAGAAGGAAGAGACATGGCAACACCTGTAATCGACGGATTAATGGTATTGGTACTGGTAGTACATGTTGTAGTGAATCAAACAAAGACCTGGCCAAAGCCGCCATGGTTACAAGTGATTGATGCAGAGATGTTTTGCTTGTGGCTTCATGCATTCATTCATGTGCTCCTGATGTGGTTAGTCGTGCAGAAGTACTTGCACCTGCCATTCTACTCGGAGTTTCAGTACAGTCCGTCTTACGTTAGTGCAGCAATATGAACTTTGAACTGCTCACACACATGCAACACGAATACACGACTCGATGTGTCAACGATGTTCTACTGGTTGGTTGTACGTACGTAAAATAAACGCAACATACATATATGGATACATATATACTGAGTTCGAAAGATTCTGCAGAAAGTGACAGTTTTCATGATTCAGATCGAAATGGTTTTTATGATTCAGATCGAAATGGTGGGACTTTACCTCTATCGTAATCTCTTCCTCCGTTCGTACATCGTGTATCGATTGAAGGTACATCGGATCAGTACGTCTTGTGGGTATTCATTGCCTCAAATGGATTTTATCAAATACCGATCGACACTCGATGAATGGACCGAAAAGGCGGGCAAGGCAGGCATATCCGATTATGTCACCAAGATAAATTCATTTTCAATTGATGGTTTGCCAAGTCTGGCATTAATGCGCGAGGATTGCCCACTCCACATCGAGCCCGTCGTGGAGGATGGGTACATTTTTGGCAAAGTGGTGGATACGAACTCGTCATTACCAGCAACCGCGACGAACAGTGCCATCGAGGAGGCACGGAAAATGCATGCTCGAGGACGATCCAACTTTCGAAGTGACGGAATGATGGTGCAATTTGTTGTTTTGGTTGTGACCTTTGTCACGGGAGTCTTGGTTGGTCATTGTTTTGGAGTCTGACTTGGGCCATTGGGCGACTATATGGAGGGGCTGATCCATTCGAGCAATCGTTTTCTCAACACTCTCGCGCGAAGCCCAATCCATACGTGCGTACTCCTTCGAAACCGAGCAACATGGTCGTCCGTTCAACTTGATCCATTATCATACCGCATCTTAACAATTCAAAACTCCATTAATGGAGGAGATAACGATGTGGTCGCTGCTTTCACATCAAGTCCTATCTGTTCGGAAACCATTTGTTGGAATTGCCTTGCGGCGCATTCGTTTGGCTGCTTTTGCTTTCGTTGGAGTGTGGGTCGGCGCGTTAGTTTGACTGTCGGTCGGCGCATTCAATGAACTGCGGCTTGGCGCACTCGTTGGAAGAGTCCGTCGGCGCATCTTTTGGACTGCGGGTCGACGCGTTCGTTTCTGTGCGGGCCTGCGCATTTGTTGTCCCTTGAGGAAGAGCGTGGGCACGTTCGATGGAATGTCGGACGGCGCATTTGATGGAGTGCGGGTCGGTGCCTTCGTTGGTCTGCGGGTCGGTGCTTTCGTTGGTCTGCGGGTCGGTGCCTTCGTTGGTTTGCGAGACGGTGCCTTCGTTGGTCTGCGGGCGGTTGGCGAAAGGCTTGGTTCCTTGCTTGTAAGGGCACTTGGTTCTTTGCTGGGATTTGCACTTCCTTTGTCGCTTGGATTATTGCTTGGAGAAACGCTTCGGCTGGGGATATTCGTTGGGTAGCTGCTTAAAATAGCAGTGATGCTGGGAGAGCCACTAGATTCCTTACTTGGTTCGGCACTATGATCTCTGCTAGGATTTGCACTTAATTTCGAGCTTGGATTGGCGCTTGGTTTCTTGCTGGGTTCGGCACTGGGAAAAGCACTGTGACTGGGTGTCTTCATCGGAATGTTGCTTGGAAATGCAGTGACGCTGGGAGCGACACTGGGGGCGACACTCTTTACATAGCTTGGCGTAGGACTTGGTTTCGTGCTTATTTTGACACTAGGTTCTCTGCTAGGATTGGCACTTGGTTCTTTGCTTGGTTTGGCGCTTGGAGACACGCTTCGGGTGGGGACATTTGTTGGGATTGCTGCTGGGATTCGCAGTGATGCTAGGAGAGCCACTCGGTTCCTCGCTTGGTTCGGCACTAGGATCTCTGCTGGGATTTGCGCTTGGTTTTGAGCTTGGATTGGCGCTTGGTTTTGAGCTGGGTTCGGCACTGGGAGAAGCACTCCGACTGGGTTTCTTCGTTGGAAGGTTGCTCGGTGGTTCTTTGCTTGGTGAGAGTGACGAGGATGGTGTAGACAATGGCGTTTGTGATGATGACTGTTCGACCATGGACGCGAGGAGCGTAGTCACAAGGATGATTGATGAGAGCATCGGTGCTCGTCTTTTCCTTGTGGATAAAATCCCTTTGCCTCACAGGAATTATATGAGAGAGTGTACTTGTACTTTCGTGGCAACATTTAGGGTCATTGAACACTGCACGGTGTCTCATGCCTCGCATCTCGCATTCCAAATTTTGCCTGCTCCATAGTGACGCCATTTTTTTGGTGGGACATCGTTCCGAGGCATCAGGACATTCGGAATCTTCGTTTCATTTTTGAATAGTTTTCTTGTCGCCTGTGTCATAATAAGTGTTATGGATTTTCACCATGTGGCTTGTAAGATTCTTCTGTATTCATACGATGAGTTTATACGAAAAACACATACAACATACACACACATTTGTTATTTGTTTATCTGTGTCAACCAATGTGGTGAACGCTTTTCAGTTCAACATAGAAGCCGTCTCATGCTGAACATATCTCAACATACTCGTATACACGAAAGCATTCCTTCAGGTTTTCGCAGAGCGAATGGTGGAGGTTAATGACCTCCAATTGCACTCCATGAACGCGGATCGGTTGATGTCAGGTCGTACAAATGCGACCCTTGCATTGGGTTTCTTTTCCGGATTATTAATCATGTACGGAGTAGAACACTGCATCAAGATGTCCATGTTTCCGCATGCCAATGAATGAGTTACTGGCAAGCTTCGACACTGCGGTAGAATCGAAGGACACCGATTCTCTCGTATGAACAGTACCAGAACGACATTCACAACGACGACACAGTCCGTCGCGATTTCTAGCAATGGTGCGTGATCCGACCAAGACTGTTGAGGTTGACGACACGTCTTACGTCACTACTACACTGATCAGAAATCGAAGTCTGCGGAGGATCAAACCTGCCGTTTCAAAACGATCCGATTCTATGTCGCTCCCTCCGATCAGAGTAGGATCGATGCTTCTTGCAAGTGCAGTGATGAGTGTAGGCTGTACGCCGATGGTGCGTTACAGTAGCACACTCTAGGGAAATACGCAATTGCATCCTCCGTATGACATGTTGTCCTTGCAAGTTGGGGGCTCTGCAATTGGTCTACTCTAGGCAAGTTGCTGCACTCGTATTCCGACACGACAGCGTTGTCAAGATCACTCAACGTTCGCAATATCCGTATAATGACGTGAGAAATCAGGTGACAGTGTAGACCAGGTCGACAAAGCACATCTATACGAATAGTGTTGTTAAGGCCAAGACAACGCATGAGTTCCCACACAGCCGATAGGCATAGTCTCAGTAGTACATTTGCATCGTTGGAAAGACAAGTCTCAAGGAACACTATACTACTTGATTAATTTGAACTCGAAGACACTAGGTGGCAACCTGATACTCCTCCGAGGCACCAGATATGTATTGGCACGCATCCGTATCGCATTCGACTGTATAATGCTCCCAAGTGCTGGACGACTAAATGCCGAACTTTCCAATACCGTCTTCGTCGTCGGCAAGGATGGCCTTCTCGGCCTCGAATAATCTCCTCCACTCATCCCACACTTTATCAACGAAAATAATCTCGCTCAGGTCCTCCTGCAAGACCCAGGCATGACCATCGTGACCACGGATCCAGTAGTTTGCCAGGTCTCGCTTAACCTTATGATGGATGAGATACTTGTTGTCCGGATCGGCGCGATATGACCATTTAGCATCCATGTTATCCAGGATTAACGTATTGAGACGTTCGAGAATTTATGCCAAGGCGAATGATATGCTCTGCCTGGGCAGACATGTTTGTCTTTACAAAACCTATACTTGCAACAGCGAGGTGGGCTTATGCTATCACATCTGACGGTGTGGAGTGCTGATCGTTACAGTAAGAGAGGCGGTGGCGTCATCAGAAGGGGTGTACTGCCACGATAACGACCCGCGCCATCCACCCCGAGCTTCACACACATACCGCGGAGCATGATAATACATCATACTCTGAGTACAGTCATGTCATTCGTTTAATTCCCTTGCTCCACCTATCGGTTCAACTCCCACACGGACAGGTCATCTTCATTGAGCCACCATTGGGGAATCTTAACCCGTTTCACCATACGAAAATTCTCTTCCAACAGCGTTTGAAATCGACGACTTGACGAGATTCCACAATCGGCACCGCCCTTGATGTGAATTGAAACGTGGCGTTCACGTTCTCCCACATAAATGACGCGCTCGCCTCCCGCCGCCAGAAATGCCATGAGACAGTCGGCGTCCCACACGGCCTGTGATCCCAAACAATCGGTGCCAATACAAAACTGAGGATTGTCTGTGGGATCGGGATCGTTGGGCCAAATCATCAGGAGTGTTCGTTCCTTTGCCAACATCTTGTTACCGGCAAACACATTGGTGCAGGAACCCTCACGAGTAGAATTGAAGTAGGACACATCGAAGAATGCATTCTGCCTCCCTCCCCGTGCGTCTCCTTCTGCAGGCACTGTTGACGGTTGTTTGGGTGGATTGATATCGTATGCCACAACATCGATTCCATTTTGTTGCAAGAGGGCTGCCCAATATCCAGCGCCTGCTCCCATTTGCATGACTGGACCAGCCATCTCGGAAATGGTTTGTACAGCAGCCTGATTCGGAATCGCAAATCCAATCCCCAGTTGAATGGGTCGTGTGATTAGGTGATCATAATCACGCATAGCACTCACAATGTATCCTCGAGCTCGGTATGGTATTAAAATGTCAAACATGTTCCTGGAATCAAGATTATCATCATCGTCGTCATTACGGGCACTGCTGACTCCATGTAAATCGAACAAGAGTATTTTCTCTTCCCGTGTCATTGTTCCACCATTTGGTGCATTGTATAGTTTCAAAAGTGCCGAGGGAACGAGACGGCGCACCCGAGTATGCAACTCGAATAACCAATTTCCATCCGAATTCGAGAATGGCGTGGTCAGCAAGGACGGATCCATTCCAACGCTTGTCATGAGAAAAGACAAGGCACGATGTCGATCCGCAACGACATTTCGATCCAACTGTTGCATATTTTCATTTTGTTTGTCTCTGTCACCATTGTTGTAATATACCATTGTCAAATCATGAAGCAAGAAAGATAAAAAATCTTTTGCTTTGAGTACATCACATCGTTGGCAAGTCAATGGACATTCTCGTTCCATAAATGCTGCATACTCGATGTTGGTACATTGTCGTTGAAATTTCCAAAAGGCACACATTTGATTACTGTCACGGCAAGGTTGTTGAGCATATAGAATGCTGCGGCTGCTGCCCCTACCATCATGCTTATTGTCATCGTCGTCATGGCAGTACAACTCCGAGTTATTCATGGTAGACTTGAGCTGACGATGGTATAGATTGGTTTCTCGTACAATTTGTAGAATTTGAATGGAAACGTGCAAGGGTGTTTTCCCAAATCCCACATCTTGTTGTACTATAATGTCTGGAACACAAATCAAACATTTCTTTCGACAATGAATCAGCATGAATGTTGGATCAGAATCACAATCGGCCTCGTTGCGTTCTTGGCACCCATGGTCGTCATCGACACAATTGTTGTCCACGTTGATATCACTATTTGGACTCGCACTTTTTGTTCGTCGTCCTTGTGTTACTCCTCCATCTGCAGCATCATGTGTCACTTTCTGGTCATGCTTGCAATCTGTCATCACTGCCGTCGTCGTTGTTGATGATGATGAGCAAGTACTGGTAGTAGAAACACTACCGGTAGGTGTAATGGAAGAATCCGCAGCATCAACAACACTGCCACATATGATGGTTGGGTTCCAGAATAGTAAGAGTACCACTAGTTGTAGTAGGACAATACGGAGGCTCTGGATGTGAAATTGACATTGAAATTGGAACCGCATAATCATTGTACGCAACCCAGGCGCAGGAAACGGAGGGCGATTAGTGTTGGTGCAACTGACAGCAACAGCCATGCAGTCGACTGAAAAATTCAATCCAGGGAATAATTTGGACAATTGTTAGAGTAGCAACAACGGAAGTCTTGTATAGATGGGTTGTCAATGTCTCCATGGCAGTCGATCCTAATGTACTTGTACCGCCATTTTCAATCGACATCAGTTCACATTCGACTCCCTGCATGCGGAGAGCATGTCCTGCTGCGCAGTTATACAGTTATGCATACCTGGCTCGTCCTGCCGTCCGACATGCCACGTCGACATCACGGTTTCAGCATGTTTATTAAGAATATCGGAGTTGGGTTATACGATACGGATGATACATACATAGTACGCATAAAATGTAATTATGCACATGAAACTGTCAGCCTTATGATACTTAGCACAAGGACTCTTTATAACTTATAACCCAATACTTCATATCATAACAGAGGGCATAGGGTGGCTGCGCCGCATCTGGGCAGCGCTGGAAAATCACGGATCACCGGATCACTCTCTTCATCTCATCATTCTTCACTCATCACTCATCACTCATCACTCATCACTCATCACTCATCACTCATCACTCATCACTCATCACTCATCACTCATCACTCATCACTCATCACTCATCACTCATCACTCATCACTCATCACTCATCACTCATCACTCATCACTCATCACTCATCACTCATCACTCATCACTCATCACTCATCACCCATTAATATAACATGATGTAGAAGAGGAGGAATCGCCATCCAGACAGCATCCGCATTCAATCACGCTACAATCAAATGCAATTATTGTGAATTCTTGGTTGCAGAGCAAAGTAGGGATTGTCCCCGTCAGAAAATTATAGCTGACATCCAACATGGCAAGGTTTGTCAATGATGAAAGCGAAGAAGGGATTGTCCCTGTCAAAGAATTTTCCCTCAATGACAGAAAGGTCAGCTGCTTCAAGTTGGAAAGAGAGGATGGGATCGTTCCTTTGAGACCATCCCCCGAGAGGTCCAATTCTTCAAGATTCGACATGGTCGAAAGCCAAGAAGGGATAGTGCCTGTCATCTGAGGGGAAGAGACTGTCAATGAGGTCAACAAAGTCAAATTGGAGATCGACGATGGGATGCTTCCCCCGAAAGCAGAAGACAGCGACAAGGCGGTCAGCTGTGTAAGGAGACCAATCTCGCTAGGAATCGTACTCCCCTCAATGACACTGGTTTCATAAGCACTGTCGAAACTGTGTGTAGTGCGACAATCAGATAAGGAGGGGCGCCTAATAAAGGCGCAGGCGATTTCTTCAGCCGTCGTGTTGGGGGTTGGGAAGAAAGGTGGTGGACAGGATACAAAATTTGCGAGGTCAGTGCAACAGGCGCAATCGATTTCACCACAATCGATGTACACTACTGCCGATTGGTTGCAGAGTGAAGAAGGGATTGTCCCCGTCAACTCGGTGTCGAAGAGTGACAAATCTGTCAGTAGAGTCAACTGGGATATCGATGATGGGATGGGTCCCGTCAAATCATTCCTCGATAGGGACAACGAGCTGAGTCGAGTCAACTGGAAAAGTGAAGGCGGGATCGTCCCCGTAAGGGTATTGGCGTGGAGGCTCAGTTTTTTAAGGTATGTCAACTTTGAAAGCGAAGGAGGGATAGTACCCGATAGCATACCCCCACTTAACGTCAAATCGGTAAGCCGCGTCAACTGGGAGATCGACGATGGGATGCTCCCCATAACAGCAGCGTCCTCCATCGAGATAGAAGTCAACTGTGTAAGGAGACCAATCTCGCTCGGAATTGTTTGCCAGGAGATGTTGTCGAAAACAGTAATCGCGACACTGACTGTAGTCCGACAAACATTCACCATTGGGTGTCCAATAAATTTGCAGGCAATTTCTTCTGACGTCAAGCCGGAAGATGGCGCAGATGTTGGTTTCAATGTGAATTGTTGCCAGGTTGACGTCGTCGATGTCGGAGGCTGCGTTTCTCCGGACGTTGGGACAGCGGTGAAGTTCCACGTGACTGGTGGCGACGTTGGCGTTATCGTTGAGGGGGCAGGAGTTTCTTCGGGCGTCTGGCCAGACGTTGGGGCAGATGTGGGCTTGAATGAGAATGGAAACCAGGTTAACGTCGTCGATGAGGGGGGCTGAGATTCTTCGGGCGTCGCACCTGCGGTCGGGACAGTCGTGGAGTTCAATGTGACCGGTGGTGAAGTTGGTGGCGTGATTGAGGCTGCCGTCGTATTTGCGGATGTTCCTCCAATTGTCTTCGTCAGATACAGCGCAAGCACAACAACTCCCACGACGACAACGAGTGCCATCACGCTGACTCCAATCGAAATCGCACTACACCGAGGCCAGCTCTCAACCACAACCTTTGGTTGTTCGGCGTCTACCTGTTTGGGATCTTCGGGATCTTGCTGGTCCTGCATTGGATGACCTTCCGCAGGTTCAGATCTATTCACGGCACCTAAAGTGTTGCCTTGTTCTGTTCTTTCGGCTAGGTTCGATGAACTGAGACTATCGTAGCTTTGTGGTTCAGGTGATGCTTGGCTTCCCATAAATGCTCCAGGACCGTAGTCGGATGATGGGCCTAGTCCTTCCTTCTTCATGAGAAATCTTCCTGGTTTAAGTAATTGGTGATTCGATATCAGTGTTTTGTGAGCTTCTCGTTTCCCTTCTGTTCGCATGAACTAAAGAGCCTTGAAGGGGTTCGAATTGGTAACAATTTACGAGCATCTCGATGTCTTCGTGTCGGCAGAAACTATGGTCGAAGATGTTCGGATTGGTGCTCGCATTTGAAATTTAGAGCGTCTCATTGCTCGAGCGACTTCTCAGATTTTTGTGTTCTTGTTTTCACTCCTGCGACGAGTGTGTAATTCGTTGTGTGCGCAAAGCCAACAAATTCATTCTGAGAAACGGATCCGGTTTGAGCGAAGATCCCCACTCCACACCGCGCCACCCTTCAAGCTGTATATTTTATACCAAAATGTGCATGAGCGTACAGATACAGTATATAATTCAGCACATGACACATGACCTATCGTCTATCGTCATTATGACCCATACATAGGGTTAAGGAGAAATTGCACATGTCACACACGTCAGATGCCCCTCAGTCTGATGCGAAGATTACACACCCACTGCCACCACGACAGAAATGGGAGGTGAGATCTTTTCCTTGCATTCATTTGGCGCCACAATCACGTTGTCGTGCACATATTAGATACTCCCATCAGTAATCCGTTGATTCGTCGAAGCAATCATGGCGATGCGTATTGAAGACGTGCTCTATCAGCATGAGAAGCTCATGACGCCGGAAGAACTTGAAGATTTTCACCACGAACGGTCGAGAGACGCCATTGAGGAAATCCCGCGCTGGTTAGTTCATAAAACGATGGATATTCCGACACCTGATGAGTTTGACAGGGACGAGTTTGAAAGGAGGAAGCCTGCCTTTGGTCTCACGCTATCCGAGATTGAACGATTGGAGCAGCATGCTCAAAATCCAAAGTTGACAGAAGGGGGGCAAGCGTCGATTCTTTCAGTATCTTCGCGAAAAGATGTGCGGCAGTCTCATTTCTCCTTCCGATTGTTCTACTCCATCGGATCTCATTCAGATCCTTCGCGCAGAAGTGGAATCGGGAGTTCCAGCACCTGTCCCCGAGTGGTACACCTTTTCTGACATGAGGTATGGTCCTCGTCGCTTGGGATATCGCAAATGCGATGCTCGCGGTTGTCTCAAGACGGAAACGCTCCTTGGATCTGCCTTTCCACAATGCTCGAGCTGCAAATTGGCTGCGTACTGCAGTAAGGACTGTCAGATTGCGGATTGGAAAATCCGTCACAAGGTTTTGTGCAAAAAGGCCAAGGCCGAGAAGGACAAGACTCAACGCGTCAGTGCGTTTCTCGAAGGATTTGCGCGCCAACATGAATAATATAGAGAGAAGGGGGAGGGGAACTGGTCTATTTCAGGCTCTCGACTGTTCGAAGCAATGCGCTCATATATGGCGGCACTCATATTCATTTGTAGCTTCTGATTGAATGGGCTTTCTACGGGATGCCCCTCACTCTGACCTACGGTATGAGTCACTAACGGTAGTATGAAGGCAACGACAAGCCATAATCTACTAGTATGCATATGAATTACATTTGCCTACTCACTTGAGGATTTATAAATGGATGCCAATGGTACTCAGAACTTACACAGGTTGTATATGATGGAAATAATCCAACAAAGTGATCGCTCGATTGATAAAAGCCTTCGGCCTCGGTCTTTCAATGACCGAATGATTCCCACAAGCTATTCGGATGATGCGCCAAGACAACGTCTAGAGTATTCGAACAATCACGAGGCACGTAAAGGTGGGCAATCGGCAGCGAATTTGGCACTCCGACGGCGATGATGCGCTGGATCCACGGATCGAAGTCAAGGTTTCGCAGCGTAGGCGTCACATTGCCAAACTCCGCTAGAGTGCATGGAAGACACGAAGTTGCCAAGACGAGGAAGAGCTCCTGGTACTCGCGCATATTCGAGGACGGCTTCCTTGAAATTCTGCTCCGTCACAGGAGCAGGAAGACCAAGCGGATCAGGTGGTAGTGGCAAACCTCCTGGAGCAGCAGCTTGTGCTTGAGCCGCATGAATGGCCTGAACAAAGGCGCAAACGTTCTGCCAGGCAAACATCACGGGCGGACCATCTTCCGCGCCATCCACGAGTTTCATGATATCCTTCAAGAGGCCTTCCTCTTCATTCCCCTTCAAAACATCTTCGATCAGGATATCAACAGGGATTACGTCGGTCATCTTCTTGCTCTTCTTCCTACTCGTCGTTTCCTGCTGTGTTGCAACTTGCAACCGCAGTGTTAATGCTACTGTACTAGCTAGTGCCTGCGTGCCAATAAGACAATGGTACAGTACTCCGGTAACTACTGGGTGATTGAAGTAGCTTGTACAGTAAATCGGAAAATATCACATTAGAATGAGATTATCAATCTCGTTTGCTAAATCTTACTCGTTCACTCTTCGCCTCGCCGTTTCCATCCACGCTTCGATTTAATAAACCGTTCACGCGTGATTACATCCGTTTGGCACTTTTTGATTGCGTAATATTGGAAACTCGCATCAAGAGCGGTGTGCTCCTCTCGTCCTAATCGTGATTCACCCATGACGGCTCATTTGTCGGCGAGAAAACTGTTCAACGTACCCGTTGTACCACGAACGAACGGGCACATGAGCGAGGGTCCGTTCGTTGACTTAATACATCATTCGCAAAACGTATCATCAAATATCAGTCGTGCCATAAAAGTCATAGAAGTACTCGAGTGGGGATAGGAATATCCGTCCTTCATCATCAGACCGTTTCATCAACACAGATACCATACCTCGTACGCGAGTGCTTGAGAACAGTGCAATCGAATACTATTTTGTCAGATGGACGCCGATGTTATCTCGCCTAGCTATGGTGTCGCCGCTCACCAGCAGGAGATTGCAATCGACAACAACTTCCGTCTTGAGACTCAGTCGGTTTTTGAGGATCACCAACAGAGTATTTCCTCGTTCTCAGTCATCAGTCGTTGGTACAAGCTTCGTAATCAGTTCAAAGACATGAAAGGAAAGATTCAGCAATGGTGCCAAAATGACACGCAGACAATGGCAGATCTAGAATTTCTTGCTCCTTCCGCCTTTGGGATTGAAGGGGCAACCATTCGCTTCCAAACGTACGCCAGCGCTTCATGCGATGCCCTCACCGAGCTGAAAGAAACTTGCGAGAGTCTCGTCATTTATAAGCAAGAACTTGCCCATGCCGAGAAGCAATATGCTGTCGCTGCGAAGAAACGTACCGACGCTGACAAACAGATGGTGCCGAATGATCCCTCCGCCGAAAATGACAGTGCACTGGAATTACTCCGTATTGTGCTTGCCGCACAAGCCAATTTGGCTTCCATGTGTGCCAAGTTGGTTTTCTCCTACGCCAATTATGTTGTTGATGGTGTCAACACGATCTACTTGGCCCACTGTGTGGTCAGGGGTCTCTTAGAAGCTTTGGGGGCTGCCGGCAATGGAACTTCTTTCATTTCTCCATGGGATCACGACAACCAATCAAATGCGAGGGACGATCTCGAGGACAGATCCAGCTTTTCTCTGTTTAGAAATGTATGCCACCCTTATGAAATGGAATTGGATAAGCTTGACTTTCTTCCAACGCTGGACGCCAATCACAAGGCGCGTCTTGGTCCATTGTACAATATTCTGAAGCTCGTTCTTGGCAGGGCGGCTTTGCTAAAAAACAAAGATAAGAATAACAACAAAAGGATTGATGCAACGGTCAAAGGTATTAATGAATGGAAGACCGCCGATCAATCTACGACGAAGTTCTCTGCGCCTGGCTGTGAAAGTCAGGAAAGGGAAGGAACGCAACCTGTTTTGTATGCTATCATGTCCCAGATGGTGCACGTGCTGGGCCTTGAACAGCACATTACACGAGAACAAGACATGGCAAAGGTCAAGAGTTGTTCTGCCCGACGTGTCGACTTTGTTGTGACCCAAGTGGACGAGCGCGCTATTTTGCCTGCGACGCTTGGTATTCCGATTGAAGTCAAACGAAACACTCGTAAGAAGGCAGGCGTTGCCCAGCTTTCGCTGGAGACGCTGGATCAGGTTGTCGGACGCTTGGCCAAGCGCGCCATGTTCTCGTTCGATTTTGGAGGGATCGGCGAAGATTGTCAAGTCGTTGGCCTTGAAGTTTCCATGGGATGTCGCTGTGATTGTCCTCACACTCGGGTGTCGGAACGCGTGACGTGGAAATCACAACACAACGAACGAAACCGGTGCCGCTCTTCGATGCAGCAACAAGGGGCCATCTCTTCGGTGAGACGGCAAAGGATGTGGAAGCCTCGTTTGATGGTGTGGAAGAACAGGAAGGTATTACTGCCGGGTTTTGTCTCCTTGCTCGCATGCTCTTGGCCGTCCACCCTGACATGGAAACATCGTTTTTAAAAACCATTCTAATTGGGAACAAAAGGAGTAGAGAAAATCTCCACTGCCATCTGGGGAGGACGAAGAGGAACCGATGGCGTCGGTGAAATCTTCGCTATCACTGTGCTCAACGCGAAGCCACAGGTCTATTTGTGAAACCTATCTTTCGTGATTCCGTTCCAGTAGCTCATCGTTCCCATTGTGCTTCTTAATTACTACTATCGAACACAAAACGTGAAGAAATAAGACATACCTTTTTCAAACTCAGCCCCAAATCTTTCGCATGACGACCAGGTGAAGATAGCTTGCTGCGTGTCCACCTAGATAGCTTGCTGCGTGTCCCCCTAACTAGATGCCATGCAGTAGTCAAGGAAAACACATCTGGGCCGAACCGAACCATCGTCAACCAGAGGTATGATCCCAATTCAAGCAACCGCATCCGGTTATACAAAAATTGAACGACTTGGAAAATCGAATCTTGAGCAACTTGTGAGCTCATTATACAGAGTAGTATCCAGTTGATTCAATTGCAAGATTCGCTGTTTCGTTTCTTCCGGTACTACCAGCGGCCATTGTTTGTTCGCTGCGGCCGATTCATTGGTACACCATGCAGTTTGTCGTGGTCTGGCAATGCCTTTCACAGCAAACAACGTTTCAAGAGACCGGACGTATTCTGGATTCTTGAGCCATTCGATGACAATAACAAGATTGTAAGAAAACATGACCTCACGTGCCCGGTAGAGAAACGACTCCTCAACATCGTCTCGAGACCAGCATGCATTTGATTCGTTGAAAGGACCTTCATCCCAGCATAATCCGGTCGACCATTTCGCATAGCAGTTGTGGGAGCATTCCCACAAAGCGTCGTCTGTCGCGCGGTTGGGAGATTCAACAAAGTCATGTAGCGAAAATCTCATGTTATTCAAAGTTGGTATAAAGGCTGAGTTTGTGAGGAGATCACAAGCCATCGCCCTTCGTATTTGTAGTGACTCAGCAAACGTGCTGTAGGTTCGCGGATATGGGTCACCAACAACGTCTTGTTATCGGCTTCTTCCGGCAAAAGCGGCAGTCGTGCTTCATTGGATTCGAATTCAAGATCGTATTTATGGGCAACCCTGCACAGATATGCCCAGATGCTGGTTCCGCCAGCCTTTCGCATGTGAAGGAGGACAATCTTTTCTATCTTCGACCCAACCAATCCAATTCCTCGGTGGTGATTGAAGGTACATGCTGGAGACCGGTTATCCTTTGCTCCTCGTGAATGGTTAGCCATTTCTGCTCTTTTCATTAATTTTTCACCATTCATTTCTGGGGAAGACTGTTCCCTTGCGATGAAGGCTGCAATAGTTATGGCAGCGAATATTGTGGCGAACAACAGGGCTCGATGATACGACATTGCAAGATTGTGGCGCGGCCCTGATTGTTGAAACAACAGTATTCGCCGACCGGTACTAGTCGTCCACCGAAGCTATCTCTGTATCTATCCAGACAACAGATTTGCGAAGTTAACAAAACAGGGAGCCCGTCAGCGGCAGCGGGGGCGGACGGTCCCACGCACTCACTCCGATCTTGAATCGGCAGGTACGACACACTTTACTCAAGAATACAGTACAACAGCAAACAGTGGCGTTTGAATGGAATAATAATAACCCGAATCAGCAGTTTCCCATAGTTGGTTGTTTCACCGTACCCCAAGCCGTCGCGACAACATGAAACATGAATGATACAGAGAGGTGGGAGGCGGCGGTCATTTTCAGGCGCTCTATGTTACTGTTTCGAAGCGATGCGCTCATATGCGTGGCGGCACTCACATTCATTTGTACTCCAGTACAAGTACATATGTCAGCTAGCTTCTGATGGCACTGGCTCTTATGACATACCATTGGATTTCATCACGCAGACCCATGGTATCAGTCACTAATGTATGCCTGGTACTAGTACTCCCTTCCGGTATTCATTGTACAGTATGTGAGGCTTCAGAAAGATACAGTACTGGTATGCATATGCAATAGGAGCGAAGACAAGCCAGAATCTACCGTTGAACTAATACACTACCGTAGAAACGGTACCAGGCATTGTAGCACATGCTTGAATAACGTTTGCCTTATTTCAGCCCAGTCTCCAAAAACAGGTACCGGTACTGTACATCTGTACATACTGCACCTATACCCCAACATACACAGTATATGGCTGGTTTCACGAGTTGAGAACATGTAGTAGAAATTGTGTAGGGATGGTACAACATTAAGTGACATCACGGAGTGATTTCTGATCTGGCATACTCGTTCATTCGAACAACACGATCGGCATCGCACAAAAAACAGGGCTGCTGACCATGATAATCGAATGACTATTTCATCATCTTCCAGTCATCATCAGCCCCGCCTCTTTTGACATAACTTCAATAAACCAAGCAAGGAAGGCACTTGCCGAAAAAGGCGGGGCTGATTGGCCGTCATGAAGACGCTACAGGTGTTTTACCAGGACCAGAGGTTATGACGTACAAAGCGCACGTAAACGATCCTGAACATTGATCATCCCAGATTTCAAGGGTACAGTTGTTGGTTTCGGATTAACAGAGCTAGGAAGTATGAAATTAGAATTAATAGTATGTAGTGATATAACAGTATGCTGTACGTAAATGTCCGCACCGGAGCGCTTTTCAGAGTCCAGCATCAATGGGGAAATGTGAGTTGATACACATCAAATCTGGAAGAGCTTGCATGTAGAACAATCTTGAGATCGCTGATTTCCTTTGCTGCCACCTTTGCTGCCAAGTTAGCAGCCGGCAACATTGTTGAGAAAGCCGCCCGTGTTGCCGGCAACCACCGTGAGGTCCGTTTCCTGTTGTTAGCACTGACGACTGCTGGCAACAAAATTACCATCATTTCAACGACAGACAACTGGGCTAGTAAGAGAGGGAACAAGAATACCGGTCAAATTGAACCCACGTCAATCATAATCACTCGTGCCATTCCTGGTGCACCCAAGGAAGTGATGCTGATCGACTGCTGGGGTTGTGCACAACCCACAACAAGGGATTCGTTGGCTGTCGGCCTTAGTACGCTCACAATATTCTCTTTGGTCAGACAAAAGAGTGGAAGCCTTGTCTTGACCACAATGTAGCATCACTCGCGCACTCAATGGCAAACCTTTCCCAGGGCTGTATCCCCTGCTGGACAGGTTTTTTAAACCACTATGCAGTGTTGGAAGAGGTCAAAAACAGCGGATTCACGACGACTAAAAACGGCGTTGATGGCGCTCTTTGAACCATGGAAGCTTCCTTCTGAAGTCAAGGAGGCGCTCCTCAGTGCCATTCCGCGCCCACTGACAACGCCACGCCAATGGGAATGGGAGGTATTCCAGTCGGGAAGATGCCCACTGATGATTCCGCATTACCACTCCATACGAACGACGACATGTGTAGATGCAAGGCAACCCTTGAATTCAGCCCAACTACGCTTACGCTTCCACTGATTGAGCGTCTTATTTAGGCGTTCAAAACCCAGTGAATGCTTTTGCACCGACGCTTGAGAGGTGTGTCTTCGTAAGGAATGACACAAAAGAAGCAGCGCAAGAAGAATAACAGGTTGTGGTATGGATTATGGAGATGTGATACGAGTACGTGTGAGAGGTCCATTTTGGGGCTTCAACTAAATTTTTAGATTACGGAGTCTACGTGCCTCTAGGATTTGCAGGCGCAGGATGAACCCAGCCATAAGTGCGCGGCAGAATGGTAGAAAAAATCTGGCGTAACAAAACAAGTTCGACTCTCGTCATTAGGCAATACAGACGACAAGATCAGATTGCCATCGAGGGAATCAGCCGATGGCATCCAATTTCTTTAATTTTATTGTCTCCGAACGTTGGATGGAGCAGCGCAGCTCTCGCTGATTCTTCTTGTGGACACTGTTACAATACTGCGCCACTTGAGTGCGATGCCACCATCTCAGTGGTTGCAATGAAGGACGTGGGGCACCGTCGACTTTGAAGACGCTGATGATCTCATGTCGTTTCTCTGGCTCCGGTACGGTTCTAGCCACATTTCGAGACGACCCCTAAAGCGAAAGTAAGGGGCAATCGGACATGAGACATGAGTGCCACGTCAAGTTAAGTTCATCCTCTCGCCTAGCCAATCAGTTTGGTGCGACGATGTCATTCTCCTCCAGTTTGTGAGGCCTGGGAATTCAAAGTCATACGCTCTCCCTTCTCTCAACTTCAAAGCGAGCTATTTGTCGACGATGATCCCGACGTTGACGCTGAAAACTTCCGATTGATTTTAACTTGCAGATGCCTAGCGCTGCCAGAACCGCATTGGTCCTTAGTGGCTTCGTTTCGTCGATAAGGGAGAACGAGGTGTGCCGTAGATCTGCCGCCATGGTTGGAGAGCCTCCACTCCAAGGCCATGGACGAATATCCTAAGCATGCCCGTGCCACCATTCTGTGAAATGCAGCGCATCATACATGTCCGACCCAAGGTTCCAAAAATAGGAAGCGCGTCGTCAATCGCATTCGAGGACAGGACGAAGAGGACTTCTGGCATCGATTCAGACACTCGCGCCGTCGGCGATCGCATCTATTTTCTCGTTTCGACAAGCTTGAGTATAAAGGGCATGCTGGACCCCTGTGGAAGTCTCTTTGTCAACTCACCATACTTTCGAGCGATTGATGATGTTGACAATGCCGCACACGATAAACGACTTCGCGACATGCTAGTAGTGCAGTTGAAGAAGAACGCTACCGGTAGACACCGTAGTCACCACTAAAACGATGAAGGGATTCAAAATCCGACTTTGCAAAGGGAGATTGAGTCGAGGTTTCACTGGATTTGGCGGCAAGTACCAGCAAGGTCAAGGCGGACGTTTAGCTTGTGGAGAGGAGACGTGTGCAAGTGCGGTAGCGGCTAGAGCTTATTCATTACCCTCAGGCTTGCGTGTCGAGTGATTTGCTCCTGAATCCGTTCATTATTCCAGGGATCTTTTGCATTCGTTAAGTGGACACAACTACAGATTGGCTTTTTGGCTGATGTTTGTGTTGACGACGGCATGCACATGATGGATCCATCGTACTTGGAAACAATTGAGAAAGCGCACGAATTTGTGTTTGTTTCGAATCGACGGACCGATCAGATTCGAAGTGTTGCTTGTCGTCAGTTGATTCATTGTGTCACAGGTGCAATTTTGGCTCGACTGGTTGTGGACAAAAAGGGTTGGTGATCCTTACAGTTATTTTGAACATACGGCGGAGTTGTGACAAAACATTTCATGGTCATAGGTACGTCTCTTGTTGCGAGAATTCATTCGTTCGCGAGGCCCTTTGTTAAGTCAGCAGTTTCGAACAGGTTTTTGTTTTGAAGCGAGCAATTGCTTCGTACGCGTTTCTCTGTAAGCATCGACACGGATTTGCACCGTAACAACAGTTCAGCTTGGGAGGCAAACAATCATCAACTAGATAATTATTTTAGAATAATACTAATAATCTGGACGATTGATTCTACCCGTCACTCTTGTCTTCGGAGCCAGCTGGTTCGGCAGCAAAATGGATGCATCTTGCATAGAGGCATCCGATGTACTCTCATCAGAACCTCCCATTGTGATGTCGGAGTCGCTTCCACCAAGTCCGGAATGAACTGTCTTCTTGTGACTCAAATCACTCCCAGTCATATCCTCGTCACTCTCATCGGACGCCTTGTCCGCAAATGCCTTGATCGCACGTAGAACTTCAATAGGACCATCGCGCAGGATTGCCAAGAAGAGTGTCACATTTGTGGCCTGGGCGACAGATTCAGGATGACAACGATCAGGGCTGAAACACAATTCAATCCATGCCAATTCTCCATCTCGTCCGGAATCCGTGAACTTCAACAGCTGTCCGAGATGAAACGTCACCCGTTCCTGTGTGCGCGGACCGATTTCGTTCCAGAGCGTCTCAAAGACGGCTTTGAAATCAACTTGAACTTTGAACAAACAAGAAAGCATTATAAGCAAACACTAACTTGGACATGCGGTGAATGCGTGGAACATGGTCAACTCACCGGAGACTTGAGTTCCGGTGGGAACGCTCTGTTGGTTTGACATGATGGTCGTCAGAGATTCGAAAGATTTGAATTGTTCTAACACACATCGACTTTACAAGGCACAACTGCAAATTTTGCTGTCATGTCAAACTGACCTTTGGTTGTCTTTGACTTGTCGACGTCTTGGATCCCATCGCATTCGGATCCTGCAATGTGCTGCTGCTGCTGCTGCTGCTGCTGCTGCTGCTGCTGCTGCTGCTGCTGCTGCTGCTGCTGCTGCTGCTGCTGCTGCTGCTGCTGCTGCTGCTGCTGCTGCTGCTGCTGATGATTGTTGCGGTAGCTGCGACCAGATCGTCATCCTCTCGAATTGTTTGGAGTGTGGCATTCAGAGGGGTTGGTTTCCTGGCGACTTTCTTGCGTGTCCGCGATGGGCGAGACATTCTTTTTTTAATGATTCGTATCTCATATTGGAGAAGCAAATGATGGTAGCTCCTTCATGACTTGACTATGAGTCAACTGCTCCATGTGAAATGGCGTCTCCGAGAAAGAGGCACAGTACTATACTGTGACTGCAGGTAGTACTTGGAATCATGCGTTCCAAATTTGGTGGATCGGTTCGTCCATACAACCATAGAGTCCTAGTATCGGTGACCTGAATTGACTGAAGAAGTTGAATCTGGCGCTTATCACATTCGCGCATTCAAATTGATCCCAGCATCGTGGTTCTTCTTCATTTGCTCATCGGTAGTAGACCGATTGGAGTGTGGACCGAAATGGCGAGTACAGTGTACAATGCACTTCAAGGACATCGAGAACTCAGAGTACAATGTGCCAGTATCCGGCAACCGGTACTAGTACCAGGTACCGCTATGGGCAGAGGTGTCTTTATTGCCTAAAGACAGGAAAATCTCAAAAAAGGGATTATGGTAGCCACTGTATATAGCTCTCGTCCAAAATAAATCAAAGGATTAAATGTTTTGTCAGTTGTACACTCTGAAATCTGCACCCAGCCATAGAAGACGACACGGGACGAGATAACTTTCCGCAGCATGCATGCATGGGGGCCATGGGACAATTGTTCTTTGAATTGTGTCGACCAATTTGAGCTGTGGCGGCCCAGACATGTATCTGAATTTCAATTGTACATCAGTGGTGATCGCAAATGCAAATGTGAATGGCAACAACAAGCATCAAGATGGTTTGTGACCCTTGCTTCTCCTCACTCCAATTCTGTATTCACACGTGTAACATAAAGGCAGCTTTTGCGATCATGATGTAATCCGTACAAGTACCAGGTACCAGTACGCATGTACTCCAGTATAGGTCGGTGAAATGATCTACTGTACGACTGGTATGCCATGTACTGCTGTTGCTTTTTCACTGTACAGTACATGTACGCTTCCGTACATACCCATTTTTCAGTCGTTGTTCAGACCCACATCCCACATGTCACAAGTCATCGAGGACCACGTTCGACGTGCGAGTTCAGTGTTCAGTCATTGTCATCGAGTCGAGAGGTCGGTAAACTGATTGCTGACACATCTCGTCTTCTCATAGTTGACTGTTTTGCGTGTTGACACTTGGTAATTCGCTCTCATGCCCGAGTTCCATGTTGTCGGAACAGGTGGTGCTGCTGCTCGAAGGTCAAGGTCAGTTGAAGCAGCCGTCATTGTCAGTCGACTCATCACACTGATCTCCGATTGTGCTCACCTCCTTGTATCATTCAATAGTAACATCTCACTTTGCTCTTGAAGGTCTTTTCGTTCCTTGTCGTGCCTCGTGATTGTGTGCTGCTGTGGTGACCTTGTGTCAGAGTGTAGCTACTATAGGTAAATTCCGACTTGCACTGCGCCCGCGTATGCCATATTTGGATCTCATGGACCAAAATTACGGCCTGGCTAACTTGAGGTTGTTTTGGAGGACGTAGATCTGGCAACGGAGGTTTGGAAAGTGTCTCAATAATGTCGGTACAGGTGCATTGGAAACGAGGGATCAGAACCTCGTCTCGTTTGCCGCATTCCCGCGGTCTGGTAGGTTGCGTGTGATTGCGTTGGGAGGCTGTGCTTTGGCGTTCATGACCATCGTCGTTGCTTATTGCTCAGCTATCCCAATGTTTTGAAAAATGGGCGTGTCGCCGCCGCCGCAATAGCTGATGCTTCGACTGTGTCTCGCATCTGATTGACGACACACGTTATCAGCGAATTCTTCCGTAGATGGTCGTGTCTTATGGTGACTCCCCCTTGCATGCTTCGCAGGTACGACGCCACGAAGGTTTTCTTTTCCCCCTCGAGTCTTATTGTCGATTTCGGAGAGCAAGTGCATGTACTATGAAAGGCGACTACATGTGGTGATCGAGGAATACTGATGCGTGTTGATGCATACCAGAAACCGATGGATTGTCGCTTCATGCATGCCCTCGATGATGTGTCAGATCTATCCTTGTCCTGGGGCAGGGTAGTGGATATCATGTTGGATGACCCCCCAACATACACACACACACATGAACCTGCTTGGTGTCATTTCTTGATCGCCGTGACCGGTTCCGATTGGTTTTTGCTCGCCTGCTGTACTACTAGGTGCATGCCGAGCACTGTGGTACTACGATACTTGACAATCCACCAATCTTGACTCTAGACGGAAAGGGTTTCGGCCTTGACCATGCACTGGATCCTCTATTAAAAAGGGGGACATGCCCAAGAGATGGTGGCGATGTGCCAGATAATTGTCAGTGCATATTTCATTCTTGCTACTGTGCAACCGCATAATCGCGCACAGTCTACTATCTACAGTCGTTGACATGCATGACGCATGCGCAACTCCGACTAGTTTAGCTTAAGGCCGATGTACTCCATCGGCTCACAACTTTAACTTAGCCTAAAACTATTACCTCCACTGCATTCTTGCCGGTCTACGATCGTAAGGGTGAAGAGGTACAGTTATTGCTTCGTCCACACCAACGACTCACGACATCACCATCGCTGCATCGATACCATCGCGACGCGCACCTCTCGATACCGCCGCGCTCTTGTTTATTGTGCTGTCGTGTTCTCCTCTTCTGTTCCAGTCGGTTCTGCACTAACTCGACTCCCAAGCGAGTCAACGTATGTGGAGCCGCCGTACTAGAGAGGGTCTCACAGGTTATGAGCCCAAAACATACGATTGAATTCTGCGCCCACTCCGAATAAGTTCGTGTTCTTCCGTGTTCTCTGTGTCACACGATACTAAGAACCACGTAACCACTCCGATTCGGGAATCATCCATCCAGGACCGCATATTTCTGAAGACCTGATATTGACATGTCAGACGCCGGGGAGCTCCGACACGAAGATGACTGTCTTGTTGTCACCATCGACATTGTGGACTGCCCAATGGCGGAAATCCCACTCACAGAAGTCTTCGACGTCCTCACGAGGACACTTCTCGATAACTATCACGACGTTATTCGCGATTCGGTTCTCCAACAACTCCAAGACACCACTTGGCTCTCGGAGGATTTGGTACCTTCATTGACAGACTCCGGTTTTGGGATGTACCATGCCCGTGATCGCAATCACGTCATTTCGTTGCGTAAACCTGCACTACAGCGCTTGATCAACCAGCGCCTCAAGGATCTCTCTCGCCCCTCGGACCTCGTCCATGTCCCTGTCCTGATCCGTTTCCTTATGCCTGCGATCGACATTCCGAAACCACCAGGATCATCTGTTGCTTCCGATAGCACACATGAGAGCCGTTCCCGGCACTCCCGACGAGGACCACCATCGGTGATCGATACATCCGTACATGTCGATACGCCACCTGCTCTCGCTGCCACGAACGAAGATCAGCCCCCGCCAAGTGTCGACGTCGGCACGAACGACGATCCTGCCATTGCCGCTCCGACTTTTCGAGGACATCCGATCGATACCCGACCCACCAGTGGTCACGGACCACCGATGGCCGCGGGTCGTTTTCAGACCCCCCCCGATGCGGTTCCGCCTCGTCCGTTATTCGACTCTGCAAGGACAGCTCGTACCGGAACGTTGACCCGTACGCCAACTCGTATGCACCCTTTTTCGGCCGAAGTGACCTTCGGTGCCGAATCGTTTGAGGACTACATGTGCCAGTTCATGTGTGGCGAGGTGAAGTTCAAAGACTTTTGGAAGGCGAGCATCCCGAAATTTGATTCGTCTAAAAACGATTCATTTGTTCACTGGTACAAACTATTTTGTTCCACTTGCCTTCAGTGGGGAGTGTGGTGCCCCCCATACGAATCGGCGCAGGAGGATTCGATCCACGGAAAATGGTGGCTTTGGCTGCCTGCTTCCGTTCGCGAAAAGGACTCGTTCATGTCAGGACTAATCTACACCGCTCTCACCCAGGAATCCACCTTCCCGAATGGTTCCCGAGAACAGAGCGCCGTCGAAGGTTGTCCCCCCCAAGCAGGGTATCACGTGGTGTACTCATTGTTCCGCCTACACCATCCCCTCCTTCACTCCGTGTTCTTGACGGCCAGCGAAATCCCTCGCCAGCGACGCACCGAACCTTTCAGTTTGTACATCCGCCGGCTTCAAGACTTCATGGTACGAGAGCGTCAAGCCACTCGCACGTACACCGAATCGGAGGCCCTCGATCTATCTGTCCGCAATTTGACGTCCGAATGGCGCCCTGAGATCCGACGTCTAGTCGAACGCGACAAGCGCACCGGCCACGATGGCGCGCTTCCGTTCAAGCTTTTGTTGGCGCAACTCGCAACGACGTTCGTCGAATATGCATCCGAGATCGGCCGCGACCCACCGTCCTCGCAGCATGCGACTACGGGAAGGACGCCAACGTCAATCATCCGGCGCATCGAAACCGCGTCGCCCGACTTCTCGTCATCCATGTCCGAAGCGACCCTCGACGACGAAGAAATCAATCTGATGGTTCGTGCTATTTCCCAAAACCAAGATGCGTCTTCTGTTTGCCTCGGTTGTCAATTGCCGGGTCACAAATTGGAGGAATGCAACCGCTTCGTTGATTACATCGTCGCCGAAGGTTTGGCGCAACGCAACCCCCAACTCAAGGCTCAGATCGCGAACTCGCACAAGCAATTTCGCAGCCGCCTGAACTCAGCCAATGCCCGCGGTCGCCCAACGCCCTCCACCAACCGGACCACATCACAAGGTGGCGGGTAGTACATGTAACATATTTGTTACATAGACTGTTTTTTTTTGAGTCCGGTACACTTCAAAATATCTTATTACAATGTACCATATTGTTTTTCCTGTTTG
Source organism: Fragilaria crotonensis (assembly GCA_022925895.1). Taxonomy (NCBI): domain Eukaryota; phylum Bacillariophyta; class Fragilariophyceae; order Fragilariales; family Fragilariaceae; genus Fragilaria; species Fragilaria crotonensis. The sequence continues at coordinate 302,603 of JAKSYS010000009.1, forward strand.
TTTTTTTGTGCATGTACCAATATTTTTTGAGTCCAGTACATCGTCCCGACGTGCATGTTACATGTAACATTTTTTTTATTGTACCATTGCCTGCTTACTGTCCGTAATTTGTTTGTCTTTGTACAATGTTTTTTTTAGTCCAGTACAGCGTGTAACATTCATTCTACACCAATCACCTTTTGTCACTGCACCACGCATGCTTTGGATGTCCATTCTTTGGTACAATGTATGCCTTGTGTACTAGTACATATATCTTGTCACAGTACCATTCCCTGTATAATAATACTGCTTTTCATAGTACTGGGTTGCTGCGTTCAATTGTTGCTAGTTACAACTCAATAAATGCATTGACTACTTGTTCATTCCGGTCCAAACTCCTTTGCGAATCACTGTAATCCACCTCCCTCTCATTGCTCCTCTCCACTCCCTGTCCTGCTTGTTGCCGCAGACTTGCCATTAGCCTACTCTCAGCCTCCCTTGCATTTCGACTGGCCCTGTCCTCTTGCACCATTTGGCACAATTCATTGAATCGCAGCACACCGTCCTCGCTCCAGCCTCCATATTCACAGTACCCAACGCTACTTCTTGTGTACCTCCCAGCAATCCGTTTTGACCTCTCTTCTCCCCTTCGATCCTCGTGGTACCTCTTGATCCACTTGTCAATATAATTTTCATATAGAAGCAACGCAAATGCTTCGTCCGAAACCGTCACAATCAGTTCTCCGGTATCGTTTGATGTTGCTTCTGATATCATTGCCTTATACTTTGTCCTCGCCCCCCATGCCCTCTTTCCACTGACACATTCCAGCAATTCACCAGCAAACCACAGAAAGGCCTCTCTCCAGATCAGACTGTGACTGCCGTAGCTTGCAAAGGATATCCATTGAATAGGGCGGTGGCTCCACTTCATCAACATGGTTTTTAATCTTCAGCAGTTTCATCACTGCTTCAGTAGCAGCTTGCCCACATGTGCTACGTTTAGTATTCAGGCTTCCAACGACACATGTTTTGTAGATCCTCACAAATTTGGAAGCATCAGCTGGTTTCTCGAATCCACAACCACCTGCATTACCTTGTCGAAGTGTTCCCGCTTGTAATGAACTTGCATTTCCGGAAGACTTTCGTTTTCACCACAATCTGTATGCGATCGGCAACATGTTTCTGCTGCATTGCTTTTGCGGCTCTGTAGGACATGGCTCGTCTTCCGGCTTCATGTAGTAGTGTCCGATCTCCTGCCCTGTACCTGATATCTTGTCCAACACCTTCGTGATGTTCCCAAATGGACTCCTGCTGATTCTGCACGTGGTGTCTCTGGTGCATTTCCTGATTCATTGGAGGTTGCTGCTGTCGAGAGACCAACAAGTCATCATTGAAGTCGTTTCCTCTGGATGGAGGCAATCGTCCATTCTGACGAACATGGTTGTCTGACTGTGTGCTTGTCCAATGATTGAGTGGAGCTTGTGTCCTGTTCTGGTCACGTGCAGTTTGGACGGTGGGTCTGTCTCGAATGGAGGTCTGCCTCCGGTAGATGGCGGCCTGCCACCGACTTGCATATTTGCAGTACTGTTGCTTCCACCCTGCAGCATATTCCCATTGTTCAGGTGGTGAAGTGTCACCTGGAATGTCTCTGGATGGAGGCATGCCGTCGACTTGCACATCACCAGAAAAATGGGGTCCTCCCTCCTGTTGCTGGCGATCCCGCTCATGGTGACCTTCTCCTACTGCATGAGAGTCATCCTCACTACTAGAGCAGTTATCTTGTGAAAGGGTGTCTAGTTCCTCCAATACAGACTTAGATGGTGAGCTTCCTCTACTCTCGTTGCCATTTGCGTTCAAATGCCGTTCCAAATTTTGATTCAAGTTGCGCAGACTCCTCCTCTGCTGTACTCTCCTTCCCTGCACATCTTTTAACCTACCTCCTGATTCTCGGTCTATGTTTTCATCATTCCAAACCCTCTTTGGCGGCATTCCTGTTTGTCTTAATTGCTTGTTTCCTCTTACCTGGTCGTACAATGTTTCAGACAATGTGTTGGAGTTTGTGCGTTTCTTTTCATGTTTTGTGCGCTCCTTTTTGTTGGGCGGATGCGAGGACAACCGGTCGTACATTTGATTTCAAATCACCGTACTAGTACTCCTTGTACATGCTGTATGTACAGCTATATTTACTACGTTTATGTTCTATCGTATACATGGTGTATACATATGTCTCCACGTACGCATTGCTATGTTACTGTAGTACGTTTAGTACCACGCATGGTATTTGAATTTTGTTTGTACCAGGATGATGTTTTCGTTGGGCGGATGCGAGGACAACCGGTCGTACATTTGATTTCAAATCACCGTACTATTACTCCCTGTACATGCTGTATGTACAGCTATATTTACTACGTTTGTGTTCTATTACATGGTGTACACGTACATATACATATGTCTCCACGTACGCATTGCTTTGTTTCTGTAGTACGTTTAGTACCTCGCATGGTATTTGAATTTTGTTTGTACCAGCATGATGTAGATGTCTGTGCCGGGTACTTTGAGGCATAGTACCTGAATTCAATTCTACACCGGTTTGCAACGCATTTTCTCAATGCAAAGATATATAGTCACGTATGTAGTATTTCGAACGAATTTTTGCGTGCTTATGCGCATATGCTCCCATTATGAGCAAGTTGTAGTATGCATATCTTTGATACTTAGCACAGGTTGATACGTACTGCAAACATGTCAGTGCCACAACGGTTATGATACGTCGTTTTGCACGTATTGCAGGTGTAAGCTACAGTTATCAAATGGTTTCCAAGTTTCAACTTATTCCTGTTGGCTTACGACTCACAAAACCAGAAGAAATACCGTCAAGGGATAAAGGAATACGCAACTTTGCGGTTGGAAGATAAATAGAATGCGAAGACTTGGAGTCAAACTGTCGTGGGACATCCGCAACAATGACACCATTCGCGCGTAATTGATTTGGGTTCAGCAGAGTGACATCCACTGGTCCCCAAAATACAGAGCCTCATGGATAATGAGGATGTATGGTTGTCCATTCTGAGGATGGATCCACATAGTCGCAACCGTGGCGATGGAAACATCCTGTATGGGTTTATATTCACCACTGTAAGGGTGAACAGTGACCTGACGACCTTCGTCAGAGAGAAGCAGAGTGTTGCGACCTGCAACACAAGTATCCGCATGAGAATCTAGTTCAGTCCTCATGTCATCGTCATCGTTGCCGCATGGCTTGGACGCAGAGACACGAAAGACATGTTTCACAAAACGGGAAGAGCAAAAGGGCCCGGCCTCTTGAACATAAGATTCACCTAACTTTAGGTCTGTCTTAACAAGAGCCGGTTCGGATCGTCAAGCAGGCTTCTGCTGCTCAACATGGGCAGCACGGCCAAACTGTTTTCCAGCGTTGGAGGGGACAGGGGTCTCCTTCCCTTCATCGTCAGGTGGAGCATCCTCCTGAGTAGTGACAGCTGCAACACTTCGAGCTTCAGACTTCTCCTTCTTCTCCTTCTTCTTAGCTGCTTGACTTTAGCCTTCTCAAAAGGCTTCAGCTTGTTGTAATCCTTGGCAGAATACTGCCCAGAGTGAATCGCAATTCCACTCGGCGACTTGTCGTCATCACTTGACTTACCCTTTTTCTGCTTGGCCTTCTTCTTATCCTTAACAATTCCAACCTTGGCAATCTCTCGGATGTCGGAGGGCGACTTCGTCCTGGTCTTGGTGTTCTCCACAATTGTCTTGAAGTACTGCTGGCACACCTCAAAGTTAGTAAGCTTCTGCTCATCGCCCATACAAGTTTGAATAGCAGTCTCCAACTTTGGGTCACGAATACCAGCAAGGAAATCGGTCACCTTCTTGGTCTCTGCAACTGGTTCCTCCAAGAACAACAACTCATTATGCGCCTGCTGGTGCCTTCCCACATACTGGTCAAGGAGAACTTCCTTTCCCAGTGAAGATGGCAGTAGTAACCATAGCATAAGCCTTGGCCTTCCTGGTGGCAATTGCAGATCTGCCCTCAGCCTGCGACTTCAAGGCCTTGAAGGCAGCACGTCCATCGCGTCTCCTGTTGAAGGGTTGGACAAAAGGCCAGCCAGGTCCCTCCATGACAAAGGGTTTGAGAATATCAAACACTCTCTTGCTGTCAGCGAGAAGGTTTCACCTCCAAGATTGACGTGGCAACCAAGTCATCATCGACAGAGTCCCAGTCATTGCGTGCAAGATCATCAGGGGCAACCTCATCATTGTCACGAATGACATAAGCCAGAGGGGTTCCAGCAACAACGCTTCTGTGTTGGGATAAATAAGTTGTAAACAGTTCAACCCATGTTGGCCATCCTGTCATCGACGCCAGCTTCGTGGATCCTTCGTGTCATCCCCATCCTTCTTGGCTCGATCAATCTCCTCCAACTCCGTCAACCGATTTAGAAAGCGCGTGGTGGCGCGTTCGTCAAAGTGGGCAGGGTTTGGAGCATCACCGCGAAGGATACAGTAGTCCGCCCAAGGCGAAGAGCTTGAACTTCCGGACCGCAAGGTAGGGAACGTTGGAGTAGGGACAGGATCTTCATCTTCTTCGATGTGTCGCCCTTGGTTTCCACCTGGATAGATGCTGGATCATCTTGTCGATCTCTGGGAATGGGAGGTCAGTAAGGTCATGAATAGTGTGAATGCCCTGATTGTCAAGCAATTCATGGCGTGGGAGCATCAAACCCCGCGGGTGAGACAAGCAGTGAAGGATCTGTGCTCTGCCATGGTGGAAAGAAGATGGGAAAGTAGTTACCAGGTTTTGGTGGGTTTACAGCAAATTCGGAAAATTATGGGTTCAATCCTTGGAAAACATTTCCAGCGGGGCGTGAAAGCAGTACATTTCCTACGTGGAAACGCGCTTTCAATCCCGGCAAGATACGTGAAAACCGGTATGTTTCCTGCGTGAAACGGGTATCCAGATATCCTCCCAATTTTCGATCGTGCATGCCGTGGAAACGCGGGAAACCCTCTAAGTAGACGGCGGCCCTTCGCTCGTGCCACGTCGACACAGGGCTGTCGGATCAAAAAGATCCCAAATCGATCGTGCCAGATGTTGATCCGCGCGAGGAATTACCCACGAATGCGGTCAATCGCGCCTGGAAACTCGAAAATGTGCGTTTCAATAAATCCAAAGCACCTAAGCAAAACTTCCCAGTGGGCATCCATAACACTCATTGTTATGCCCATGCAGTCTTCACATTCAAGCAGGCATTCATTGCCGCGTGCGTCAGTGGTAATCGCTCATTCTTATGCAGGCATTGCATGTATGAAGCGGTCATCGGATTGTTTGGACCTGGAAACAATTATGCCAACCAAGGAGCTTTAATCAACCAAGACTAGTTAATTTGTCCAGCATAGGCCAATCTCCTAGAGATTGTACTGGAGCAATCGCTTTAACCGACTCCCATTTATCGGTAACGTATTTCTCATAAATACAACCAGTAGGAATGACGTGCAGCAAGAAACTTTTCTACGCCAAACAGCGTTTGCTGAAGTCGGTTATCATCCTCCCCCTCGACAGCGCTGGATGGCGCTTCAGGGAGGATCCCCCTGTTGGGAAATGGTCTCTGCGCTCCGGAAGTGTCTTCCGGCACGCCGACGGCAGCGTTACCGTCTATGAGCATCGACTGCAGGCCTGGGTCATTCGACCGCAACGATCCGCGGCCTATGTGCGCAGAATTCGAGCTCCTGCTCAGGCTGATCAGGCCCCATCATCCTCCTTGGACGAAAGCAATGAACCACAGCGCCGCCCTTGAGCGTCTGGGTCTGATAAACTCAATTAAATCCGTCGCAAGTGCGGTACATCCGCCCTTGCAGGAGATTGTCTCTAGCAGATAGAACTAATCAC